>ONZH01030541.1:0-52438 GCA_900303285.1 Rhinella marina
CCGAAAAAAGACATCTGTCCATCCAGTTCGGCCTGTTATCCTGCAAGTTGATTCAGAGGAAGGCAAAAAACCCCTGTGAGGTAGAAGCCAATTTTCCTCACTTTAGGGGAAAAAATTCCTTCCCGACCCCAATCAGGCAATCAGAATTACTCCTTGGATCAACAACCTATCTCTAGTAACTATAATCTGTAATATTATTACCCTTCAGAAATACATCCAGACCCCTTTTAAACTCTTTTAGTGAACTTACCATCACTACCTCCTCAGGCAGAGAGTTCCATAGTCTTACTGCTCTTACCGTAAAACAATCCTCTTCTATGTTTGTGGACAAACCTCCTTTCCTCCAGGCGCAGGGGATGTCCCCTCGTCCCAGTCACAGTCCTGGGGATAAAAAGATCATGGGAGAGATCTCTGTACTGACCCCTGATATATTTATACATTGTTATTAGATCTCCCCTCAGTCGTCTTTTTTCTAAAGTGAATAACCCTAATTTTGATAATCTTTCTGGGTACTGTAGTTCACCCATTCCAGTTATGACTTTAGTTGCCCTCCTCTGAACCCTCTCCAGCTCTGCTATGTCTGCCTTGTTCACAGGAGCCCGGAACTGTACACAATACTCCATGTGTGGTCTGACTAGTGATTTGTAAAGTGGCAGGACTATGTTCTCATCACGGGCATCTATGCCTCTTTTGATGCAACCCATTATCTTATTGGCCCTGGCAGCAGCTGTCTGACACTGGTTTCTACAGCTTAGTTTGTTGTTCACTAAAATTCCTAGGTCCTTTTCCAAGTCAGTGCTACCCAGTGTTTTACCATTTAGTATGTACTGGTGACTTGCATTATTCCTTCCTATGTGCATAACCTTACATTTGTCAGTGTTAAACCTCATCTGCCACTTCTCTGACCAAGCCTCCTATCCATCTAGGTCCATCTGTAGCAGTGTACTGTCCACTTCTTTGTTAATTACTTTACACAGTTAGGGGTCATCTGCAAAAATTGGATAACAGTGTCATCCACAGCGCTCTGCCCCTTTAAAGCAGTGGAAGAGAAATGCCTGGGTTGTTATTTAGCGGAACTCCTTAGCTGGCTTGCTAATTACCTGGCCTTGGTTGTTATGGAATATGTATGTGGAGAAAATGGCAGTTGGATTTGAAATGAAATGCATCCAGGCTAATATTGGCTAATGGAGATAATATTTTGGGAATATCTCGGGAACGGTACGTCCTAGACAGCTGAGACCTGGTCTAAAACCTACCCGTGTTGCCGATTTTGGTTGAAAATAGGTCCGTAGTTTGATCACGCATAAAGAACAAACAGACAGACAGGAAACTCATTTTTATAATATTACTAGGCAGAAGGACCCGGCTTCGCCTGGGTATATTTTATCTATTTCATTTAATGTTTCTGTGTGTCATTGCAGAGAGAAAGTCAATGCAGCTGACAGAAGTTGATTTTTACCTTTTTTTTTTTTCAATCCCCATTGGCTGCGGAGTGAGAGGGGGCACGGCCTAACCGAGTTCAGGAGCGTGGCTTAGCGAGACCTGCAGCGGAGGGTTTTAAGTCCTTTTTTTGAGGGTGGCCTGAATTACAGGTCAATGCCATGGTAATTTATGAGGAAACACAGTGGGTAGCAGTGGAACAAAACCTCTGACAGAAGTGATTTTACCTTTACTTTTTCAATTCAATTGGCTGGGGAGTGGGAGGGGGCACGACCTGACCGGGTCGGGGTTGTGGTTTACCGGGACCTTGGGAGGGGGGGGTGCTTTTAAGTCTTCTTTTCAGTGTGGCCTGAATTATAGGTCAATGCCATGGTTAATTTAGGAGGAAACACAGTGGGTAGCAGTGGAAGAAAAACATCGCTTTACATGGTATAGTTAATCTATTTCATTTTTATGTTGTGTGTGTCGTTGCAGAGAGAAAGTCATCCTCCCTCCCACCCCTGCAGCTGATCGAAGTTGATTTTTACCTTTATTTTTCAATCCCCCGTTGCTGCGGAGTGGGAGGGGGCGTGGCCCTGACTGGAGTCGGGGCATTGCATAGCGAGACCTGGGTCGGGGGTTTTAAGTCTGTCTTTAAGGTGGCCTGAATAAAGGTCAATGCCATTGTAATTTATGAGGACACGCAATGGATAGCGTGGAAACAAACATCTTTTATTACTACTGAACTGTTTAGTCTAAAATTAGTCTAAAACATAAGTTATATTTATGGTTAACCGGAATACCCATTTAACAGTATCATCCACAGCGCTCTGCCCCTTTAAAGCATTGAATAGAAATGAACTGGATTGTTACCTGAGATCCTCAGCGTGGCTGCTAATTACCTGTCTGTGTTGCTATGAAAACCTGCCCTCCCTGTGTGTGTCTGTGCAGAGAATGGTAGTTGGGGTTTAAAACCAATGCTGTCAGGCTAATATTGGCTAATGTAGGTCATATTTTGGGGAATATCTCGGAACGTTCTGTCCTAGAGAGATGAGACCTGGTCTAAAACCTTCCTGGGCTTTCCCCTGCCCTATTTGCCTTAGCCATTGAGCCGTTGGCCATAATGATTCGCACCAATCCAAATGTAGCAGGGGTTCGGATTGGCACGCGTGAGTATAAAGTGAGCCTTTTTGCTGATGATATGCTCCTTACTATCACGCGCCCCCTGACTACTTTACCCAACTTAATGAATTGTTTAAGTACTTTTGGTCGCTTTTCTGGCCTTCGGATCAATGCTAAGAAATCAGAGATTTTGCATTATAACGTACCACAGCAAGTTAGGGATTTAATTTCTCTTAATTTTGGATTTACACATAGGGATCAGTACCTACCTTACTTAGGGGTCAATATACCTAAAACCTTAGATTCAACTTTTAAGTGGAATTACGCTCGCCTCATTCCCATGCTTCTTCAAGATTTGCTCCACTGGAATGAACCCCATTCTATCATGGCTAGGAAGAATACATGCAGTCAAAATGGTCACATTGCCAAGAATATTGTACATATTTCGATCTCTTTCCCACGCCAATTAACAGGTTCTGCTTTAAGGACTCTACAGACAGCAATCTTCCGCTTCATATGGGCTTATAAGAGACCACAAATTGCTAGACATATAATGCACCTACATAAGAGTGTAGGTGGACTTTCAGTCCCTCATCTTTACAAATACTATGTTGCAGCCAGACTATCACAGTTAGTCTTGTTTAATGCTCTTTCCCACCTCCCACAATGGGTCATTTTAGAGTCCGATCTACTACTACCTGCATCACCGCTAGCACTGATTTGGTCACCTGACATTCCTTTGGGGACGATTTATCCAGCAGCAAAAATCCCCTACCTTATGCTACAGCTTTGGAGGAAGGTTAGATTCAAATATAAATTGCCAAGTCCCGTTTCCCCCCTACTCCCACTATTCAGAAACCCCCTATTTCCACCGGCTTACCGCCAACTGCGTTCATTTGGTGGAAATATACCAGACTACGCTATGTTGGTGATTTCCTGCTCCGTTCTCGGCTCATGTCCAGGGCATACTTTATGTCTACTTTTTCTCCCCCCCCCTCGGAACTCTTTAGAGTCTCCCAGGTCTTTAATTTCCTAACATCCCAGGTCCCAGCCACTAATATAGTAGTCTACACGCCATTTGAAAGACTCTGTAAATACAGAGCTTTAGAGAAGGGCTCACTCTCTTCTATTTACTCTATACTAAACGCATCACCCCCCGATGCCAAATTAGCATTCATGCATGGATGGGAGGTTGACTTGGGAGAGACTCTTTACCACGGAACAATGGATTGAATGCTGTACTATGATTAGTAAAGGGAGCTGGCAGGTCACCTTAATGGAAACCTCCCTAAGATTCTTCATAGGACCTATTTTGTTCCCTCTAGACTACATACTATCTATCAAACAGTTTCCCCCTTCTGCTTTAGAGGTTGCCAGACCATAGGAAACACTATTCATATATGGTGGACCTGCCCGGTGGTCCGTAGGTTCTGGACTAATATTAAAGAGGGTTATATGAGGTATTCGGGAAGGATCTTCCCCTGTCAGCTCCTATATATCTATTAGGCCTTAAACCACCGGCATTCAATTATACAGAATATAAACTCCTTCAATTTATTCTGATGTCAGCCAGGATTCACATAGCTTCCAAGTGGCGTACACCCTCTCTCTCAATTTCAGCAGTTATCCATAGGGTTAATACTATTGCACTGTATGAGAAACTAAACGCTACGCTAAATGATACCAGGAACGTTATTCGCAAGTATGGAACTCCTGGCTGAATTGCTCCAACTCTCCTAATTTACAATATTACTTATCTTTATAACTAGACATCTAAACTGTGGGGGACCAGGGGCTCCATGCAAGATCTATCACGTGAGGGGAACAGTGAGCACTGACTTGAGCCCCAACCTCTGTCCCTACCTACTTACACGGCCCGTCCTAAGTAACGGCGTGTAACTGGGTGGCAATCCCTTAGCCTGAATAAGTGCTGGGGTGTAAAGGGAAGGGAAAACGGGGAGAGCACAATAAACAAAGACAGAACACACAAACACAATAATGGAAGGTCAGCAAGCCAAAAGTCGTACCAGGAAGTCACGTAAAAACCAGGGGAGTGAGCAGGAGCGTAGTCAAATACACAAAAGCCGAAGTCCTAAAGTCCAATAGTCACAGAAATAATCACGGCATTAGCACTGGAGGTAAAGACCAATCACAGGCAACCTGTGGTCAGCAGGTTGCCTGTTTAAATAAGCCTCCTAATGGATCACGTGACGTGGCCAGCGTCACGTGACCCTAATTACCATATTCAGGAAGTACTTTACCATTGAGCGATGGCTCATGACTGCACATGACTCACATCCAATACCCGCTCGTTGCCTAAGGGGGCGGGGAGGGCGCCGGGCATGCGGAAGGTAAGAGCGCGCCGGGTCCGCCCCGCTCTTTTTTGCCATGGGAGCGATGACCATGTGGTCATTGTACATTTTGTAAATTTCTTCCAAAAATAAAGAAATTTACGAACCCAGTGGACAATCATTGAATATGATATCAGACAATTTTTTAATTGTCGAACCACGGTTTGGTGTACATGCAGCATGTACTTGCCCTAAGTTATATGTTGGAAAAACTACCCAAGAATGAGAAGACGTATCTCTGGCCATTTAAGTGCCATTAACACCAAGAAAGATACTTCTTTGTATAGACATATAACCTATGTACACAATGGCAACATTAGAAGTTCTGAAATTCTGGGGTATCTCAAAGATAATATTAGGACAAGAAGTGGAGATCTTGGATAGACTATTGCTTCGCGAAGAAGCTAAATGGATTCATAGATTAAAATCCCTCAACCCACAGGGACTAAATGAGGGCTTCTCTTATACTGCCTTTATTTGATAAGCATGTATATACACTACCGTTCAAAAGTTTAGGTCACTTAGAAATTTCCTTATTTTTCAATGAAGATAACATAAATAACAGAAATTACACTCTATACATTGTTAATGTGGTAAATAACTATTCTAGCTTCAAACGTCTGTTTTTTAATGCAATATCTACATACAGTAGGTGTTATAGAGGCCCATTTCCAGCAACCATCACTCCAGTGTTCTAATGGTACATTGCGTTTGCTAACTGTGTAAGAAGGCTAATGGATGTTAGAAAATTCTTGTGCAAGTATGTTAGCACAGATGAAATAGAGAAGCTATAAAACTGACGTTCCGTTGAGCTAGTTGAGAATCTGGAGCATTACATTTGTGGGTTCGATTAACCTCTCAAAATGCGACAGAAAAAGAGAACTTTCATGTGAAACTCGACAGTCTATTCTTGTTCTTAGAAATGAAGGCTATTCCATGCGAGAAATTGCCAAGAAACTGAAAAGCCATATCTGAGACTGCTAATAAAAGGAAAAGATTAATATGGGCAAAAGAACACAGACATTGGACAGAGAAAAGATTGGAAAAAAGTGTTATGGACAGATGAATCGAAGTTTGAGGTGTGTGGATCACACAGAAGAACATTTGTGAGACAGAACAACTGAAAAGATGCTGGTAGGAGTGCCTGACGCCATTCTGTCAAGCATGGTGGAGGTAATGTGATGGTCTGGGGTTGCTTTGGTGCTGGTAAAGTGGGAGATTTGTACAAGGTAAAAAGGATTTTGAATAAGGAAGGCTATCACTCCATTTTGCAATGCCATGCCCTGTGGACAGCGGCTTGATTGAAGCCAATTTCCTCCTACAACAGGACAATGACCCAAAGCACACCTCCAAATTATGCAAGAACTATTTAGGGAAGAAGCAAGAAGCTGGTATTCTATCTGTAATGGAGTGGCCAGCGCAGTCACCAGATCTCAACCCCATTGAGCTGCTGTGGAGCAGCTTGACCGTTATGGTACGCAAAAAGTGCCCATCAAGCCAATCCAACTTGTGGGGAGGAACTTCTGGAAGCATGGGGTGAAATTTCTCCAGATTACCTCAGCAAATTAACAGCTAGAATGCCAAAGATATGCAATGCTGAATTGCTGCAAATGGAGCATTCTTGACGAAAGCAAAGTTTGAAGGAGAAAATATTATTTCAAATAAAATCATTATTCTAACCTTGTCAATGTCTTGACTATATTTTCTATTCCTTTTGCAACTCATTTGATAAATAAAAGTGTGAGTTTTTCATGGAAAACACAAATTGTCTGGGTGACCCCAAACTTTTGAACGGTAGTGTATATGAAATACAGATGTAGCAGCGCTAGCGATCACTGTATGCCATAGCATTAGCATACAAATTCGAACGCATTAGCGTTCAATGCGTAGCATTAACATACAAATTCGTACGCTTTAGCATACAATGCGTAGCATTAGCGTACAATGATCAGATGCGTACTCTATTTACGATATTGTTCTGCGCTCACATGATTCTCCTGTGATCGCTAGCGCTGCTACATCTGTACATAATTGGAAATAGTGTATATACTGTATTAGACTTTGAAGGATCTACTGTCCCTCCTTGAGCACATAGCGATCAGAAATAAATAGATTGTTATATGCAACCAGTACACTAATTGTAAATTGCAATACAGTATTACATGGCTGGTGGAAACCCCCCCTCCCTTTTTAAGCTCCATATATATCTAATGGAGCATAGTGACAGGCATAGAACGCCTTCTTCCACGCCCTCCTCTCCTTATCAAGCGATCTGCATGTCTCAGACGCAGCGGAGTGACAGGCAGCAACCCTCCTCCCAACGGCGCCCCCTCATCTCACGCGAGTACGCGATGTGGGATGCTGACGCGGTGGAGGACGGAACTGAAGCGGAAGGTATGTTGAGGTCTCCACCTCCCTCAAAACGTCACCCGTATAGGGGATCGGACATTGTAGTAGACCCCGAGCGGGACGTGGACTGGTATTGATTTAAGGAGGGCGCATACACAGGCGAACGCCATTACCCCTACCTCCCCTGACGAAGCCGCATCGCAGCGAAACATGTCAGGAGAGGAAGTGTGCATGTTTTAGACAACATTGGCAGTGATAAGTGCTATACTCAAAATATAGGGTGTTGGAGTGTGTGGTGACCCCGGCAAGGGGCACAAAGATTGGTTAGACCTGATACTGGGCAGCAGTGTGCAGCTATATGAAAGTAGTGACAATACACAGGGAATGTTCACCCGACTGATGGGAGAGATAGACAGCGTGCAGTGCATGTTTTGTGTATCAGACAGGTTTAGACGCATGCAGCCACATTGAGGCCTGCAGAGGGATAGTTGCCTGTGAATGTGAACCTAGCTACAAGGTAGGTACTGCAAGAGTTAATTTAGAAATCTTGTGTGAAAGGACAGTTATAGTCACTCTATACAGATGTGATTTGAATGGTCATGAGCAGGATACGGTGGTGGAGAGAACCGCTGCAGGTTGATTGAGTGAAGTTGGCAACTCAACAAGCTGATAGACATCTATTAACAACCTGACATGAACCAAAAAATATAAAAATCTGTCTATTCTATCTATCTATTTGGAATCAAAATACTGGCAACTATACTAATAGTAGTGAATCTACAACTGGCTTTCGTTAGCTGCAAAGGAATTTGCACGCCCTGTGTATTACACACCAAAAATAGTCCTAGAAGGAACGGTTTAACTGCACACGATATATGGGCCATTATTGTGGTACTTGTCACTGTGGTACTGGCTTTTGCTAGCTGCAAAGTAATACGCACACCCTGTGTATCACACACCTAAAAAACAGTCCTAGGAGGGACGGCTTAATTGTACACTACATATGGGCCATTACAGTACAGTGTTGGCACAGGAGCACAACACTGAGAAAGACATATACAGTACGACACTGAGAAAGACATATACAGACATATTAATCTCGTTTTCCTTCCAGGCCAGCTGGGTTAATCAAGCCAAGATAAATCAACCCTCTGTGTATGAGAGAGAGGCACAAGGCTGAGAGAGCCTGTGACGGAGAATTGGGACTTGGAAGGAAGCCTGCAGAGGCTCTGTGTGGTCTCAGCCAGGAGGGCTAAGGGGACACAAGGCTGAAGTTTGGGAGGCCCAGTGACTCCTACGGAAAGAGGGTCGTACGGTCAGAGTCGAAAGCACCTATGGACCATCTCCCCTCAAAGGTGTTGGTGAGGTCACAGCCAGGAGGGTGCTGGACCGTATTAATCAGAGGCGACCTATGTACATATTAGCTAGAGCCAGACAGGCACAGGTGTTTATTTTGACGTTTATGTGTGTGTTTGATGTTGTATGTGGTGCTGAAGTGCCAAAATAAAGCACCATTTGGACTTGAACCCCGTTGTCAAAGGAGAAATCTGTGATTGTGACCCCCTGAGAGAGATCGATCCCTTACTATATATATATATAATATATATATATATATATATATATATATATATATAATTTTTTTTCTCCTAAAACTTTCTTAGCTTATTTATATATTGCTGACAGTGTATTTACAGTGCTTTATTTTTTTCAAACCCCTTTAACATACTTCCCAAGTTTGCAAACGAATAAAGAGGGACATAATTTTTTCTGCACTAGGCCATGCCTCTAACTCCACCAAAAACAAAACTATACATCTAATCCCACCCAGTCCCCTTAATGTCCCCACGTTGCAATTATCCCCCCTTCATGCCATTACACAGTATTTATGCCCACATTGTGTCTTCACAGAATTATGCCCATCTGTGCCCCCAATAATATGCCCAGCTGTGCCCCCAGTAATATGCCCAGCTGTGCTCCCAGTAATATGCCCAATTTGTGCCCCCAGTAATATGCCCAGCTGTGCCCCCAGTAATATGCCCACATTGTGTCCCCCAGTAATATGACCACATTGTGCCCCCAGTAATATGCCCACATTGTGCCCCCAGTATCATTCCCACATTGCGCCCCCTGGTATCGTGCCCACATTGTGCCCCCAGTAATGTGCCCACATTGTGCCCCCCAGTAATGTGCCCACATTGTGCCCCCAGTAATGTGCCCACATTGTGCCCCCAGTAATGTGCCCATTGTGCCCCAGTATCGTGCCCACATTGTGCCCCAGTAATCGTGCCCACATTGTGCCCCCAGTAATATGCCCACATTGTGCCCCCCAGTAATGTGCCCACATTGTGCCCCCCAGTAATGTGCCCACATTGTGCCCCCAGTAATGTGCCCACATTGTGCCCCCAGTAATGTGCCCACATTGTGCCCCCAGTAATGTGCCCACATTGTGCCCCCCAGTAATGTGCCCCTCACAGAAAGTAAAAAAAATAAACACCACATACTTATCTTCTTCCTAGCAGCAGGACATCAGCTGCTCTAGTCTGTGGAGTGGGCGGAGCCCAGGCTGACTGCCGATCGGCATTGCACCCCGCATAGACTGGAAGGGATAATGAAGCAGGGAGCCGGCTCTTTGCTTCATCATAATACAGGCAGCTGTCCTTGCTTCCTATGGTTTCATGGTTTCATTTTCTTTTAAATCCAATTTTTGTAATATGTAAATTTTCCAACAAGGTGCCCAGAGGGGTGTTCTTCTCTTTTTCTGGAGCCCAGTAACGCCCCCCTCCAGTGCCCAGTCCGCCTTTTTTCAGCTCCCAAGAACGCCTCTTCACAGAAGAAATAACCGCCCACACCAGGACCGTTGGTCACCACCCCCGTCTGCTACATCACTGGAACGATTTAACCACTCCTACAGATGCCTTTCCTCCAGTCCCGAAATCTCGCACAGGCGCAGTACCGCTGACTGTCTGCTCCTGCCCGATACAGCTACAACAAAGGGCAACTGCTTCAAAAATGTCACTGGGCTGTATTTTGTACAGTAGGAGTAGAAGAATTTAAGAAAAATGTTTTTTTTTTTATATGAAAAATGTTTTTTTTTTAATGTTAATCTCGTTTTCCTGAGTTATCGGTGTAGAAATTACATTTTAATAACTAGGTGAAAATATTTTCTGTATTGCATCACTGACACTACAGTATGTTGTGCTATGTGACCCAAAGCTGTGAATTGTTTTAAATATGACATAAATAATCAACTGTGAACAATAAGAACAATGGGACACATTTATAAAGATCATCGTTTTAGATAACAATCTCAATAACCCCAATAGCTGGCAGTAGATCGCCAAAGAGGCACCAGCCTCAACATAACTTTGGCGCATTCAGCGCAGATTCTAAATGTAAGACAGATTCCTTGCTGTTTAAACTATTTTCTAAGCCTAAACCAGGCACAGAAAATGATGAATGAGACGGGTCTACCAACCTGCCCCCTTCCCTGCCCACTTTTTTAGACCTGACGTGAGCTGAAAAGAAGTCACATATTATGCCACACCATAGTGTGTGACAGAATCTGCTCCAGATATATGCCACAAAATCTGTCCGTCAATGACCCCCAATATTTCCATGATCACATTAAGGATAACTTGAAATTAATTAAATGATAGCTCAGTGATATTAATGTTTTTGTCATGTTTTTTCTTAGGGGCCATTTTCATTGAACCTGCATTTGCTCACTTTGAATGTTGAGACTGGGAAGAGTAGATCTAATACGTGTGTAATATGTATATATGTGTTTAATAATACACTACACCAAGAAAACAATATTTTATCACACAATAATACTTCTACTTTCCACAGAACAGATGACAATGATGAAATCTAAGCATAAAAGATTCATTTAATGCTTTTTTTTCAGGATCAATAACGGAAAAAGTTCCCCAAAGAGAAGGGACAGGAAAAACAGGTAATGATTAGTTTTATTTACACACAGCAGAGCCAGAGTAAAAATAAGTATGCATTATTTTACTAAATGGAATTTTCCTTTGCAATTATTAATTTGGGAGTAGTTCTGACTGTTTTAGGGTAGTATTTTCCTGGTAGTTCCAACGTTTTTTTATTCCCAAAATACTTCAACCAGATGTTAGCTAAAATTTAATAAGAAAATATAAAATGGGCCACAAACACTGCATTTTATGTGACATTTTGACTTTTTGGGTCATTAGCCATTTTTTAAAATCTGTATTTTCTAGGTATGGCATTGTTTTCATATGCTACCTAAAGAAAGTCAAATGAATACTAACATGTTTATGCAGTGAGTTTTCTAGGCAGAATCCAAAAATTGGAACATGCAAAGTATTCATAATTTTCATAATAAGATTTTTGTATCTATTGCTGGGCTTCTGCCTCTACATAATGCTTCTCTTGAAAAAGAGACATACAATCTAGTCTCCTTTTCAAAAGAAAAGAAAAACTGAGTGTCTCATACCAGAAACCCAGGATTCAGACGTTCAGGAGCGCAGACTCTGCACATATAATGTGCTGCTCCTAGTTACCTCTGTGTGCATCAGCAACCAATGACAGAAGGAGCAAGCAAAACTATATGTACCACCTAATCAAGGCGGTCTGTTTGATAGGGATGGCAAAAGTGCACAGGAATGCCACTCAAGATAAAATAGAAGCGCTTTCACACTTGAAGTTCCCTGACCTGAGGCCACCTTGGCGGGGGTAGGTGGGTACAGATGTGTTTTGATTAAAAAAATATATTGGCTAAGAGTCTCAGATTTTATCATATCAGAATGAGGGCTTAGTCTATATATAATACTTGCATCTATTTTACTAGTACATAATTTTTTTTCTGTGATTTTTTTCATAAATGTAGCCATTGACATCCGCATATTTATTTATCATATCATGTAGGATGTTTTATCTTTGTTTTTTTATCTTTTTTTTCTGTGATTTTTGTTTAGTTTGTAGTATATGCTTGAGGGAATGGCACCTTCAAGTGTGAATGCGCTCCTATTTTATCTTGAGTAGCATTCCTGTGCTCTCCTATCAAACAGACCACCTTGATTAGGTGGTACATATAGGTTTGCTTGCTCCTCCTCTCGTTGGTTGCTGATGCACACAAAGGTAACTATGAGCAGCACACTACATGTGCAGGGTCTGCGCTGCTAACCATAGAATCACAACTGCATAGGTAGGTTTAGTGTAGGACCTGCATGACCTGAGACCACCTTGGCCGGGGCAGGTGGGCACAGATGTGTTTTGATCAAAATATATTGGCTAAGAGTCTCAGATTTTATCATATCAGAATGAGGGCTTAGTCTATATATAATGCTTGCATCTATTTTGCTAGTGCATTATTTTTTTCTGTGACACTTTCACCACAGCAGCTCACAAACAGTTACAGAAATACTGACACCCTTGGCTTGAAAGCCAATAGCTGGCCCTTTTTGCTGCTTTGATAAATCACCCCTTTTACCCATGACAACAACGAGGAATATGTGTGCAGACTGCCAATTGCACACCTTATATACCCACTAAGCCAGCCCACGACACTTGACCTCCTTCATGAGCTATGCACTGCTGATGTTGAAAGGAAGTGGTCATAATAATGTCACTTGACTGTGTAAGTCAATCTCAATTAAGCTTTTCCAGTAAGAGAACAAGTATACATATTAGTGTAAAATCTAAAATTATCAGTTTTCATTTTGCAAAGTCTTAAAAAAATATTGCTTTTGTTAAAATTTTTACATTGTAAACCACTTGGTACAATTATGGTCACTCCTAAATTGTAATGCCTTAGGACTGTTGTACAGTACGTCATTGTTTATACTATAATTTATATTTACTGTATTTACTATATTTACTGTGTTTACTGTACCGTTTTTATATTTACTGTGTTTACTGTTAATTTAGTCTTTTTTATTTTTTTGTAGATGATGTGTCTGTTGTGTTAGAAACACAACCACAAGGAGATGAAGAAGGTAAAAATATTTTTTTTTAAATCTCGTTTTATACTAAATTTGTATTGTCTCTAAAAGGACTGGAGTATCAAAATGAACACTAATTCCTCTTATTCTACATTTTTATTAAATATAATGAATGTCATTTGTTCCTTGCATGTTAACGTTTCCAGTTTGAAAGTAAGATGATAAATATTTTCTCTGTTTTACTGTCCCATTTTATGAGCATTTTCACAAACATAAACTTCGGTTACAGCCTGTAATGCAACAAATGGAGAAACGTTCCAGTTACACAGGTTTATTATTAGGCCAGTTATTAGGAACAAATGTTCATATGAACACTTATTCCCAATAATCAGTGTAAGAAAAGGTGCCATGACGATCAACTGATGGATGAGCGAATGCATTATTGTTGCTGACAACAAAATTATTGTTTCTGGGCATTAGATCATGCTATGTAAACAGGGATCTACTGCCCAGAAACAATCTGTATGGGGATAAGCAATCACAGTAACAATCACTTGTTCCCATGCAGTGGAGGTGACTGCTACTCTCAGTCTAGATAATTGCAAGCTTAGTTGGCCTGTATACATGGGTCTTAATACCTAACCAATCCCTTGCCACTCCCTTCTTGATACTTCATGGGCTCTGCCAGTCTCTATTTACCCTGCTCCAATGATGTTGGGTAACCTCAACGGTTGATCCCTGCAGTCAGTCACTGGCCACAGTGGCGACCTCAGTGGTGATGACACAACACTGTTACAGCCAATAATTGGCTGCAGTGGTCACGTGTTGACAGATCTTGTCATTGCTAGAGCCCAGTAAGCAAAAATTGGTGTAGGGTCAGAGAAACACCAGATGGGGTGGCAGGGGATTGGTAAGGTATTACCCTTTTTGTTATTTTATAGCATTGTCGTGTAAATTATTTCAAGGGGCAAGAAATTGTTCTTATAGAAGACCCAGTACCACTCCTGATATGTCCATTTTAGTGAATAATTGTATTTTAGGCAAAATGACAAATCTAGTGCATCATTCCTTATGATTATATGTTGCACTATTCTTCTGTTATTCTTGCTAGAAGTTTACAGTCTTCACAATCAGTGCTGGCAGTGGCAAACTGCACAGGGACACACCCAGTTGGCAATTAATTCATAAATGTATAGTAGGAATAACAAAGGAATGGCATATTGTTATTGCTTGACAAACACAAGAATTTACTACAACAGGCAAGTTAGGAGAAATGAAAGGTCCTCTTTAAATCTGTAGTGGAAAATTAGACCGTAATCTTCACTGTGGCATACTGAATTTGCCAGGCTACGTTATTTAGAAAAATCCTACTATTTTAAAATGAATAATTATAATAGTAATAATATAAACAATAGCAAAAATAGACATTTAATAGTATATATGTAATGCTATAGTCTTAAGAGTCATATTTACTATGACGTGTATACAAAGGAGTAGCTAGAGGTTCAGCACGGGGGGCGAAACAAACTTGAGTGGGCCCCCACTTAGTGGCTTCCCAAACTCACGTTTCCAACTTCACAGGCACATACCGTATTTTTCGCCCTATAAGACGCACTTTTTTTCCCCAAAAGTAGGGGGAAAAATGCTGTGCGTCTTATAGGGCGAATACAAGTGAGCGCTTCCATAAGGAAGCGCTCACTTGTACGTAGGGACCCCCATCAGACCTCAGATCAGCCCACCCAGCCACTGATAAAGACCATACTTACCTGTTCTGCGCTGCCGCTGCCGTCCGGTCCCACGCTCCGCGCTCTTCTCTCTTCCCTGCCGGCACGCACTATGACCTGACGCTGCGGCGTCAGGTCATAGTGCGTGCCGGCAGGGAAGAGAGAGGAGCGCGGAGCGTGGGACCGGACGGCAGCGGCAGCACAGAACAGGTACGGTAAGTATGGTCTTTATCAGTGGCTGGGTGGGCTGATCTGAGGTCTGATAGGGGCACAAGACGCTAATCTGAGGTCTGATGGGGGCACATTCTGCTGATCTGAGGTCTGATGGGGGCATGATATGAGGTCTGATGGGGGCACATTCTGCTGATGTGAGGTCTTATGGGGGCACATTCTGCTGATTTGAGGTATGATGGGGGCACATTCTGCTGATCTGAGGTCTGATGGGGGCACATTCTGCTGATCTGAGGTCTGATGGGGGCACATTCTGCTGATCTGAGGTCTGATGGGGGCACATTCTGCTGATCTGAGGTCTGATGGGGGCACATTCTGCTGATCTGAGGTCTGATGGGGGCACATTCTGCTGATCTGAGGTCTGGTGGGGGCACAGTGAGATGGTATGGGGGCACAGGGGGCTGATATGGGGGTCTGATGTGATGTCCTTAAATTTATGGGCAGTCTGATAAGAGGATCTGATGAAAAATATTTTTTTCTTATTTTCCTACACTAAAACCTAGGTGCGTCTTATGGGCCGGTGCGTCTTATAGGGCGAAAAATACGGTACTACTAGTTGTGGTTATAATACTGTATTAGCAAGATGATTATATAAACTGCTAGATCATCTATGCTGTTAAGTACAGTACAATAGACTTTCTACATACCCTACTCTAAATACTCTACCATATAATGCAGTAAAATATAGGAGTAATAGGAGTAAAATTCAAGGGGACTCTTATGTTAAAGGAAACCTGTCCCCAGTTTTTACATCACTAAACTAACAGTCCCCTGCCCCCATCAGACGTCAGATCAGCGTATTCTGCCCCAGCAGACCTCACATCAGCCTACTGTTCCCATCAGACCTCAGATCAGTGTATTGTGCCCCATCAGACCTCAGATCAGCGTATTGTACCCCCATCAGACCTCAGATCAGGGTATTGTGCCCTCATCAGACCTCACATCAGCCTACTGTGCCCCATCAGACATCAGATCAGCGTATTGTACCCCCATCAGACCTTAGATCAGCGTATTGTGCCCCCATCAGACCTCAGATCAGTGTATTGTGCCCCATCACACCTCAGATCAGCGTATTGTGCCCCCATCAGACTCAGATCAGCGTATGTGCCCCCATCAGACCTCAGATCAGCGTATTGTGCCCCCATCAGACCTCAGATCAGCGTATTGTGCCCCCATCAGACCTCAGATCAGCGTATTGTGCCCCATCAGACCTCAGATCAGCGTATTGTGCCCCCATTAGATCTCAGATCAGCGTATTGTGCCCCCATCAGACCTCACATCAGCCTACTGTGCCCCATCAGACCTCAGATCAGCATATCGTGCCCCATCAGACCTCAGATCAGCCTATTGTGCCCCATCAGACCTCAGATCAGCAGAATGTGCCCCCATCAGTGCTCACATCACCTTACTGTGCCATCGACCTCACATCAGCGTATTGTGCCCATCAGACCTCAGATCAGCGTATTGTGCCCCCATCAGACCTCACATCAGCCTACTGTTCCCATCAGACCTTCAGATCAGCGTATTGTGCCCCATCAGACCTCAGATCAGCGTATTGTGCCCCATCAGACTCAGATCAGCGTATTGTGCCCCATCAGACCTCAGATAAGCATATTGTACCCCCATCTGACCTCAGATCAGCAGAATGTGCCCCCCATCAGTCCTCACATCACCCTACTGTGCCCCCATCAGACCTCAGATCAGGCGTATTGTGCCTCCATCAGACCCAGATCAGCGTATTGTGCCCCAGCAGACCTCACATCAGCCTACTGTCCATCAGACCTCAGATCAGTGTATTGTGCCCCATCAGACCTCAGATCAGCGTATTGTACCCCCATCAGAACTCAGATCAGGGTATTTGTGCCCTCATCAGACTCACATCAGCCTACTGTGCCCATCAGACATCAGATCAGCGTATTGTGCCCCATTAGACACTCACATCAGCCTACTGTGCCCCATCAGACCTCACATCAGCGTATTGTGCCCTATCAGATCTCAGATCAGCGTATTGTACCCCCATCAGACCTCAGATCAGCAGAATGTGCCCCCATCAGTCCTCACATCACCCCTACTGTGCCCCCATCAGACCTCAGATCAGCGTATTGTGCCTCCATCAGACCTCAGATCAGCGTATTGTGCCCCCATCAGACCTCAGATCAGCGTATTGTGCCCCCATCAGACCTCAGATCAGCGTATTGTGCCCCATCAGACCTCACATCAGCCTACTGTGCCCCATCAGACCTCAGATCAGCGTATGTGCCCCATCAGACCTCACATCAGCCCTACTGTGCCCCACCAGACCTCAGATCAGCGTATTGTGCCTCCATCAGACCTCAGATCAGCGTATTGTGCCCCCATCAGACCTCAGATCAGCGTATTGTGCCCCCATCAGACCTCAGATAAGCGTATTGTGCCCCATCAGACCTCAGATCAGCGAATTGTGCCCCCATCAGACCTCAGATCAGCAGAATGTGCCCCCATCACACCTCAGATCAGCCTACTGTGCCCCCATCACACCTCAGATCAGCCTACTGTGCCCCCTTCAGACCTCAGATCAGCGTATTGTGCCCCATTAGACCTCACATCAGCGTATTGTGCCCCATCAAACCTCAGAGCAGCGTATTGTGCCCCCAACAGATCTCAGATCAGCGTATTGTGCCCCCATCAGACCTCACATCAGCCTACTGTGCCCCATCAGGACCTCACATCAGCCTACTGTGCCCCATCAGACCTCAGATCAGCAGAATGTGCCCCATCAGACCTCACATCAGCCTACTGTGCCCCATCAGACCTCAGATCAGCGTATTGTGCCCCATCAGACCTCATATCAGCCTACTGTGCCCCATCAGACCTCAGATCAGCGTATTGTGCCCCATCAGACCTCAGATCAGCGTATTGTACCCCCATCAGATCAGCAGAATGTGCCCCCATCAGTCCTCACATCACCCTACTGTGCCCCCATCAAACCTTAGATCAGCGTATTGTGCCTCCATCAGACCTCAGATCAGCGTATTGTGCCCCATCAGACCTCAGATCAGCGTATTGTGCCCCATCAGACCTCAGATCAGCATATTGTACCCCCATCTGACCTCAGATCAGCAGAATGTGCCCCCATCAGTCCTCACATCACCCTACTGTGCCCCATCAAACCTTAGATCAGCGTATTGTGCCTCCATCAGACCTCAGATCAGCGTATTGTGCCCCCATCAGACCTCAGATCAGCGTATTGTACCTCCATCAGACCTCAGATCAGCAGAATGTGCCCCCATCAGTCCTCACATCACCCTACTGTGCCCCCATCAGACCTCAGATCAGCGTATTGTGCCTCCATCAGACCTCAGATCAGCGTATTGTGCCCCAGCAGACCTCACATCAGCCTACTGTGCCCATCAGACCTCAGATCAGTGTATTGTGCCCCATCAGACCTCAGATCAGCGTATTGTACCCCCATCAGACCTCAGATCAGGGTATTGTGCCCTCATCAGACCTCACATCAGCCTACTGTGCCCCATCAGACATCAGATCAGCGTATTGTGCCCCATTAGACCTCACATCAGCCTACTGTGCCCCATCAGACCTCACATCAGCGTATTGTGCCCTATCAGATCTCAGATCAGCGTATTGTACCCCCATCAGACCTCAGATCAGCAGAATGTGCCCCCATCAGTCCTCACATCACCCTACTGTGCCCCCATCAGACCTCAGATCAGCGTATTGTGCCTCCATCAGACCTCAGATCAGCGTATTGTGCCCCATCAGACCTCAGATCAGCGTATTGCCCCATCAGACCGACCTTGTGCCCCATCAGACCTCACATCAGCCTACTGTGCCCCATCAGACCTCAGATCAGCGTATTGTGCCCCATCAGACCTCACATCAGCCTACTGTGCCCCACCAGACCTCAGATCAGCGTATTGTGCCTCCATCAGACCTCAGATCAGCGTATTGTGCCCCCATCAGACCTCAGATAAGCGTATTGTGCCCCATCAGACCTTAGATCAGCTAATTGTGCCCCCATCAGACCTCAGATCAGCAGAATGTGCCCCCATCACACCTCAGATCAGCCTACTGTGCCCCCTTCAGACCTCAGATCAGCGTATTGTGCCCCATTAGACCTCACATCAGCGTATTGTGCCCCATCAAACCTCAGATCAGCGTATTGTGCCCCAACAGATCTCAGATCAGCGTATTGTGCCCCATCAGACCTCACATCAGCCTACTGTGCCCCATCAGACCTCACATCAGCCCTACTGTGCCCCATCAGACCTCAGATCAGCAGAATGTGCCCCATCAGACCTCACATCAGCCTACTGTGCCCCATCAGACCTCAGATCAGCGTATTGTGCCCCATCAGACCTCATATCAGCCTACTGTGCCCCATCAGACCTCAGCGTATTGTACCTCCATCAGACCTCAGATCAGCAGAATGTGCCCCCATCAGTCCTCACATCACCCTACTGTGCCCCATCAACCTTAGATCAGCGTATTGTGCTCCATCAGACCTCAGATCAGCGTATTGTGCCCCAGCAGACCTCACATCAGCCTACTGTGCCCATCAGACCTCAGATAGTGTATTGTGCCCCATCAGACCTCAGATCAGCGTATGTACCCCCATCAGACCTCAGATCAGGGTATTGTGCCCTCATCAGACCTCACATCAGCCTACTTGTGCCCCATCAGACATCAGATCAGCGTATTGTGCCCATCACATCAGCCTTGGTGCCCATCAGATCTCAGACTAGCAGCGTATTGTGCCCCATCAGACTCAGATCAGGTATTGTGCCCCATCAGACCTCACATCAGCCTACTGTGCCCCATCAGACCTCAGATCAGCTATTGTGCCCCCATCAGACCTCACATCAGATCCTACTGTGCCCCTTAGACCTCAGATCAGCGTATTGTGCCCCATCAGACCTCAGATCAGCGTATTGTGCCCCCATCAAGATCTCAGATCAGCGTATTGTGCCCCATGTGCAGACCTCACATCAGCCTATTGCCCCATCACCTCACATCAGCCTATGCAGACCTCAGATCAGCTGTGCCCCATCAGACCTCACATCAGCCTACTGTGCCCCATCAGACTCAGATCAGCGTATTGTGCCCCATCAGACCTCATATCAGCCTACGTGCCCCATCAGACCTCACATCAGCGTTTGTACCCCATCAGACCTCAGATCAGCAGATATGTTGCCCCATCAGTCCTCACATCACCCTACTGTGCCTCCATCAACCTGATCAGCATTTGTGCCTCCATTAGACCTCAGATCAGCGTATTGTGCCCCATCAGAACCTCACATCAGCCTCTGTTCCCCATCAGCCTGATCAGCGATATTGTGCCCCATCAGACCTCACATCAGCCTACTGTGCCCCATCAGACCTCAGATCAGCGTATTGTACCCCATCAGACCTCAGATCAGCAGAATGTGCCCCATCAACCTCAGATCAGTACTGTGCCCCCTCAACCTCAGTCAGCGTATGTGCCCCTCAGACAGATCAGGTCATTGTTCCCCATCAGACTCAGATCAGTGTCCCCCATCAGCCTCACATGTCCCCATCAAGATCAGCTTGTGCCCCATCAGACCTCATCAGCTACTGTGCCCCACAGACCTCAGATCAGCGTATTGTGCCCCCATCAGACCTCACATCAGCCTATGTGCCCCATCAGACCTCAGATCAGCGTATTGTGCCCCATCAGACCTCAGATCAGCGTATTGTGCCCCATCAGCCGAGATCAGACATCCCTCATTCAGCACAGAATGTGCCCCATCAGACCCCAGATCAGTGTATTGTGCCCCCATCAGACCTCACATCAGCGTATTGCCCCATCGACCTCAGATCAGATCAGACATCAGACTCAGCATCAGCCCATTGTGCCCCATCAGATCTCAGACCTTGCGTATTGTGCCCCAATCAGACCTCACATCAGCCTACTGTGCCCCCATCAGACCTCAGATCACATTGTGCCCCATCAGACCTCGATCAGCGTATTGATCCCTCAGATCACTATTGATCAGCCTATTATCATTGCCCCCATCAGACCTCAGATTAGCAGCGTCCCCATCAGACCTCAGATCAGCGATATTGTGCCCCCATCAGACCTCAGCATCCCATCAGACCTCAGATAGTGCCCCATCAGACCTCAGATCAGCGTATTGTGCCCCATCAGACCTCAGATCAGCCTCAGATTGTGCCCCCATCAGATCTCAGATCAGATCAGCATGTGCCCCCATCAGCCCTCACATCAGACCTCATTTGCCCCCATCAAACCTCAGATCAGCGTATTGTACCCCCATCAGACCCAGATCAGCAGTTTGCCCCCATCAGTCCATCAGCGTAATTGTGCCCCCCATCAGATCCTCAGATCAGCGTATTGTGCCCCCATCAACCTCAGATCAGCGTATGTGCCCCATCAGACCTTCAGATCAGCGTATTGTGCCCCCATCAGACCTCAGATAGCAGCCTTAGCCCCCATCATGCCCCCATCAGAGATCAGCGTATTTGCCCCCATCAGACCTTAGAGCATCATTCGCTATTGTGCTGCCCCATCCCTCAGACCTCAGATCAGCGTATTGTGCCCCATCAGACCTCAGATCAGCGTATTGTGCCCCATCAGTCAGATCAGCCATGCCCCATCAGACTTCAGATCAGCGTATTGTGCCCATCAGACCTAGATCAGCGTATACCCCATTGACCTCAGATCAGCAGAATGTGCCCCCCATTCAGTCCTCGCATCACCTACTGTGCCCCCATCAGACCTTAGATCAGCGTATTATGCCCCATCAGACCTCAGATCAGCGTATTGTGCCCTATTAGACCTCAGATCAGCGTATTGTGCCCCCATCAGATCTCAGATGAGCGTATTGTGCCCCCATCAGACCTCACATCAGCGTATTGTGCCCCCATCATACTATGTGTCAGATCATAGTGCGCGCTGGCCAGGGAAGACAGTGGAGCGCCGGACCGGAGGGCAGCAGCAGCGCGGGACAGGTAAGAAAGGTTTTTTATTTTAATCTTATGTGGCTGGGTGGGCTGATCTGAGGTCTGATGGGGGTCCCTAAATACAAGTGAGCGCTTCCATAATGGCAGCGCTCACTTGTACTCGCCTGATAGTTTTAAGGTCATCCTTGCTGGGCCCCCCCTGAGTCACTGGGCCCGGAGCCGTCGCCCCCCTGCCACCCGGTAGCTACGCCTCTGCGTGTATATAAATATGTTCAATTGAAAAAACGTTTAATAAGTTGTCTGGAATGTAAAAAAAAAAAATGAGCAGAGCAGCATCACTTGTGACCAAAGCTGTGTCTAGTATTGCTGCACATTCCCAGACAATCCCTTTGATTATACTATTTTTCTTATTCAATGTGTGTGTGTGTGTATATATATATATATATATATATATATATATATATATATGCTAAATACTTTAGTTTGATACTTTCTATTTTAGATTTTGCATCTCGCTATCCTACATTATGGACGGAGCAAGTTAAAAGTAGACAAAATAGGACCCACAGAAATTCAGGTAAGGCAAACTTTCTATTTAACAGCTAGTGTTAAATTATAGAAGGATCCACTCCATGAAGAGGATCTAAAACTGTTCGCTGCAATGTTACCATTACAGTTATACATAAGAAAAAAGTTTAAAGGGTTTGTCACCAGTTTTTTCGGTATGAATCAGGCTGACATTAGAGATGTGCTAATGTCACCTGATTCCAAATATATATCTGTTTTATTTACTGGTGTCCCCATTTTTATATAAAATGAACTTTTATTTTATGCTAATAAGGCTTCTAGGTGCAAGGGGCGTTACCTCTGCTCCTAGAGGCTCTGTTGATTGACAGGACCAGGCAGAGAAGAAACACTCCATTCACCATAGCTTGCAAGGACCTTCAATGATGTCATGACCATGTGATCAGTCACATGGTTAGGATCACACAAACAGCCTGTCTCCTCCTAAACCATGTGACTGATCACATGGTCATGACATCATTGAAGGTCCTTGCAAGCTATGGTGAATGGAGTGTTTCTTCTCTCATAACCCAGAGTAATTTTATGTTCTACTGACCAGAAATACCATGGCAAGTTTATGAAACATCTTAGATATTCTTTGAAAAATACTATACACTATAGTATAGTAATATTTCATATTTGTTTTTTCCAAATGATTGGTGCAGGCATGTGGAGTAGTGGAATTTTGATGTAAGTCGTAAAACATATTTAGCTATGTCTAGAATTATAGATCACAAGTAGAGATGAGCGAGCATGCTCGGGAGCAATTTTCGTGTAGTAGCGTACGCATTTTATAATCTGTACGCATCTTATAAATTTGTATGCTAATGCGTACAAATTTCAAGATGCGTACGCATTAGCGTACAGATTAGAAGATGCGTACGCTACTACTCGAAAATTGCTCCCGAGCATGCTCATCTCTAATCACAAGTACTGTAAGACACATCCTATACCTACTGTAAAGTCTTCACTTTGAAAACCATTTATCATGAGATGTGCAGCAGTTTAAAAAAGAGGAATTAATTAAATTAGTTTCTAGTGAGTGCTATGTTCTTACTACAGTATTGATAAACCTTTCCTATTGTGCCGTTTTAATCCATGTGTTATATGTTTTATTCTGTAAAATATTTAGAAGATTATACGTAGAGATGAGCGAATCTATTCGCTGCTTCGTAGATTCGTATCGAATCCTACAAATTTTTTACTACGAAGCGAATCCGGATTTTTTCGGATTCGCTTTGTATTATTCATAAATTTTCGTAAAATTTTGAACGCTAATGATACGTACGTACGAAACGTACGCATTCGTCATGAAGCTGGAAAATGACGATATGCCCCGGCAAGAGCAGGAAAGTGAAGATACGCCCCCCCTTAGAACTGGAAAAAAAACAGCCCGGCCCACCAGGATCTAACTATTTGCACATATAGGGAGTGAAGACTCCTCCCTCAGTACTCCACCCTCCTCTCAACCAGTTTAGACCAGTGCTGAACACTTATCAGTAATAGCAAGCATGGCAAAAGAGCAGCGTCCGAACTGGAACCAGATGGTCTTAGGGAAAGACTTCCCCGAACCACCGCCCGCTCCAGACATCAGGATGTCACACTCTGAACTCAAGAGGAGAAACCCAGCTTCAGTGCCCTTATTCTCCTTACCGGCTGCTGAGATTGCTGCGCATCGTGAGGCGATTCGTCGTGAGGCGGCTGGTGCTGCTGCTGTGGCTGGTGTGGACATGGCTTGTCAGGACTCCCTACCCCCCCCCCCATTCTGCAGAAAATTCCCATTTGCGCCTAAGCGCACCTATTTCCCTTTTCCTCCCCCTTCTCAGGTTATTTGGGAGCCCCCTTTGCAAAAAGGGTTCTCTATTTGCTGCTATTTTCTATTATCCATGTGGATTACACGTTACCTGTTTGGATCAACTTGTAGGAAAACAGGCTGAACTGGATGGACAGATGTCTTTTTTCGGCCTTACAAACTATGTTACTATGTTACTATGATTACAAAATTACCTAATGTGGATTACAATTGAATTTTGGAGTGTGTTCCAGTGTTTTATCATGCTAAGGAGCCATGAGGAGAGACTCAAAGGTATATCTGAGGCTTTTATGCTTGCAAATGTGAAATTGATTGCACTAAAATGTTTGCATAATTATGTCTTTGCTGTATTTTAGCTACACTGTTTTTACTGGTTCAGCAACGTTCAAGCACTTCAGCCCATTGTGTGTATTCTTTTTCCGGTACTGCAATGTGTCCTATTATGCACTTATTGTACGGTATTTTTAGTAAATGATGCACTAGCAGTGAGCATCTTACTTTTCTACCTCATATGGACTGCCTCTGAGGACTGTACGCCGCGGCCTAGCCTAGTGCGTATGACGCAATCGCGAGTCAATAGTATGCTAAGGATTCATACGCACTTTTGTCCGCTAATGCTTACGTATTGCGTACTTTTAACAAAGCTGACTGTATGTTCGTAATTTGTGTAGGAATGTTCGCAAAACAATGATTATTTTTTTAACGTAAATTCGACTGAATAAATTCGTATTAAGAACGAATCTTGTCAACAAATTTGTTGAACATTCGCCGAAGTGAATTTTCGATGATTCGCTCATCTCTAACTATACATACTAGATTCTGTGTATTTAAAGGCATACTGATTTTAGAAAATCCTTATCTTTCTACGCAGAACAAAGCGTAATATTTTTCAACAAAAACAAACAAAAATGTACTAAACAGCTTTGCAGGTTGACACTATGGTAATATGCATGAAAGTGCAGCAATTATATATGTAAATAAAAAGTTAGATGAGCAAATTCTCTACAAATTTCCAAAAAACGTTGGCTTCGAACTAATCCAACATTTTTGGGACTCACTCCACATGAATCAATCAAAATGGAATGGCAATTTTACACATCAGAATACAGGGAAGATGAGAATATAAGGAGGGCTTGTGACAGTGTATCAAGGCTGAGCTCTGGTATGACCGTTTTTCACCACAATGCCTGCAGAGAAAAGTATTGCAGTGTACAAGATCTGCAGGATGAAAATAATCCGTGATCATTCAAGAAACATAAACATAAGCATTATGGGGGGAATTTATCATTAGAAGAATATTTGAAGTCGGTTTTGCTTCAGTCTGTGTTGGAGTACTTTGTGCCACATTTATCAAATGGCGCATGTTGTTTGATAAATTTAGCTTGTCCTTAAAGGAAATCTGTCACATGATTTTAGTGTATGAAACTATAAGTATTGCCATGTTCAATAAACTACCTTGTGTCCTGGTGTAGTCTTCATTCGTTGTTTCCTGCTGTGGTTTTTGTTTTATTCCACTTTTTATGATATGCAAATTTTCTATGAAGGAGCCCAGAGGGGCGTTAATATCGATATAGAGAGCCCAGTAACGCCCCCTCCTGTGCCCAAACACGCCTCTTCAGGGCAGGAGTAACGGCCCACATTAGCATTGTTGGTAGCCGCCCACCCCCCCTCCGCTACATCACGGCAGCTCTTCAAACCACTCCAGAGCTGCCAGGCCTCTCTCAGCCAAAATCTCGCGCAGGCGCAGTACCGCTTTTGAAGCCGGTTGCCTTGAGAGTATTACTATCGCGCAGTCGCAGTACCGCTCGCTGCCTGCGGCGATAGTAATACTCTCATCGGCTGAGAGCGGCAGGCAGCTCTGGGAGTGGTTTGAAGAGACGTGACGTAGCGGAAGGGGGGGCGGCGGCCAACAATGCTAATGTGGGTCGTTACTCCTGCCCTGGGAGCAGTAAGAAGGCGGGCTGGGCACAGGAGGGGGGCGTTACTGGGCTCCCTATATCGATATTAACGCCCCTCTGGGCTCCTTCATAGAAGATTTGCATGTCATAAAAAGTGGAATAAAACAAAAACCACAGCAGGAAACAACGAATGAAGACTACACCAGGACACAAGGTAGTTTATTGAACATGGCAATACTTATAGTTTCATACACTAAAATCATGTGACAGATTCCCTTTAAACATAACACTTCTGTCTAGACTTATTTGCGACTTAATGATAAATAGTCTTAATGATAAATCTGAAGTGAAACTCATTAACATAGCGAACCACACCCACTTTTCCACACATATTAGGGTGATGGCACACGGTGCAGTTTTGACATGCAGTTAGGATGCAGTTTTTTATTTTAGCAAGCTGAAATAAATTAAATCATTCCCACAATGCAGAACACCATGGGTTAACGAGGCTGCTAAACTGGCTAAATTGAAAACTGCATCCTAACTGCATGTCAAAACTGCACCGTGTACCATCACCCTTACAAAACGGGAGTGAGTGGTGTACACATGCAAAAAGTCGCAAAATTTTGTGCAGGTGAGTGTTAAAAGTTGCAATTTTTTGCGCAATCACATAATTTTGCGCAATAGAGTGCAAAAAAGTCGCAAAAGCCCTATTTTGCGACTTTTTTGATGCCAGAATTCAGGAGTGAAGGTATGATAAATCAGGGCCTATGACTCTATTGAAGGAAATGAGGCATCCTCACCAGATCTAGAGGAAAAATCGAACTGACCAGCAATTGAAACAAGACTGTTCTCATTCTAGCAACAAGACCGCATCTGCAAACTGTACAGTCTTGTTGTCATTACCATCAACATCATCACTAACTCCTGCTCAAATTTCTCTTTCTTGTCACTCATCCATAATGGAATAAGTGGCCAGGAAACAACTATATGCTCCCAGTAATCCGCTTGTGTGCAAAATGAACTCCCACCTAGCCAAAGGGCTGGCAGCGCAGTTGATACTGTACCGCTTAGTGGATTCACTACCTTTCGAGAACTGATGGTATGTGCCAGGAGTGTACATAGAAAGAATCTAAATTGGGCCCCCAAGGCCCATTCAAAGCCTCTCCCACTACCCTTTCCTGGCTAGTATATAAAGCAGTTGTACTGATCTGTGAGGTATGACGTATAAATTACAACTCATACCCACATGTCAGTACACTCCTGTATATAGTATATATCTGTACACACTGTATCCATTATACCCCGTACCTCATATATCAGTACACTGCTGTATATACTATATATCTGTACCCACTGCATCTATTATACTGTATAATATGTATATTATATAGAGCAGTGTACTGATGTGAGAAGTACAAGGTATAATACAAGCAGTGGGTACAGATGTATGTGGTCAGTTAAATATTATGGTTATTGTGTGAGGTAATAGTAGTTGTACCTCACACAATAACTATATACATATCACTATCATCAATATCATACATATATGAGTGAGATATGAGTAAAAATAGGAAATGAGGTGCAAATGAAGGACCTCCTCTTACCACTCCATTCTAGTCTCAGTGGAATGCTCATCCTGCAGTTCTTCTCCAAGCTGTTGAGGGTTGAAGGACCTGTGATGATGCTCTCTGCAGTTCCTTTAGTAGATGTACAGGACCTGTGATGCTGAAGATAATGTCATGACAAGTCCTGGCAGATGATCTAACCTGGGAACTACACCATTGTTTGTGCAGTTCCTTTAGTAGATATGCAGGACCTGTGATGACATCATCACAGGTCCTTTAACTTTTTCCAATGATGATAGGGCTACTATACTGGAGCTGGACAGTAATGAGTGTAATTAGGGGGCAGGGCCTTTTGTTTACTGCAGGCCCCCATTGCCCCGGGCCCCATAGCAGCTACATGGTCTGCCTCTATTGGAGGTATGCCATTGGCACATGCTCAGCCTCAATGGAAGATACTTAACTGCCATTACCGTATTTCTCAACAAAAGCTATCCCTGTTCTGTTCTTTCATGTGGCGGAGAACGTGGGCTGCTCCTTGGAATTGTTGCCATGCAGCATGGTGCACGCCACCATAAGCAAGTGGAGCAGCTGTTACAGGTAAGGTACACGTCTTTCACACCCCACTGGTTCAATGTTTTGCATGGCAGCGGTGACAGCAACGTTGCCATATCATATTGATACCTCCACATTTGTCTGGTTCCCATACTAGGTGCTTTTCCACCTCCTTCACGTAATACCAAAACATAAACAGGGCAGAGCATTGATTCCATTCCCCCTTCTTCCTACCATGTGTCAATTGAACCAATGCGATGCTGTCTTACAATTGGTGAGACTTGGCGAGAGAAGCCATACAGTATATACATCAGATCAGTTGCTTAAGTGCATCAATCAGCAGATACCCTGTTAGATGTCTGACTGCCAACTACAACTAGACAAGATGGACAGTGTTAATGGCAGGAACATCCTGGCTGTGATGCCTTTGGGGGATAATAAAGCATGCTCTCTAACTTTAATGGTGCAGTGCTTTTTAAAAAGTATTGTGACTTAAAGAAGGTGCTGGCCATGTCCTTGATCCGTGACATTCCAACTTGCTGGAATTCCACCTTGCATATGCTAGAGCATCTCTATGAGCAGTGTAAAACGATCAATAATTACATCTTGCACAAGACAATCACAGCAGGGAGCATGTTTTATTTTGAGCTCAGGAAGTGGCAGCTCATCAGGGTCACATATCACATTCTTAGACCCTTTGAAAATGAGAGTAGGGGCAACAGTGGCATCAACAATGTCATCCTCATTTATATTAGGGCAAATGCTCACACTGAGATGTGCAAGAAGAACAGCTTCCAAATATTGCTTGCCACTCTTTGGCTGTTGGCGACCTTCATGGACAATGAAGTGGATGAGGTTGAGGATCTACAAATGGAAGTGGAAGAGTTGGGGTGCAGAGGGTAATTGAGTTTTCCTAGGCACAGCTAAGGGATGAGGCAGACGCTCATTATTACAGATTGTGATGATGATTGCTTATTGTGATGACTATGATGATGACAACATTGATCATGACCAACCATTGCATTGTGCCTTATAGAACTGGATTTTCAGGCATGTGGGTGAGCAGGGCAAGATGCATGCGTGGTTGGTTATATGCTGACAAGTGTATTGTTAGCATAAAAAAGTGATAACTACTTATAGTTACATAGTTAATGCAGTTAAAAAAAGACATCAGTCCATCAAGTTCAACCAAGGGATAGATGGGGACCCGAATCCCAGTGGGAAATGACTCAGATTTCTACACATTTTCATAAGCATTAATTTTGTTTATGTTCAAGAATTCATCTAAACTGTTTTTAAAACTGCCCACTGTTCCTGCTGTGACCACATCCTGAGGAAGTCTATTCCACACATTTACAGTTCTTACAATAAAGAAGATTGAACGCTTCTGGAGACTTAACTTTTTCTTCTCCAGTCAGAGGCAGCTCCCCCTTGTCCTTTGAGAGCATTTTACATGGAACAGTTTTTCACCATATTTTTTGTATGGCCCATTTATATATTTGTATAGGTTAACCATGTCTCCCCCCCTTAGACGTCTCTTCTCAAGACTAAATTAATTCAATTCTTTTAATCTTTCTTCATAACTAAGACCCTCCATGCCTCTTATCAGTTTAGTCGCTCTCCTCTGTACTTTTTCCAGCTGCAGTGCGTCCTTTCTATGGACTGGTGCCCAGAACTGAACTACATATTCCAGATGAGGCCATACCAATGCTTTGTAAAGTGGTAGTATTACATCCCTTCCCTGCGAGTCCATGCCTCGTTTAATGCATGACAATATTCTGGTAGCCTTAGAAGCAGCTGATTGACACTGTATGCTGTTATTTAATCTACGATCTACAAGGACACCCACAATACTCGATAGCCATGCTTTTAAAACTTCACTATAAAAGCAAGATGGGAGAATGCTTCCCTGACACCAAAAGGGAGGCAAAAGTTTTGTATTACCAAGATACGCTATGTACCCAGCTTGCCACACCTTTCACCAAGCAGACACCTGCTGCCCGCATATCTGACCAGGAGGCCTCTTTCTGCTTCCCTCTGATCCTTAGTATTGTCGCATTCCAAAATCCCCACACTATTAAAATATGTGTCTATCCCATATGGTGAACGATGTATCAGAAAAAGAATGGATTATTTTCCATTTTCGGTCAATTCACCCCCCCCCCCCCCAATAAAAACAAACAAACAATTGAATAAAAAATGAGCAAAAACTCACCCCCCCCAAAATGGTGTGAGTGAAAAATATAGATTGCCCCACAGAAAATGAACCCTCACATAGCTCTGTAGACATAAATATTAAAAAGGGGATTAGAATTTGGTGATGCAAAGATAATTAAAAAAAAGTTGTTTATTATTTTTAAAGTGATAAAAAATGAGAACAAATATAAAAATATGGTATCAGTGTAATCATACTGACACGCAGAATGATGTTAATACGTACTGCATAGGGAACACTAAAACTATGGTAGAATTGTGCTTTTTTCCAATTATACCTCATTTAGACTTTTTTTCTAGCTTCCCACTTTATCATATATAATATTAAATTTGTCATTAGAATTAGTGTAACTTGTGAACAGAAAAAAAACAAATGTTATGGCTTCTAAAAGGCAGGGCAATGATTGCAAACATAAAGCCAAGGTAACATTGATAATGGTATCAAGTAGGTGACTGCTCTTCAGCAGCCTAGTCAGTCATTAGCAATATGAAAATGTGGAGTAAAAATATAATCTTATTAATCTGGAGCACTTTTTCCTGAGAAGAATAAGACAAGACAAAATCACTCCCAGACAGCATGTGATAATGTGTACCTGTCCTTTCTAACAAAAATGCACAATTTAATTTTAGGCTACTTTCACACTAGCGGCAGGGGTGTAGTTTCAGCCGCACACATGCACTAGCGGCAGCACGGATCCGGCAGGCTGTTCACCCGCCGGAGCTGGAGTTCCGGCCGCAGCATGGCCAACATGCCGAGAGGCGGCCGGACTAAAATTAGGACATGTTGTACTTTGAGTCCGGCTGCCTTTCTGCCTGTTTGCCTTGCTGCGGCCGGAACTCCGGCCTTCCCCCTATTATAGTGAATCTGGACGGAGCGTAGTTCCAGCCGCACAGGTGCACTAGCGGCAGCACGGATCTGGCAGGCTATTCACCCGCCGTAACAGCCTGCCAGACACCCCTGGCGCTAGTTTGAAAGTAGCCTTACTTATATTGTTGACTAAATTTTCAAATACTGTATTATGTTCCTTTTTATGCTCTGGAGCTGAAATGTACCATTAACTTCTCCTGTCCTACCTGCATTATTCTGCAGACTTTTCTGAAAGGCTTTGGGGACATTTTTTTATTATTGCATTGTACTCATTATGGGGGGGGGAATCATTTATTTCAGTTGGTCTTCATTAAACATATGGAAATGAGATGCTCTATTATCAGGATCTGAATTTTCTCTCTTTTCCGTCAGCCAGGGAGCTGACAGGCTCCTTATGTCTGATCTCTGACATTATAAACACTCATTAAAGCTCAATCCTTATCTTACTGATAAGAATGTGGCTTAAATAAGTGTTTATGACGTCTTGGTAATTTAAAGGTAAGGGTTATTAGATGCCAAGTGAAAATGATAGTAGGATTCTCACAGCTAGAATAACAACTAACACTTTGTGACAGAATGGCTTTATATTTTTTTTCAAGAATTGGAAAAATTATCTTTAGCCTATAATGAGTGAAATATAATCATAAAAAAAATTGTCCACGAAGTTTACAAATAAAAAAAAAAATCTAGTAAAACAAAATAAATTATACAGTGAAAGTCAACATTTACATTATGGCAGAGGTCTTCTTTCTGAAAAATGTGCTCCAGAATCTACTGCAGGAATCCGAGGCTGACCCTTGGATTTCTGCCTTGTTTTTCCAGTTGTACTATACACGTCACAGATCTGCATACAGATTTAGCCACATTTGTATTGGATGTGAACACTAACCAGTGGGTCAAAGAAATGATAAAAGTATGTCATAATTGACATCTGTTGCCTCAATCCATCCAATCAAAAGTCGTCATGTTGCTGCCACAATTTGCACCAAAAACTGGTGGACATGCTTTACACCACATTCATTAATCACTTCAGATCTGGGCCATTTACCCCCTTCCTGACCAGGCCTAATTTTGCAAATCTGACATGTCACTTCATGTGGTAATAACATTGGAACGCTTTTACTTATCCAGGCGATTCTGAGATTGTTTTCTCGTGACACATTGTACTTCAAGTTAATGGTAAATTTGAGTCGATAAGTTTTAATTTTATTTAGAAAAAAAATCCAAAATTTAACGAAAATTTGAAAACATTCACTGTTTTCTAAATTTAAATCTCTCTGCTTTTAAGACAGATAGTGATACCCCATAAAATACTTTTTAGCCACTTCCCATCCGCCCATAGTATATAAACGTCCGGTAAGTGGTTAGTTATCTCTGAATGGACGTTTCTGAATGTCCATTCAGAGATAGCAGCTGCTCGCTAATCGTGAAGCTGCACAGTGGGGTACCTGCTGTCAGTGACAGCAGGGTACCCCAAAGAGAAGGCAGGGACCGTTCCCGGGGGTCCCTGCCTTGTAGATCGCTGTATACACAGCGCTCACAGAGCGCTGTGTATACAGATCAGGAAGCGCTAACGCGCGATCGCCAGGGCCGGGAGAGTGCAGGAGCTGCCGGGTCTCTCATAGACCCGATCATCCCTGCACTGAGGCTGTACAGCATAGTATTATGCTGTACAGCCTCTCTGGGGATGTATTTCCCTTGTAACTGGGGCTACTATATCAGCCCCAGTTACAGGAAAAATCAAGTGTAAAAAAAAAAACAACAAATAAGTGAAGTTAAATGCCCCCCTGAGGTCTTGTATGACCTTATGGGGGACACAAAGTGTAAAATAAAAAATAAAACATTTAAAAAACAAAATAAAGAGTATTAAAAAAATAAAAAATAAATAAAAAAAATCACATATAAAAAAAAAATTATTTCCCTCCAAATATGTCATTAAAAAAAATGTTACAAATAAAAGTAAATAAATAAAATAGACATATTTGGTATCACCGCGTCCGCAACGACCGGCTCTATAAAAATATCACATGATCTACCCCATCAAGTGAACTGCGTAAAAAAAATCTAAGAAAAATTATGCCAAAACAGCTTTTTTTGTCGCCTCACCTACCAAAAAACATAATATCAAGCAATCAAAAGGTCGTATGCATCCTAAAGTGGTAGCAATAGAAACGTCACCTCATCCCGCAAAAAATGAGCCCCCACACAAGATAATAGCCAGAAAAGTGAAAAAAAAATGGCTCTTAAAAAATTGCAACACATGATTTTTTTTCTAAAAATGCTCTTATTGTGTAAAACGTAAAAAAATAAAATAAAACATAGACATATTTGGTATCGTTGCGTCCGTAACAACTGGCTCTACAAAAATATCACATGATCTACCCCATCAAGTGAACGGTGTAAAAAAAAAAAATAGAAAAATGCCCCTAAACTGCTTTTTTTTTTTTAGTTAACCTCCCAAAAATTAGATTAAAAAGTGATCAGAAAGCCAGATGTACCCCAAAATGGTGCCAATAAAAAGCACAGCTTGTCCCGCAAAAAATAAGCCCTCAGTATTTTATGGGGTATCACTATCTGTCTTAAAAGCAGATAGATTAAAATTTAGAAAACAGTGAATTTTTTAAAATTTTCGTTAACTTTTGGATTTTTATATAAATAAAATTAAAACTTATCAACTCAAATTTACCATTATCTTGAAGTACAATGTGTCACGAGAAAACAATCTCAGAATCGCCTGGATAAGTAAAAGCATTCCAAAGTTATTACCACATGAAGTGACACATGTCAGATTTGCAAAATTAGGCCTGGTCAGGAAGGGGGTAAATGGCCCAGATTTGAAGTGGTTAATTTACATTTCCCATATATCTACTTTATTACTATGTCTAAATTTGAATCTCTCTGCTTTTAAGACAGATAGTGATACCCCATAAAATACTTTTTAATTTACATTCCCCATATGTCTACTTTACATTGGCATCATTTTGGTAGTGTCATTTTATTTTTTTAGGACAGTAGAAGGTTTAGAATTTTAGACGCAATTTTTGCAACTCTGCAAAATCAACTTTTTTAAGGACCAGTTCAGTTCTGAAGTCAGTTTGTGAGGCTTACATGATAGAAACCACCCATAAATTACCCCATTTTTGAAACTACACCCCGCAAGCTATTCAAAACTGATTTTAGAAATGTTGTTAACCCTTTAAGTATTCCACAGGAATTAACGCAAAATAGATGTGAAATTTCAAAATTTCACTTTTTTTCAGATTTACCATTTTAATCATTTTTTTCCTGTAACACATCAAGGGTTAACAACAAAACAAAACTCAATATTTATTACCCCGATTATGCAGTTTGCAGAAACACCCCACATGTGGTTGTAAACTGTTATTTGGGGATACGCCAGGGCTCAGAAGGGGAGGAGCAGCATCTGCATTTTCTAACATGGAATTTTCTGTCATGGTTTTAGGAGCAATAATTTTTTAATTTTTTGTGGACTGAGCTGCATGAGGGCTTATTTTTTGCGGGACAAGCTGCGCTTTTTATTTGCACCATTTTGGGGTACATCCGGCTTTCTGATCACTTTTTAATCTAATTTTTGCGAGGTTAATTCACAAAAAAAAGCAGTTTAGGGGCATTTTGCTATATTTTTTTTTTACACCGTTCACTTGATGGGGTAGATCATGTGATATTTTTGTAGAGCCAGTTGTTATGGACGCAATGATACCAAATATGTCTATGTTTTAATTTTTTGTTTTACGTTTTATACAATAAGAGCATTTTTAGAAAAAAATCATGTTTTTGTGTTGAAATAAATCTAGCAGGACAATTGGAGCAATGAATTTGGAGATTTCTGGATCATGTGAGGTACAGGGCAGTTTCTACCTTTCATAGAGAGATTGTCATGTACTATATGATGTCTGTTTTCAGTCTGTTTTTTACATTAATCATTGGATAACCCCTTTAAGTGTTTCGACACATTTTTCAGTAAAATTAAGCAAACAGGTGGTATAAAGTTTAGACTAGAAAATCTATAGATGTGACTGGTTTATCATCCAGGATCAGTCGTGTCATAAATCTGGCACAGTTTAAAGCCTGTATCACACAGGCCGATTGAGCAAGCAATTGTCGGGATGGAAGCCTTCCCTCCTGGCAATCGTCTGCTAGCTAGCAGAGAAGACCGCTGCTCTTACATGCAGTAATCTCCTCCGCAGAATGGGGCAGGCATAATTGTTATGCCATCGCTCGTTACCATGCTGTCTGGTGGTTTGTCAGCGGCAGATCTTAATTAGAAGCATGATCTGTCACCAGCAAACGATGATTTCCCTAATGAATGAGCATTTGCTCGTTCATTGGGCAATCAACATCAGTATTACACTGCAAGATGATTGTTAATGAGCGTTCATATGAACACTCGTTAGCGATCATCTTCCGAAGAATCAACAGGTGTAATACAGCCTTAGGGGACGTTCAGACGGCCGTGGTATTGCAATATTGGGGAATACACGGTCCTTCACCCCGTTCAAAATGTCTATTCTTGTCCGCTATGTGAAAATTGGGGTCTACATTGCTATTGCATAGTTCATTATGTCTCTGCTCTTTTAAAGAATTTCTGATTCACCAAGTGGCTGATAGTGGTATAATGGCAGCCTGTGCCTGTCACTGCTCTGCTCTCCTGAGAGGGCATGGGTGCTGTGTCTTTAACCCTGCTCTGCATCCTCCCTTACTGGATGTCCGGATGCATGTGCTCTCATTTGCCGCCTGCAGCGGGTCCTGGCACAGGTGTTCCATGTGCTTGCTGCTGCCTTGCTCCTCTATTCCAGGCCACAGCTTGCGGTCTCCTTCCTAGCCTGTCCCTTAAGGTGTGTGAGCTCATGCTCTGCCTCTTTATGGGCCTGTATGTGCAAATCTAAATTCTTCCCCAACCTGTGGTTTGCTGTCACTGGTTATACAAGGCACCTTTTCTAGTTGGAGGATGCCTGACCTTTAGGTTCCTAGCTAGCTAGTTTATCCACTGAAGGTGTACTATTCAGACTGTTTACCCGGTGTACCAAACTTCTGCCTGTTAACCATTTCTGATCCTCCAGTGCCTGCCCTGATCGTCCTCTGCCTGCCATTCTCTCAGTTGGCCAATAAACCATTCATTTCCAAACCTTAGCCTTAAAGCTGGCCAGGAATAATGAAACACTTGTGGTAGCGGATGAACTTTTGTGAAATTTGCAACAAATCTATTTAGTTTAGACTCGATTTGCTCATCTCCAATTTATATATATAAGATCAGCTGAAAGCATGTGATGTAAACAGATCTTGGAAATGGAAAGAATCATCTGCTATGGATCTATTTTCCACTTTTTGTCTGAACTGGAATTTATACAGGTCTCATTATCAAAAAAGCAATATTTCTAAAATTGTTATGGTTACTATTGTTGTTTGCACAGCATCATCTTGTGATCAAGAGCACCAGTCTGCACTAGAAGAAGCCAGACAACCAAAGAATGACAATGTATTCATTCCAGAATGTGCACATGGAGGGTTATACAAGCCCATACAATGCCACCCATCAACAGGATACTGCTGGTGTGTCCTTGTGGATACTGGACGACCTATACCTGGCACATCCACAAGGTAAAAATATTTATTATTTCATGAACATGACTGTAATTATTTTATGTAAATTATATACATGTGCTCTGGACAAAGCTGGACGTATTATCCATCTGTATTTCTAGCATGTTCCACAGTCCACTTTTTTTTTTTTTTTACATTTTATGTTTCACTACCTGGTTTTAATTACTGGTAGTAAAACAAAAAACATGTGATACATTCCCTTAAAAACTTGCCAGGGGATTTAGAGATTTTGCACCTCTGGTAGCCAGGACAATTTTCTGAAACCCGGCATCTTGTCAAAATGACATTCAGTATTTTATTCCCAAAATACCTTAATGCAGTTTTGTGCTGAGTAGTTTCATCAGTAGGCGGCTCCTGCGCCCTCCCCCCCTCCAGCGGCCATGGCAGTGGAATGTGAGCGCAGAGGTTCCCCCAGTTACACCTTTGTTGAGGATGGGCAATGGTGCATGTAAGCAGCGACCAACCGACTACAAAGAATGTCTCTATAGTAGTTACATTTTTCATCCCTCTCACAAGGTGTAAAAAAGGCCACCATTTTTGAGCAGTAGCAAGGGTCTAACATCGTGAAGAGCCAGTAGTCATCCCTTTGCCAAAGGGTGATAATGGGCTATCACTATGGAAGCAACTCAGCATGCATCTGGCCATTTGTGCAAGGGACTAGGAGGGACTCGCTGCCTTCATCTCCACTGCATACTGCCACTGTCTGTCAGGGTCATATACGTTGTCTTCATTGTCTTCATCTATCTCCTCATGCTCCTACTGCTCCTGTCCTGTCACTTGGTCAGATAAACCACCTAGTTCTGTATAGAATTTCTGTGGTTTCATGTCCTCCTCCTCATCCTCATCTTCCTCCTGTGCCAGTTCAGGCTCCACAAGGCTCAGGTGGCCATGACTTGTAGGTGCCACGTCTTCTGTCCCCTCACCATTTAGATTTGTCAGCCAGTGGAGTGGAAATACATCTTTCATCTCCTCATGTGTTCAGCCTTCCATGGAATCAATTTGTAAGAGCTAGAAGGATTTGTAGGTCTAATAAGAAGTATGTGCAAAACATGCATAGTATTGTGCATAACTTCATGGCTAGATGTTATCCTAAACAGCAGGTATTGAGGGAAGGAGTCAGTGTGATGGAAGTAGAAAGAGAGGTGAGGTTGTTGGTTCATGAATAAAAGACGGAACGATTTGCATATATCACTCAGTACCATAGATATGCAGGTGTAATACAGAGGATAATTTACAAGTACTGGGGTGTCTTGAGGCAGGATCCTGTTTTGTGACACCATACTATTTGCGTACAGAGACGGACATTCCTTGAATAATACATTAGGAAGAGATGAGATAAGAAAAATGAAAATGGCTTTGGCAACTAAGAAAATGAGTATGTATTCCTACCAGAATATGCCAAAATTTGACATTTAGAAGCGAGTTTGTGTATTATCTATTCAATGGAAACAAAGATTGTAGTCACTGGTTTTTATACATACCTGTATGCGAAATAGCCATATAGAATGGCCTACATAGATCAAAACACAGGGCTGGTGAAAGGAGGGTGATAAGTCGGCTATAAGGAAGTTTAAAGAAACTACAAACAATGGAAAAACAGAGGACAGGAAAGGAAGGAAGGGTTGTAATGCAAATTTGTTGAGACAACAGTTTTAAGGCAGTTCTTTGAAAGTAAACATCAGGTTAGAGTTTATTCTAGCAAGTGTTGAGGTGCATTTATATTATCACCACCAGATTATCTGACCAGTTCCTGTCTAATCAGACCAATAGTTGGTGTGTATAACAAAAGATCTGTGTGTGTAAATAGCCATCTGCCTAATGATTGATCAGAATTTAATGTCAGATAACCTGTTGGTGTAAATGCACCTTTAAAGGAGTTAGAAGTTTGTGACCATGAAGGGGTAATCACAATCATATAGCCCAACATTAAGTGTACTGGATTGTTAAATAAGATTCGATGCAACCCAGTGGGTTAAATGAAGCTTGTAACTTGAGTGTATTTGTATGCTCACATGAGTATTCATGTCATTGGAACTTATGTAATGAAGTGTGAGATGCAACTTGCACAGTAGAAATGAAATTATTTATATCTGGATGTAATATTTTTAGTAGGATGTTTTAGTGTTTTGAGATATGTGTGATATTGCATCAAAGTAATTTTAAAGGGGTTTTCCTGTATTGTCCCAAAAAAATACCTTGCCACATTGCAATATGTACAGTGTTGTGGCCATATTCTGTTCTGTGGCCTGTTCCCTCTGTTTATAGTTTGCCTCTGGACTCTCTGGCTCATTTCACTCACTTCAGCTCATGTACACTGCGATCGAGCTGCAGACTGTCCGAATGACAAACAAATTCCTCCTGTGCAATCACTGTGGGAGGAGCTTGATGTGCCCATAGATGATAGCCAGACTTGGCTGCAGTTCAGTGCAGAGCAGGTCAGCCCAACGCCGCCCTCCGCCATGACGCCATTGATGACGTTCGTCAACAAGACAGGCTACAGCAGAGGGAGGAAAACTACGCCCATCACTGCAACATCATTGATGATGTTCCATCAACAGGCCACAGCTTAACAATCAATGCATCACCTATTATGTAGACCTGACTACAACATGCCCAGGACAACACAAGGCTGCATGCATCTTGTGACTGCCATGGAAAGGATGAAAATGGGCAATTCCACAAGTATGAAGTGTGCGGGGGAGTGTTTATTCGTGTAAATGTGGGTTTGTTGCAAGTAATCTTTAACATGTGGATGTGATTGCATATTGAACACTATATAAGATGGTGAGAAAATCCAGTCGTTATACATAGGGAAGCTAGTATGTTCTTCAAAACATCCCATGGTGGATCCTGTAAGGGTTATGCTTGAGAAGTCAGGGTTCTCATTAGGGGTGTTGCTAGGATCTCAAAAGATCCGGGGCCCAAGCCCCAATGCATATGGCCCCAATCTCTAAGTCGACCTGGCACCCTCCACCAACCGCCCCCCACCCCGCCAAACACTAGCATTGAAGACATTTTACTGTACTTGCTTTACAGCAATACAGCAGCACATACTTCTCACATCCATGGCCTCCCAGGTGACATCTCCTTGATTTAGATCTTCTCTGTCATCATCTTCTCCATTTGGTCTGGACAACTCCTCTCAGCCGCCTCATCTCTGCAGAGTGTGACATACAGACATCTTAGCTTCCTCACTTTTGTGCCTCCAAATACTATCCTGAAAAATATTAGTGTCCCCCCTATAGTAATAGTGCTCCTCATAGTCCCACCAATATTAATTCCCTTTTAGAATGCCCTCATTAGTAATACTGCCCCCTACAGTGCCCCTAACAGTGATCATGCTCCCCCAAAAATGCCCCATTAGTAATACTGCCCCGTACAGTGCCCCCAACTGTGATAACGCTCCCCAAGAGTGACCCCATTAGTAGACGAACCCTCCAGTATTAATAATGCCCTTACAGAGCCCCCAGTAGAAATAAGGCCCCATTATTGTTCCCCCAGTGGTAATAAAGCTCTTTACAGACCCCTCAGTAGTAATAAGCCTGCCAATAGTGTTCTTAGTAGAAATAAGGCAGGATCTATAAGTCCCTCCTATAGAGGCCCCACTAGTAATAAGAACACCTAATGTCCCCTGGATTTAAAATGCTTCCACAGTGCCCCCGGTATTTATAATGCTCCCTACTGTTATAATGCTCTCCCTGAAGTGCCCCAGTATTTATATCGCCCCCTACCATTATAATGGCCCTACAGTGCCCCCAGTATTTATATTGCCCCCTACTGTTATAATACCCGCTCTGAAGCGTCCCCAGTATTTATAATACCCCCTGCAGTGCCCCCAGTATTTATATTCCTCCATTTAGTGGCCTCAGAAATTATAATACCTCAGCCCCTCCACCATACAGTCCTGTGTTAATAACATTATTTCCCTCCCTCTGCCATAGAGTCCCATGTAAATACCATCACACCATCTCTCCAGCCCCTCCAAAGTATTAAATCACCAGTCCCCCCACATAATCCCGTAAACATCACCCCCTCTTCAGCCACCTTCAACATGCAGTCCCATGTAAATAAAATCATCCCCTCCCCAGCCACCTCCAACATGCAGTCCCATGTAAATAATATTACCCCCTCAACTTTCAGTCCCATGTAATTAACATCACTTCACCCCACTGACCTATGTAAATAACTTCCCTCCCTTAGCCCTAACATACAGTCCCAGTTAAATAACCACCACTCCCAACATTGCACTGCCTCTCACACTGAGTAATCTACTCCTTCACTTACGTCTCCTAATATGGCATAACTCAGCTTCTTCCCATAACTTCTCTTCACTGCTGAGCCGTCCTCTCCTGCACTGGTCACATAATGGTGACACCATTGCAGGACCTTTCAGCTACTGCATTTAGAACTGCACAGGTCCTTCAGCTCTTGCAGAGCATTAGATTCAATTGTTTTGCCGTCCTCCGGAGGGCAATACAGTTGTATCTAGCTGGCAAGCAGGACATTCGGGGCCTGGGACAAAACATCAGGGGCCCAGGCCCTGAATGTTTTAACCTAGCAACGCCCCTGGTTGTCATATACAAAAGATTTGGATAGATTATTTGAAATAAACTTGCTGTCCTCACTTCCAACCTGATTTTTAAAGGCTATATCTATAGTTTTATGGTATCTAACACTGAGATCCTGGTCTTTTAAGGCTAACTGCACATATTGTGGATTATGTGCGATTTACCATGAGGAAAGAAAAGCAGCATAATACAGTAACAGCAAAGTCTATGAGATTAGACAGGCTGTAGGAGGAGTCAAAAAAGATCCTCTCTCCTTATCTAAAGGCTGTATTACACAGCCCAGTGTGGCAGACAATTGTCAAGAGAGAAGCGTTCCCTCACAGCAGTCTCCTGCTCGTTAGCCGAGTGAACCATATGATTACCATTGTCTGGACCACTGCGTCAATAAGTCACACCAAACACTTGTACCCACCACGCAAACATTAATAAAGTTCCAGTGCCCCTACCATACAATATGAGGACCACTTTTCTAGCAATACCTGTTAATACAGTAATAATCTATTTTTTTCTATGAAAAAGATTTCTTACAGTCAGAAGAAAACATTTTCTCTTATTGAAAAACGATTGTTTTAATTTAGTTTTACAAAACAATGTTAAAAAAAGCAGTTTTCCAAACCAGGATAAGCTGGGCTCCTTCATAGTGCTACGTGGCATAGGCGGTAGAACTGAAATAGAAGTAGAATATTTTTCCTGGCTTTGTGGTTATTTGCTTCTCCATAAGAACTCATTTTTTGGCTGCATTTTATTTTAAAAATGAAAAGAATAAAAAAGAAAAATGCAGCAAAACTCAAAGTATGAACAAACCACTGGTTTCAAATAGCATCCCCTGTCACACTCTCATGTCAACTTAGGTGGCATTTCTTATTGGGAAAGTTGGCAACCCTAGATATGCTGCATCCATGAAGACCCATAATCTATGGGTCACAGATAACATAGTAAAAAAAAAAAAAAAAAACTATAAAAAATACCAGATTTGTGTTCTCTAGGTATCTTACCTACGATAAAAGAATAGAAAGCAATGCAAACATGTCACCAATGAAAACTACAAATCATCCTGCAAAAAACAAGCCCTCCTACAGTTACAGTATTTCATATATAATTTTTTTTTTAATATTATGGGTTTTGGAATTCAACACAAAAATTATTTTGTAATTTTTTGAGTATATAAGTAGTAGAAAATAATCAAAGCGATATCCATTTGGCATCATTGTAATCGGAATGACCCACAAAATAAAGTTATCATGTTATTTATATCACACATTGAACAGCATAAACCACCAAATCCCCAAAAATAATGTTGAAATTGCTGTATTTTCTCACCTTACTCCATAAAAATAAAATAATAAAGATTACTTAATACATTATATGTACCCCAAAATGGTTCCTATAAAAACTACAACTCATCCTGTAAGCTTCAAGGTCTTAAACAACTAAATTAAATAAAATTTAAAAGAATGAAAAAAAGTTATGACTGTTGGAGCACAGAGGTCCTTAAAGCATAACTGTCATATTTTTTTTTTATTTGCTAGTTCATTAGATCTTGGCATGTACTGTATACAGTGCCTTGCGAAAGTATTCGGCCCCCTGGAACTTTTTTGAACCTTTTGCCACATTTCAGGCTTCAAACAAAAAGATATAACATTTTAAATGTTTGGTGAGGAATCAACAACAAGTGGGTCACAACTGTGAAGCGGAACAAAATTTATTGGATCATATAAACTTTTTTTTTAATAATAAAACTGAAAAGTTGGGCGTGCAAAATTATTCAGCCCATTTACTTTCAGTTCAGAAAACTCACTCCAGAAGTTCATTGAGGATCTCTGAGTGATCCAATGTTGTCCTTGTGGAGAAGTTTAAAGCCGGATTTGGATACCAAAAGATTTCCCAAGCTTTAAACATCCCAGGGAGCACTGTGCAAGCGATCATATTGAAATGGAAGGAGTATCAGACCACTGCAAATCTACCAAGACCCGGCCGTCCCTCTAAACTTTCATCTCAAACAAGGAGAAGACTGATCAGAGATGCAGCCAAGAGGCCCATGATCACTCTGAATGAACTGCAGAGATCTACAGCTGAGGTGGGAGAGTCTGTCCATAGGACAACAATCAGTCAAACACTTCACAAATCTGGCCTTTATGGAAGAGTGGCAAGAAAAAGCCATTTCTCAAAGATATCCATAAAAAGTCTTGTTTACAGTTTGCCACAAGCCACCTGGGAGACACACCAAACATGTGGAAGAAGGTGCTTTGGTCAGATGAAACCAAAATCGAACTTTTTGGAAACAATGCAAAACGATATGTTTGGCATAAAAGCAACACAGCTCATCACCCTGAACACACCATCCCCACTGTCAAATATGGTGGTGGCAGCATCATGGTTTGGGCCTGCTTTTCATCAGCAGGGACAGGGAAGATGGTTAAAACTGATGGGAAGATGGATGGAGCCAAATACAGGACCATTCTGGATGAAAACCTGTTGGAGTCTGCAAAAGACCCGAGACTAGGACGGAGATTTATCTTCCAACAAGAGAATGATCCCAAACATAAAGCAAAATCTACAATGGAATGGTTCAAAAATAAACATAGACAGGTCTTAGAATGGCCAAGTCAAAGTCCAGACCTGAATCCAATTGAGAATATGTGGAAAGAGCTGAAAACTGCTGTTCACAAACGCTCTCCATCCAACCTCAAAGAGCTCGAGCTGTTTTGCCAGGAAGAATAGGCAAGAATTTCAGTCTTTAGATGTGCAAAACTGATAGACATACCCCAAGTGACTTGCAGCTGTAATCGCAACAAAAGGTGGCGCAACAAAGTATTAATGCAAGGGGCCGAATAATTTTGCACGCCTCACTTTTGAGTTTTATTATTACAAAAAAGTTTAAATGATCCAATAAATTTCATTCCACTTCACAATTGTGACCCACTTGTTGTTGATTCTTCACCAAAAATTTAAAATGTTATATCTTTTTGTTTGAAGCCTGAAATGTGGCAAAAGGTTGAAAAGTTCCACTTTCGCAAGGCACTGTACCTGCAATAGTCTATCAATGATTGTAAAAAGATCTGTAATTACCTTATAATAACAGCTTTCAGTAATGTCTCCTGTCCCTTTCCACTGGTCTCTTAACTACTTCAAGACCAAGCCAGTTTTCACCATAAGGACCAAGCCGCATTTTTCAAATCTAACATGTTTCGCATTATGTGGTAATAACTCTGGAACGCTTTTACTTATCTAAGCAATTTTCAGATTGTTTTCTCGTGACATAGTGTTACCACATAGTGTGACCATGTTAGTGGTATATTTGTGTCAATATGTTTCACCTTAATTTATAAAAAAAAATCCAAAATTTACAGAAAATTTGGAAAAATTCACAATTTTTGAAATTTGAATGTCTCTGCTTTTAAAGCAGATTGTGATACCTCATAAAATAGTTTTTACTGTACATTTCCCAGATGTCTACTTCATGTTGGCATCATTTTCTAAACATTTTATTTTTTTAGGACGTTAGAAGGCTTAGAATTTTAGAAGCAATTCTTAAAATTTTTAAGAAAATTTCCAAAACCCACTTTTCAAGGACCAGTTCAGTTATGAAGTCACTTATTGGTGCTTACATAATAGAAACCACCCATAAATGACCCAATTTTGGAAACTACACCCTTCAAGTTATTCAAAACTGATTTTACAAACTTTGTTAACCCTTTAGGTGTTCCACAAGAATGAAAGGAAAATGAAGGTGAAATTTCAAAATTTAACTTTTTTTGCAGATTTTCCAATTTAATCTATTTTTCCCTGTAACACAACAAGGGTTAACAGCCAACGAAAACTCAATATTTATTACACTGATTCTGCAGTTTACAGAAACAGTGTGGTGTTAAACTGCTGTATGGGAACACGGCAGGGCACAGAGGCAAAGGAGCGCCATATAGATTTTGGAGGGCAGATTTCACTGGGAAAATTTTTATTTGTCATGTCACATTTGAAGACGCCGATGCACCCCTAGAGTAGAAACTCCAAAAAAGTGACCCCATTTTGGAAACTTCGGGATAAGGTGACAGTTTTGTTGGTACTATTTTAGGGTACATATGATTTTTTGTTGCTCTATTACACTTTTTGTGAGGCAAGGTAACACCGTTTTGGCCCCGTTTTTATTTTTTGTTATTTACAACGTTAATCTGACAGGTTAGATCATGTGCTATTTTTATAGAGCAGGTTGTTACGGACGTGGCAATATCTAACATGTATGCTTTTTTTGATCTCTTTAAGTTTTACACAATAACATTTTTGAAACAAAAAAAAATCCTGTTTTAGTGTCTCCATAGTATGAGAGCCATAGTTTTTTTATATTTTGGGTGATTGTCTTGTGTCAAGGCTCATTTTTTGCAGGATGAGGTGATGGTTTGATTGGTACTATTTTGGGGTATGTATTACCTTTTGATCGCTTGGTATTACACTTTTTGTGGTGTAAGGTGACAAAAAATGGCTTTTTTGACAGTTTTTTTTACTGTGTACACCTGAGCTCACGTGATATTTTTGTAGAGAAGGTTGTTACAGATGCGGCAATACCTAACATGTATACTTTTTTTTATTTATTTAAAGGGGTTGTCCGGGTTCAGAGAAGAACCCGGACATACCTGCAATTTCACCCAGGCAGCCCGCCTGAAGAGGGCATCGGAGCATCCTATGCTCCGATGCCCTCCTTTGCCCTGCGTAATTAGCGCAGGGCAAAGGAATTTCGCCGGGTTCCGGTGACGTACCGGTCCCTGCCGGGCAGAGGCTTCCGCCCGGCAGTGAGTCGGTGACGTCATCGGCGCTGATGGACAGGCTTCAGCGCTGCCCTAGCCAGTAAAACGGCTAGGGCAGCGCTAAAGCCGGCCCATTAAGGCCGGTGACGTCACCGAACTCACTGCCGGGCGGAAGTACCCGCCCGGCAGCGAGTATTTACAAAACAAGAGACCTTGCCCTGCGCGATCTAGCGCAGGGCAAGGGGGGGGCATCGGAGCATGAGATGCTCCGATGTCCTCTTCAGGCGGGCTGCCTGGGTGAAATTGCAGGTATGTCCGGGTTCTTCTCTGAACCCGGACAACCCCTTTAAGTTTTACACAATAATATCATTTTTTAAACAAAATCATGTTTTAGTGTCTCCATAGTCTGAGAGCTGTAGTTTTTTATTTTTTGGGCGACTGTCTCAGGTACTGTAGGTTCTCATTTTTTGCGAGATGAGGTGATGGTTAGATTGGTACTAATTTGGGGGGCATACACCTTTTTGAACGCTTGGTGTTGCACTTTTAGTGATGTAAGGTGGCAAAAAATGGCTTTTTTAGACCGTTTGTATTTTATTTTTTTCACGGTGTTCACCTGAGGGTTTAGTTCATGTGATATTTTCATAGAGCCGGTCATTATGAACGCGGCGATACCAAATATGTCTTTTTTTTTTCTTACGTGAAACTTTTTTTTACGTGAAACTTTATTTTTTTATTATGGAAAACATTTTTTTAAACTTTTTTTTTACTCTGGGACTTCAACTTTTGGGGGTCTGATCCGCTCTGCAATACGTTACAATACATTGTGTATTGTAATGTATTGGCTGTCAGCTTTGATGCCGACAGCCTGCCTGTGAGACCCAGCCTCAGGAGCTGGATCTCACAGGCTTCCGTAGAAGGCAGCCCCAATGCCTATTGAAAGCATCGGTGCTGCCTTCTGTGACATCAAATCCCCGTCATTGCAGCGTGGGGACCCGATGAAGATGCGGAGGGCACCCATACCCCTCAACCCCTGTGCATTGGTTTTCACCTATGCCGGAGTATGCAGCAGGGGTCCGGCTATCTGTGACTGTCGGACCCCTGCCGCTGACAGGGGGGGGGGCGCAGCTCCTGCACCTGCCCGATCAGTTTGACGTACGTGTACGTCACTGGTACTTAAGTGACGGTTAGCTATGAAGGTAATGTACGTCAAGGGTACTTAAGGGGTTAAATCGCTTAGACTTGAAGGGGTCTGATATTTACAGGATAAGTCAGGATACGTCATCAATATCTGATCAGTGGTGGTCTGACTCCTAGCACCCTCGCCAATCAGTTTTTTGAAGATCAAATGAATAGAGCTGGACATAAATACCAAGCACAGCCACTATCTATTGGTCTGCGCTGTACTTGGTAAGCTGCGAAGAGGCTACCATGGCCTCCATGATCAGCTGATCAGGCTGTGGGACTCCGAGTCTGATATCAATTACCCATTCTTAGGACTCATTCAGACGGTCATCAATATTAAACCCCCGGGCAACCTCTTTAAATGTACTTATAAAGTTGTTGTTTAAAACAAAGCAAAAAAAAACCTTGTCTCATTTGGACATTTATTGTCCATATCCACCATTAAAACATTCCGATGTCATTGATGAGGAGCTCCCACTCGGGACACCTACTGTACCCTCTGACTTCATTATAGAAAGGAATTAAAACCTCCTATTGTTTTGCTGGATAATGTTCCCAACATTGTTTTAATAGAAAACAACATTTAACAATGAAATATTGATACAAATTATACTAATTCATTCATAATAATACTTATTCCTACTAATAATTTTCTGTTCACTAAAGTTGGACGTCTTGAGCTATAAAATTCAGTAACAAGGAATGCTTGAAGAGCCGAGCCTAGTACAAGATCTATTCACATTAACTGTCAAGGGTTACCAGTATTTTTGATGGCAAGAGTAGCATAGTCCTAACCCAACCAGAAACCAGATGGACCCCATTATAAGTCAGAGGAAGCCAGACTTCACTAGGTGTCATGTTTCTATTAGAAACAGAAACAATTGTGGGGAGCTTTATGAAATGTCTAAAAGAAAAACTGTCTTTCTTGCCCATGGCATGCACTCACAACACAGCTTTCAATTCATACTCTGCTCTTGAAAAATTGGAAAATGTGCTGCGATTGATTGCTGAAGGCAACAAGGATGATATTTCTAGACAGTTTCATAATTCTGGTCCATATATACAGTAGGGTGCTAATGTTAAAAGTTGTAATAGACAATGAAATATAGTATATAAGTATACATGATATATATTCATTAAAATGAGACATTTGTGAATACAACTGTTGCACATTTTGCTTTCAAAGCCAAAATCTATGGGACAAATATATCAATGTCACGCTTTGTGTTTGTCTTGATTTGCCCAGAATTTCTGGCACATGCTTTGTATGTCTTAGGGCCCTTGTACATGACCGTATGCGCTCCGAGACATACGGTCCGTAAGCGGGCCATATGTCCCGGAGCGGCATAGATCGTGGGCACGGGAGCGCACAGCGTTTTAAGTTTCCAATGTGAGATCTCTTCTAATCAGTAGAACTGGTCAACTTTGTTAGTCCACTGTTCAATACTTGGCAACTCAGTGGACAGCCAAAAGGTAGGTATTAGTAGGCGAGCCAGAGACAGCAAAAAGGAGAAAAGGGCTGCTTTGTAAGCATCCACTCCCCAGATGCCAAATGCCAGAAGATCAATTTCAGTGGTGCAAGGGAAATTGGTTTGGCAGACGGTATCGCTAATTCTAAAAATCCTACTCCACCAATTTGCAATGATAGGACAAGTCCACCAAATATGGAAAAACGTACCTCTGGTAGAATTGCATCGCCAGCAAGTCGGAGATGTTGGGGCTGAATAAGGCAGGTTTATCTGGGGTTCTATACCACCGAGACAGAACTTTATAGCCAGCGTGAGAGTTTGTGAGGAGTGCTGAAAAGCTTATGAATCTCCACAGAGGAGAATTGTCTTCCCAGATCCCTTTCCCATAGGCTTATTACAGCAGGTTTGACATCGAGGGAGGGAAGTCCCAACTTTTTGTATATCACGGAAATCAGTTTAGAAGGGTATGTGGAGTTTGTCATTAATGTTTCAAACCATGTCTGAGGGCTCTGAATATACAGAGACTTAGCCCAGTGGGTAATCTCTTTCTTCAGAAAGTTAAGAAGTAGGCTGCTTGAAGCAGGAATCTTCAGTTTTAACTGAATCATAGAATCTAAAATGGTGCAACCCTCTGCATCCAGTAGATCAGTTATCAGCATGGTGGAAGACCTGACCCAGGCCAGACAGGTGTCTCTGAGAGCACTAGGAGCTAGAGAGATTACATCTCTAATTTGGAGTAAGGGAGAAGGGGGGGCACGGGTGGAGGAGAACCACTCCCAGACATCTAAAGTAGAGCGAACCAGAGGATTGGGGATGGATGAGAAGGCTGGGAGTTGTCGGTCCACCAACAACAGGGCCCTAAGGGTGGATGAGAGATATATATATTCTCCAGAGGCAGTCCACCGCTCTACATAAGTTTATAGCTTTCATATATAATTCAGGATCAGGTAAACCAATTCCCCCAAATTGTTTAGGTTTAGTCAAGGTAGAAAAAGAGATCCCAGATTTCTTTCCTTGCCAGATAAAATGGTGTATGTGGCTGTTCAAGACTCGGAAGTAAGATTTGGGTATTTTTATCGGGAGCACCTGAAGGAGATAAGTGAGCGTCGAGATCACGAAAGACATCACCATATTCTTCCGACCGAACCATGATAGGTAAGGATAATCCAGTGAGTTAAACTGAGCAACGATAGCCTGCAGGAGCAGAGTATAATTAAGTCTAAAAAAATCAGGGAGATGAGGGGACAATTTGATACCCAAATAAGTCAAATGTTGAGTAGACCAATGAAATGTGGAGTCCAATTGGAGGGCCTGGACAATGGAGGGGGGGAGGTCAATGTGAGGAATCTGGGATTTATGCAGATTAACTTTAAAACTGGAAAGGGAGCTAAACTTTTGAAGCATAAAAACTATTATGGGCATAGATTTAATAAGATGTGAGGTAAGGATCAAAAGGTCATTGGCAAAAGCTGCCAGTTTAAATTCTTGGATGCCTATATTTAATCCTAGAATATCCCTTTCCTGCCTCAAGGCTTGCATAAGGGTTTCTATCACCAAAACAAAAATGAGGGGGGAAAGAGGGCAACCCTGATGTGTCCCGTTTTTAATCGTGAATTGGTCTGAAATAAGGTTATTTACTAAGACAGAAGCAGAAGACTTCTCATAAATAGCAAAAACCGCGTTAATATAGGGAGCTGGAAATAGATAAAGTGTGTCTTTTAACCCCTTAATGACCGGGCCATTTTGCACCTTCGTGACCAGACTGATTTTTGCTAATCTGACATGTGTCAGTTTATGTGGTAATAACTTTGGAACGCTTTTACTTATCCAGGCCATTCTGAGATTGTTTTCTCGTCACATATTGTGCTTCACGACAGTAGTAAATTTGTGGCAAAATATTTCATTTTTATTTATAAAAAAATAGCAAATTTAAAAAACATTTTGGAAAAATTAGCAAATTTCCAAATTTCAATTTCTCTACTTTCAAAATAAATAGTAATACCTCCAAAAATAGTTATTATTTTACATTCCCCATATGTCTACTTTATGTTGGCATCATTTTATAAATGTCATTTTACTTTTTTAGGACGTTAGAGGGCTCAGAAGTTTAGAAGCCATTTTTCAAATTTTCACCAAATTTTCCAAAACCATTTTTTTAAGCACCAGTTCAGATGTAAAGTGATTTTGAGTGGCTTACATAATGAAACCCCCCATAAATGACCCCATTTTAGAAACTACACCCCTCAAATTATAAAAAACTGCGGTTACAAACTTTGTTAACCCTTGAGGTGTTCCACAAGAATTAAAGGAAAATGGAGGTGAAATTTCAAAATTTCACTTTTTTTGGTAGATTATTCATGTTAATAATTTTTTTCTTGCAACACAGCAAGGGTTAACAGCAAACTAAACCTCAATATATATTGCTCTGATTCTGCAGTTTACAGAAATACCCATATGTGGTGGTAAACGTTTCTATGGGTTTGTGGCAGTGGTCAGAAGGGAAGGAGCGCCATACGGATTTTGGAGGCAGATTTTGCTAAAATAGTTTGTAGGCACCATTTTGTAATTGAGAGACCCTGACGTACCCCTACAGTGGAAACCCTCAAAAAGTGACCCCATTTTGGAAACTACACCCTTCAACGAATATATTAAGGGGGGTACTGGCCACTTTGACCCCCTAAGCGTTTTACGTAATTTGGAAACACTTGGCTATGAAATGAAAAGTTTCATTTCTTCCAATAAAATGTTGCTATAGCCCCAATTTTTTTAATTTGCATAAGGGGTAACAGGAGAAAAGCACCCCATAATATGTTACCCATTTTCTCCTGAATACGGCAACACCCATATGTGGTGGTAAACTGCTGTGGGGGCACATGGCAGGACTCAGAACAGAAGGGAGTGCCATATGGATTTTACAACACAGATTTTGATGGATTGGTTTGCGGGAGCCATTGATTTTTATTTTTTTGAGCTATTGTCTTATGTAGGGGCTCATTTTTTGCAGGATGAGGTGAGGTTTTCATTGGTACCATTTTGGGGTAAATACGCCTTTTTGATCGCTTGGTATTACTCTTTTTGTGAGTCAAGGTGAAAAAAAATAGCTGTTTTGGCATAGTTTTTTTTAGCACTTTTTTTCTAGCATTCACCTGAGGGGGCAAGTCATGTGATATTTTTATAGAGCAGGTTGTTACGAACGCGGCGATACCCAATATGTCTAACATCTTTATTATTGTTAAGTTTTACACATTAGATGCATTTTAGAACAGAATTAAATCTTGTTTATGTGTTGCCATTTTCAGAGAGCCATATTTTTTTATTTTTC
>ONZH01030542.1:0-372500 GCA_900303285.1 Rhinella marina
GAACAAGCACACGGAATAAATTATGGAGTCACTCAATTCTGAGGAAAAAAATATGGAATCGCCCTGCAAATTTTCATTACAAACAATAACACCTGCATCAGATTAAATCTGCTCGTTAGTATCCAGGTTAAAAGGAGTGATCACACCTTGGAGAGCTGTTGCAACAAGTGGACTGACATGAATCATGGCTCCAACATCAGAGATGTCAATTGAAAAAAAGGAGAGGATTATCAAACTCCTTAAAGAGGGTAAATCATCACGCAGTGTTGCACAAGATGTTGGTTGTTCACAGTCAACTGTGTCTAAAACCTGGACCAAGTACAAACAACATGGGAAGGTGGTTAAAGACAAGCATACTGGTAGACCAAGGAAGACATCAAAGCGTCAAGACAGAAAACTTAAAGCAATATGCCTTGAAAACAGAAAATGTATAACAAAACAAATGAGGAACAAATGGGAGGAAACTGGAGTCAACGTCTGTGACCAAACTGTAAGAAACCGCCTAAAGGAAATGGGATTTACATACAGAAAAGCTAAAAGAAAGCCATCACTAACACCTAAACAGAAAAAAACAAGGTTACAATGGGCTAAGGAAAGGCAATCATGGACTGTGGATGACAGGATGAAAGTCATATTCAGTGATGAATCTCGAATCTGCATTGGGCAAGGTGATGATGCTGGAACTTTTGTTTGGTGCGTTCCAAAGAGATTTATGCAGACGACTGAAGAAAACATGCAAATTTCCACAGTCATTGATGATATGGGGCTGCATGTCAGGTAAAAGCACTGGGGAGATGGCTGTCATTACATCTTCAATAAATGCACAGGTTTAGATTGACATTTTGGACACTTTTCTTATCCCATCTATCGAAAGGATGTTTGGGGATGATGAAATCATTTTTCAAGATGATAATGCATCTTGCCATAGAGTAAAAACTATGAAAACATTCCTTGAAGAAAGACACATAAGGTCAATGTCATGGCCTGCAAACAATCCGGATCTCAATCCAATTGAAAATCTGTGGTGAAAGTTAAAGAAAATGGTCCATGATGAGGCTCCAACCTGCAAAGCTGATCTGGCAACAGCAGTAAGAGAAAGCTGGAGCCAGATTGATGAAGAGTACTGTTTGTCACTCATTAAGTCAATGCCTCAGAGACTGCAAGCAGTTATAAAAGCCAGAGGTGGTGCAACAAAGTACTAGTGATGTGTTGGAGTGTTATTTTGTTTGTTTGTTTTTTATAATTCCATAATTTTTTCCTCAGAATTGAGTGATTCCATAATTTATTCCCTGTGCTTGTTCTAAAAATGTAACTGTAACTGGCTACCACAATTATTTGTCTTGATTTCTTTTAGTATTTCTTAAAGTCAGAAAGTTGCCATTTGAAATGCCTTTAGTTTTTTGTCATGTCTGTGATCTGTTTTTTTTCAACAAAATTAAACAACTGAAGGAACATCCTCAGAGACTGGTGATTCCATAATTTTTGCCAGGGGTTGTATGTCTACGGAGTTGTATGGGGGCTCATTTTTGGCGTGGCGATCTGAATTTTTCATTGATACCATTCTGGGGTGTGTATGACTTTTTGATCACTTTTTATTTAATTTTTTTAGAAAATAAAGCGACCAAAAATGGTGAATTGGCCATTTTTACGCTTTTCCGTATGGAAACATTTTTTTTTTTTTATATTTCTATAGCATGGGCGTTTTCACACATGGTGATACCCATGATGTGTATTTTTTTTATTTTTTTAGTACTTTTATTTTTATTTTGGGGAAAGGGGGGTGATTTGAATTTTATTTTTTTTTTATTTTTTTTATTTTTAAAAACTTTAATTATTTTACGCTTTTTTATAGTTCCCAACTTCCCATAGGGAACTATAACAAGCAACCATCTGATTGTTGTTATCATAGACTCCAATGCACTTGCATTGGACTCTATGATGAATTTACTAGTTTCCTATGGAGCCCTATTACAGGCAAGGGCTCCATAAGAAATACTATGCAGCAGCCTCCTGCCATTCACAAAGGCAGGGGCTGCTGCATACACGCTCCGACTCCTCTGATCGTCACGCGGGCAACACCGGAGGGGTTAAATGTCCGCGATTGGCATTACTGCCGGTTGCGGACATCAGCCGCGTGTGTCTGCTGTATGAATGGCTATGGCGCTTGCTCTGCTCAGGAGCGAGCGCCATCTTTAAAGACCTGTACTAGTACGGCGCTGGGCGGGAAGGGGTTAAAGAGAACTTGTCACCAGACAATGCAGTGCAATCTGCAGTGTGCATGTAGTTTATACATTTAAATCTCTGCTCTCTCTGAACTTCGACTACACCCATGTACAGCTATCAATGACTGACAAAAACAAAAGACAGCACATCCTATAAAATGAAACACATGCACAAGTGTAGGATGCCATAGCTGAAAATACAAGTAAAAGCAAACGCAATACAACGACACTCTGCAAACATATACAAACGAAAGATGAGTGAACCAGTTCATACCGAACTCGGTTCGGTCCATACTTTGCTATTTTTTCGATGGTAGAAAAACCCGAACCTTTTCAGGTTTGTTTCAAAATAATCAGCTAAAAAGGAGCATAGCGCCATTTTACTGCACGTGTAGGCGGGAAAAAAGCACTAGGGGGGAAGAACAAGGGGGCTCACATGACCCTGAGAGGGAGTGGGGGGAGGGCTTGCAGAAAACCATGATGAGCCAATCAGTGTTGCACTAGGCAGGGAGGTGCCCTAGCAGAACGAGAAGAATGTAATTCTGTGCTGAGCTGTGAATGAGGGTGGATGGGTCTTATAGTGTCTGCCATAAAAATGACCTTAGGGAGTCAGAAATCAATCTATCGAGCTTGTATTCTACTGTGAGGGATAGTGAAGGGAAAGGGTGGAATCACAAAGAAGGAGAATTGCGAGTGTAGAATAGGGACAAGCAGGGAAAGCTGTTAGCCAGGGAGTGAAAAGTAGGGAGCTGAGGCTGGGTGTACCTCTTAGCATAACTGCAGCTGCTGCAAACCTCAAAAGCAGCTATATGCAAGGACATCCTTTCATTTTTTGTTCCACTTCTAATACAGAAATCTTTTTTTTTTAGGGGAGAGTGGTTATGGAATAGGATGGTAGAATACTAGTGCGAACTCCATGTCAAGGCATCTCAAATATTTCATTTTTATTTCATTTTTTATTTAAGTTTTAAAAACTGTATAAATCAGAGATTCATAATGTAATATTCGGGCTAAATCAGTTTATTTCTCTATCTCCACACACTCACAGTTCCATTTGGGGTCCTTATTGAATTTAATTAAACCAACATATAGATGATTAGAATACCAATACACAACGTGATATTAAGCATCAGGCCTCAATAATCCATTTCTTTCTCCACATGGTTGTATTTTTATGTTTTGGGGGGCTGTTCAATGTAATTAAACCGGCATATAAATGATCAGTACACCAATACACAAGGTAGTGCATGACATTACCTGTGAGTGATAATGTAATATTAAGCGTCAGGTCTCAATCATCCCTTTCCATTTATAGCATCTCCACACAGTTGGAATTTTTTCTGGGACACTTTAATTATTAATTAAAGCAGCATATAGATGATCAGTACAGCAATTCACAGGGCAGTGCAACAATTTCCTCAATCTTCCATTTCCATATTTTTCTGTCTCCACATGGTTCCAATTTTTTGGGGGGGTTTTCAATTTAATAAAACCAGCATGTACGTGAAAAGTACACCAATACACAGGGAAGGGCACTAAATTATATGTGAGTGACATAAAATCAAATTTTTTGTGGGGTTGTTCAATTTAATAAAACCAGCATATACGTAATCAGTACACCAATACAACGGGTAGTGGGCAAAATTATATGTGAGGCCCAAAAATGTCGGGTCTACAGAAGGTTTCCCAACATATGACCCAGAGCCAGAATGTGGGTAGTAGCAGCACCAGGTATCCATCCAGAAGTAGTAGTATGCCACAGTTGTCCCTGGTGTCGGAATAGAGGAACATTATTGTTGAGGAGAAAAAAGATGAGATTGTGGATTGGATGGCTCAGTCCTCCTCTCAGTCGCAGCAGGATGATGTGAAGGTGACTTTGGAGTCTGACACAATGCTCTGGGGCCAGGGGTCCTGCTTCTCCTCCTTGTAGCCCCAGAGAAGGCTCTCAGTGGAGTCTTCTCTGTATTCACTGCCCCTTCCTAGTGGGCCGCCTTCCTTTTTTGTAAGAAGTGGCAAGAAAACCCCACCGCGCCCTACAGCAGATAGTAAAGAGAGTCTCCCTCTTGATGACTTGTGTGAGAGTGTCACTGTTTGAGCTGCTGTTTGAGGAGGTTAGGGCAGAAGATTGGGACCCCTTGGGATTGGGACCCCTTGCCTGCCTGCCAACATGTACCATATGTCAGGTCAGGAGCGGTCGGCACCACGGCAGAGATAAGCGCTGCAGCGGGAAGGAGAGAGCCTCCACAATCAGTATGAAGAAGAACCCCAGCAGATGCTATTACTACTACTAATAGACAGCTGACCTACTGTATGTTCTATGCTATGCTGCTGCCATTTGCCCCTTATTACCCTTCCCCTGTGATGGCTAACCTCTGGCACTCGAGCTGTAGTAAAACTACAACTCCCAAGATGCATACTTGCTTGTCTTCTCTCAGAACTCCACAGAAATGAATGGAGCATGCTGGGAGTCATAGTTTCACCAAATCTGGAATGCCGGAGTTTAGCCATCACTGCCCTACCCTTTTCACATCCACACTGCACTGCTGCTGCTCCCAATCGAAGGGAAGAATTTTTTTAGATTTGTTCACATTGAACCACTGTTTGTTTGGACAAGCAACACTTGTGTGTGTCATATGGGCAGGCATTCTGACCCTGTCAAGGCATCATTTTTGGACGCTTGGACAATTTATTTTTTTTATCCCATAACACCATGTGTTTTTAAAAATCATCTGCCACCAATAAGGGACAATTTTTAGAAGCTTTGAAATATGCAAAAGCATAACACATGTGCTGGCACATGTGTTATGTTTTTAAATACACTGTATATTAGCGCCCTGAAACATGCGTTTACCCATAGCTATGTATGTCAGTGCCACTCAGACATAATTTACTATAGCTGTCATTGTGTTCGAGATCTTAGGGTGGGGGGGGGGGACATCATAAAAAATAAATAAATGAAAAGAGATAACAAGTTTTCCTAAAAATCCCAAGTCCTAAGAGGCTATAAAGTATTATATACTAATTTCCAGGGCAATTGGAGCAACTTCGGTTCAGTCTGATTTGATTCAGGTCCGAACCGAACTTTTTCAAAAATTCAGCCAACCTCTAATACAAACTAATGCTATATTAACTATCTAAATTGAAAATGAGGCACTTAAAAAATATATTTTGATCAAAATCATTTGTGCCCATCCACCATAACAAGGTGACCTCATTTTAGATGGAAACCTACTCTAAATGAATTTAGCAAATGTAGGATCTGCTTGTTGTGTATTGGCGTTTTAAGAGTTTCTACCCATTTTTTTTTTTTTTCAAATCGCAGCAGGCTACCTGCACACATGGATAGCGTGTGGTTTTCCATGCAGAATTTGTGCAGAAAAATTGTCAGCATAATACAGTACCAGAGAAATCTAATGTACACTATGCTTTTTTCTTAGGTGCAGAAATTAACCCTCTGTGTGGATTTTGAAATCTTCAGTATGTCAATTTTTCTGTTGCATTTTTCTTGTGCAGATTTCACCCTTTTGAATGGAAGGATGAGATCTGCAGAAAATCCTCATCAAAATGGCACCAAAACTGCAATTATGTATTATGTTTTGTTGCTGAAAGATCAGCACAGAATTTTATGCAGATTTTCTGCACATTACCCTGTACCCATATGCAGGCACCCTAATGAGGACACCTTGGAGCTGTTTTTCAGAGCTTACTTCTAGACATCATTTCTGTGTCATGCACAGTAGAGGGGGCGTAGGGGGTGATGCATGACTTGGGTTTCTTTTGTTGGTGTTTTTGATCACAGTGTACACTACTCAGACACAACTCTCCTGGTGTGCTTCTTTAACACACCTCCAATAGCAGCTTACTTAGTGACAAGATTATGTTTACCAATATGTCAAGATTCTCCCTAGCTTGAAAGAGAATCCTTCTAAATATTTTTGTGATTTTTTTGAATTCATAGGTGGAGATTTACTGGTGTAAAGTAGAACTGACTTAGTTGCCGATAGCAATCAATCAGATTCCACCTTTCATTTTTCACTGCATCTTTGGAAAATGAAAGGTGAAATCTGATTGGTTGCTATGGGCAACTAAGTCAGTTCTACTTTATAACAGTTTTATAAATCTCTGCCATTCTATAACTGAGCAATTTTTCCCATATTGTTTTATTTGCAGAATGTACACGGGGCTAACCTTCATGTGTGTCATGAACATAGGGACGAATACTATATATCAATATGGTCATTTCTATCACTAGTCTTGATTTTGTTTGCAGTGGAAAGCGATGTGCCAAACTTATTAAGAGGCTCAAGCCTCCTAATAATTTTCATGCAACTTAGCAGGTCCATGTGCCATAATGTGAAATCTATTTTCAGGTGTAACTTGAGCCAGAAAACTGGCTTAGGCTACTTTCACACTAGCATTTTATAATTCCGGTATTGAGTTCCGTCATAGGGGCTCAATACCAGAATAAAACGCTTCAGTTTTGTCCCCATTCATTGTAAATGGGGACAAAACTGAACTGAAGAGAACGGAATGCTCCTAAATGCATTCTGTTCAGTTCTCTTCACTATACAGACCGGAGAGCAAACCACAACATGCTGCGGTTTGCTCTCCCGTCTGAGCATCCACACCAAGACGGATCCGGAATGTTGTTCATGAAGGATCCGTCACCTGCACACCACACGTGTCAGCCAGTGTCATATACACAGACACATGCACATACACAGACACATACACATACAAAGATACAGACATACTTACATGCTCACGGCAGCCCTAGCAGCTCCGCACAGCACAGGAGGAGGAGGACGGCGCGCACATAGGAAGATTCCCCACAGCGCCCTCTTAAGTAATCGTTATCAGTGATTGATAGCATCCTCTGTGTGTGTATACAGAGATAGGTGTAAGTCACTGATAAAAGCAAGCACAATGAAACAGCACTCTGCAAACTTATATATGAACTAATGCTACATTCACCATATGAAGTGAATATGAGGTACTTAGAGAATATATATTGATTAAAATCATTTGTGCCCATCCACAGTGGCAAGGGGACCCTCCCCCTCTCCCCTTTAGATGGGAACCTACTCTATATGAAACCTCCCCTTTTGTCAACTGGCCTCAAATGAATTCAGCAAATGTAGGATCCAGCTATAAATTGCACTAATTAAAATCAACCTGTGAAAAAGATATAGAAAATGACTTTGTTTTTGTAGTATTTTTGGAGGTGTAGCTGTCTCCATTTTTGGTGGTACACTCCTAGCAAACTCATCTCAGGCTGTTTTTACTTAGTGCAGTATACCGTATACATCTGGAGCCTGCTCTCCCTGAATTCATTTAATGCCAGTTGCCACAAGGAGAGATATCACAGGGAGTAGATTTCCATCTAAAATTAGGTCACCTGGTTGAGCTGGATGGGCACAAATGATTTTGATCAAAATATATTTGATAAGTACCTTATAATACACTTATGCAGTTTCGCTCGAATTAACGATAATTTACACAATAATCGGCTCATGTAAAGGTACCTTTACACACTATCAATCATTGAAAACGATGACTTAAGCCAGTTACGCCTGAAAATAGATTTCACATTCTTTGGGTACATGCACAATTTTTCAGAATGGGTGCGGACCCATTTATTTCAATGCTGTCCAAATCCATAGTTCCAGACAAGAATAGGCATGTTCTCTATAGCGCCGGCCACGTGCTTTCCGCAAAATGCGGAACATACACAGCCAGTATCAGTGTTTTGCAGATCCGCAATTTGCGGACCGCAAAACACTCAGGGTTGTGTGAACGTAACCTTAGAAGGATGCTCTTTCAAGCTAGGGAGTATCTATTCATCTGGGTAAACATAATAAACAATTTGGTGGTGTGTTACTGCTATTATTAAAGAAGCACACCAGGAGAAAATATACAGAGTATCATGTCTGAGTAGTGTACACTGTGATCAAAACACCAACAAAAGAAACCCAAGTCATGCCTCACCCCCTACGCTCCCTCTACTATGCATGACGCAGGAATGATGTCCATAAATAAGCTCTGAACAACAGCTCCAAGGTGTCCTCATTAGGGTGCCTGCACTTGAGTACAGGATAATGTGCAGAAAATCCGCATAAAATTCCGTGCTGATGTTTGTGCGTTTCACCAACAAATCCGCACCAAAAACTGCAATACATACAGGTAATTGCAGTTTTGAGGAAGATTTTATGTATATCTCACCTTTTCATTGAAAGGGGTGAAATCTACACAAGAAAAACGCAACAATTGACATGCTGCATTTCAAAATACACACAGAGAGATAATTTACCTAAGAAAAAAGCATAGTGTACATTAGATTTCTCTGGCACTATATCACGCTGCGGTTCTTCCACACAAAAACCAGCACAGAAAAACCACACATAATCTGCATGTGCAGATAGACTGCTGGGTATCATTAAAATTCTACTTAAAGGGATTTTCCAGGACTAAGATGTTGATGGCCTATATTCAGGACAGGCTATCAATACCTGACTGATGGTGGCCCCACACCTCGCACTAACAAAATCAGCTGTTTTGGGCAGCCAGTGACTATACAACGTATGGAAGGCTCCATTCACTGTGTCGTTTCTGGAACTGTTATATTGCAGCTTATCTCCTCTTCACTTGAATGGGATCTGAGCTCCAGTACCCTGGCATGGCAAGTACATCATGGACTAAACCTTGCACTTCTGGCTCTATTTACTGTATAGTCTCTGGTGCCACAAGCTGCTCAAAACAGCTAATGGGGGGGTATGCAGGGTGTTGAACCCTCACCAATCTGAATTTAATGACCTATCCTGATGATAAGCCCTCAGCATCTAAGTATCAGAAAACACTTGAAGTAGTGAGAAGAATTTAGCCACAGAAATGTAAAAATTGCAGATTAGACTGCTTTTACATTGACTGTTCTGGCAGAGAAGAGCCTGCCATAGTTCTCCAGATCCGGCATTGCTGGATGTTACCGGAATGCCTGCTGGTCCATTAACTATAATAGAGTCCGGCAGATCCAGGATCTGCTGCTACTTTGCAAATATGCTGGGATTCAGCAAAATTTTAAAAAAAAAGCTGCTTGCAACGTTTTTTGTCTGGCCGATTCCCAGCATACCACATCTGCTGGTCGGCTGTACCACAAATGTACAAGAAGCTTTATTCTGGTTATTCTCGATTAACCCTTAGTGTTAAGTAGTCTTGTAACATTTTAATAGATAGGTAAGTTGTTCCACTGTGTTATTGTTTTTGTAATGTTTAGTGCCAATGTATTGCGAAAGCTTTATGGAGTTGAACATGCCCCTTGCTGGATGACTGCAGTTTTCTGAAAGCTAGTGAGAAAATAACTCATTGTACAAGCTCTCTTGTGGACATAATGGTGCCAGCAAAGCAGATGGACCAGGACGAAGATTATCCCAGAGGGTCTCATAACAGCTTTAAAGTTGATCCATCCATGAGGATAAAAGAAAGAGCACCCTGAGATCGCTCCTCCTGAACAAGTCACATGCAGCTATGGATTTTTTCCAGACGCTCATGTGCTTTTTCTGAACTTTTTTCCCTGGAGCTGTGTAAGGAGCCACAACTTCAATCAGCTGTGTGATAGGTACATTGACTAAATGTAATATGGCATTTTCTCATAATTATTAGTATTATTGTTATGATGTGTACTTAATCATGGTATATACTGTATACCATTATTAAGTACCAGTCATACCATGTCTGAAACGCGTAGGTAAGGGTTTTAGTCATTCTACAAGACGATTTAAGGATTTTCCAATAAAGAAGTGAAGTTTTTACAGAGTGCTGGAGATTTTTCGTTTTGAATTACCTCAACTTCAGGTGCCTATTCCACTAGGAAAAGATTTTTAAAAATAAGTACAGTATATACTGGCGTATAAGACTACTTTTTAACCCCTTAAAATAATGGCTACAGTGGGGGGTCGTCTTATACGCCGGATATACGGGGGCCGCACTGTGTGAGGTGTTTTTTTTTTCCCCGTCAGCGCGTAGAGAGCCCTGCTCTTAGCATACTGAAGTAGCATACTATTCTCTATATTCTCAGGAGGATTTTGAAGGCTTTTAAAGGGAAACTGTCATGCCAGCAAGACCTGTTACAATATCGCAGCTTACAGTTATGATCACCAGGCACTTGCTCTCTTGTTTGTTTTGCAAAGTTTTAGCTTTACCGTACATGTTTGAAACAACCTTATGTTTATAAGTGACAGTTTTGCTGCTATATACAGTACCTGCATGTCATATGCATTTGAATTAAAATTAACATGTTGAAATCAAAGCAGACTTTTTTTCATTTGGGAGAGGGGTAGTCTTATACAGTGAGTATATACCAAATTCTATATTTTTAGGGCAGAAGTTGGGGGTCGTCTTATACGCCCAGTCGTCTTATACGCCGGCATATACGGTATATAACAAAATTATTTTTCTTTACATACAAAACATATTTTAATAAAGTGCATTTGAAGGTTTAATGTTTTGAATGTGTCCAGGTGCCAGCATCATAATGGGCCCCATGGGCATAACTTCTACTGTAGCAGACAGCTGCTATGGGGCTCAACAACTAATGGGCCCCATCTACTCTCAGACATAAGGTGCAGTTAATGGTGGTTATTAGGGAGATACTTTGTGCATTATTTCTTTGCTATGACATCACTTTATTATCCCTGTACTGTAATCTCATGTGTATCATTCATTATACCTGCATGATGATATCATTACGTTTTTTTCCTGTGACGTAGCAGTGTACGTACACAGTGGCAATTTCTTGTGTCTGTGCTATGATGGAAGATGGTGTGCATTATCCCTGTACTGTGCAAATTCTACCACTATTGTGATTTCACTGTGTCAAGCTATGACGACAAAGTAGCACGCACACACAGGGATAGTGTAGCCCTAAAACTCCCCAGACCCACTATCCCTGCCTACTTGCACCCTACGCTGTGACCCCATAACTGGTCAACGTGCCATACTCACTATAGAAAATGTACTAGTGCTATGCTACTTTATGGGTAAGTATGGCACTATTTGTTTTTGCAGAGTGCTGTTACACTGTGTTTGTTTTTGCTGTTATGTTTTCAGCCATTGTGAAATGCACCTGTGCACTGGGATGTGCTGACTGACCCCCATTTTTTTCTCTGCAGCCTGCATTGGAGGTGTGGCTGACTCCATTGGTTGTGCACTCCTAACTAACCTGTCTGTCCCATAAGTTGATTTTAATTAGTGCATGTATATAGCTGTAGCCTTCTCTCCCTGCATTTAATGGAGGCCATTTGGCGCCAGGAGAGGTAAAATACAGAGTGAGCTCAGCATGCATGTGGAGCCTGCATTCCCTGAATTCAATGGAGGCCATTATGGTACCATAAGAGGTATAATATAGTGTGGGCTTGGCATGCATGTTGAACCTGCATTCCCTGAATTTAATGGAGGCCAGTATGGCACCAGCGGTGGTAGTATTTAGTGTAGATTCCTGTCCTAAAGAGATCTCCTTGCCATTGGCGGACAGGAACAAATAATTTTAACAAAATGTACTTGCTAAGAATCTCACATTTATAACATAACATTAACATTAGTACATTGTCTATAGTAAGTATGGCACTATTGTGATTATTATTTGTGTTTGCAGAGTGCTGTTGCATTGTGTGTGTGTTTTTGCCTATATGGCCTTAATCTGTGTTTTATAATTGTACTGTGACATTACTGTGTGTTATCCTAGTGCAGTGATGGTTGACGTCCGGCACTCCAGCTGTGGTAAAACTACAACTCCCAGCATGCTCAATTCATTTCTATGGAGTTCTGAGAACACCCAAGCTGGTATGCATCTTGGGAGTTTTACCACAGCTGGAGTGCCAGAGCTTAGCTATCACTGTCCTAGTGCATTAGGAAAACAAAGGCTTCGTTGGGCCTGTGACTTCCAAGAGACTCAGGAGCATGCAGAGGACACCAGCATGCAATAGAAAAGAGAAAGGCTGGCCCTGTCAATCATGACAAAGTGAGAGGTGATGGGAGGCAGAAGGTGGCGGAGCTTTAGTGCACTGAAGGACACAGCCCAGCCCGTGGTGCACTTAACTCCTTATTTGCATTGCATAAGCATAAAAAGATGAATATCAAGACTTTGCAGTAACAGATTTCATAGCAAATGGCATGTTACTAATACATGGAGGCAGCCCTACCGGGAATTATTTCATTACAAAGTGATTTTGAAGCAGGCAGACTTCCTTTTAAATATTAATATGCAAATATTTTATGCAAATGACCCATATATAATGATTACTGAATATATTTTCATCCCTGCAATGATTATGCATCGATATAACTACTGAGACTAGTGAGATCATGCCCCGCTGTATATATAATGTATATATTTATTATGTGCTTTATATAGTTAGTCATTTCAACCGCAACCATGAATAATTCTTGGCCAGCAGTGATAGCTCAACCTAAAGTGAAACTTCATGCAATTCAAATGTTATTAGTTGTCAAAATATATCTCCATGACACACTATTATGGTTCAGTAATACATGGCATATATCTCTATAAAGTCAGAGTAATGGATCAGACCTGTGTACAGTAGTCACATGGCTGAAACGTGATGAGGGATTATGATCTGCATCAGGCTTCCACATATTAGACTCTAGTGGAGCAGACTGCAGATATAAAGCGGCACAATAAATAGAGGCGAATAGAATGAAATGCAATCTGCTCTATGAATACAGCATTTGAAATTCTCAGACTCTAGCCAGTTGTATACATTAATAATAAAAGCGCTCTTCTCTGAAGAAGTTACACAGGAGTAAAAGGTATCATTTTTTGTTTGATGTCTTCATAGAGTATTAATATGATTTTTCAAAATGTACAAGTACGCTTACTGCCATTGACATTTCATAACATATACAAGGGTTGGGAAATATCTAACAAAAGTTCTGAAAATATAAAGAGTAGGAGTAGTGGTGCACAGAAAAAGGAAGGCCAACATTATTGTACTGCTTTCCAAGAAGTGGACTGACGAATGTATAAATGTGTTTTCCTAGGGTAAGTGGGACCCTCAGAATAAGGCCTGGTTCACATTTGCATTCTTCACTGACATGTGTGGATCAGTGAAAAAATCACAGAGACATGCATTACTCTGGTCCGTGATGTGGACCAAACACATCCATTGAAGTCTACGATCCGTGAAAGTTATGGACACAACACAGATGGCATCCGTGTTTGGTCCATTTTTTCATTGATCACTGATAGAAGATGCTTTGGAAATTAATTTTCAGCTGAGCATTGTCTGTGGAATACGGATGACACACGGAGGACAAAAAAACGGACAACTTCACTGATAAAGCACAGATGTATTTTTTTACGTACGTGAAACAGACAAGGGAATTTGAACAAGGTCTAAAAGGGGAGCATTGCTGGTGTAGCATTGCTTCCCTTTCAGTGTTTCTAACACAGAGGTGCAATGAGTCACCTGGCTGTGTAGGGAACTGCAGAAGTCCGCATTCACCGGTAAAACTGTAAAGGGGAAGCAGCACTGAACCAGCGGTGTATATTCCATGTGTTGTGCCTGATATTCTAGTTCAGCTTCATTGAAGGGTATAGGCAGTGCTGTAATACCACACACAACCCACATACAGGTGTTACTTTCAAAACCTAAATGAGAGACAGAGGCGGATATACCGCATGTGCAGCCAGTTCGGCCCAGTGCGGCAGGGGGGTCCACAGGAGGCTCAGCGGCAGGGCACAGGGAGATGAGCGCTTCCATTGTGGAAGTGCTCATCTCCATATTCATCTGTATCACCATCCTCAGGATGGCGATACAGATGACTGCTGTGGTGGGGCAGGGGAGAGGCGTTTCCCTTACCCATTCCTCTGATAGGCTGCAGGCCTTGTGCCTGTCAGAGGCCGGTGCAGACATCATCGCGTCACCTGAGCCATACAGCACAGGGCACAGGCTGGAAGAGGCCTGCATCGTATCGCTGACAGGCTCATGGAGGTAAGTATAAGTGTTTATTTATTTTATTAACACCACACTGTTGCCCAGTATGGGGCATCTACTAGGGGCATTATACTGGCACACATGGAGGGTAAGGAGCACTATGGAGGCATCTATTAGGGGGCATTATACTGGCACACATGGGGGAGAGGAGCAGTATGGGGCATCTACTTGGGTGCATTATTTACTGGCTCACATGGGGGGGAAGCACTATGGGGGCATCTACTAGGGGGCATTTTACTAGCACACATGGGAGGAGAGGTGAACTATGAAGGCATCTATTAGGGGACATTATACTGGCACACATGGGGGAGGAGCACTATGGGGCATCTACTAGGGGCCATTATATACTGGCACACATGGGGGAGGAGCACTATGGGGCATTTACTAGGGGGCATTATACTGGCACACATGGGGGGAGAGGAGCACTATGGGGGCATCTACTTGGGGGCATTATTTACTAGCTCACATGGGGGAGAGAATCACTATGGGGGCATCTACTAGGCACTAATGGGGGAGGAGCACTATGGGGGCATCTAATAGGGGCCATTATATACTGGCACACATGGGGGAGGAGGACTATGGGGGCATCTACTAGGGGGCATTATACTGGCACACATGGGTGGAGAGGAGCACTATGGAGGCATCTTATAGGGGCATTATTTACTGGCACAGATGGGGAGCACTATGGGGGTATCTACTAGGGGGCATTATACTGGCACACATGTGGGAGGAGCAATATGGGGGCATCTACTAGGGGGCATTATATACTGGCGCACATGGGCACTAAGGGGTTTTAGCCATTTCCAATCATCAAAATTACACGTTTATTATTTCTATCATATCACAAAATCGTTAAATGTGTTTTGCATTTGGTCCACAAATGTCAGCAGCAATCAATACTTAAAACATGACCACAAATGAGTTGTATCTGGAATATTATACAAAAATACCCTTTTTTGTCTTTCACAAATACGTTTAAATGTAATATATTCGAAAAGCGTAATGTGCATTGACCTTTTAAATTGAGATGATTGCATAGTGCTTTTACATGAGTTGTACTCTCTCAGCTGCAGAAATAGGGCAGGGGGCCAATTCTCAATCTAAAGTGTGTAAACCCTGTTCTGCAATGCATTAATTTGCTCACTACATGCATATCTGATTGTATAGAAGATTGTCATTTCAGAAATTAACATGTTTAAATTTAATTAGATTAAGTTGTACAATACCTGCACTCCCCAAGAAATAACAATCCCGGGGGACGTTTTCTTAAGGGGGTTTTCTGGCTTGTATCAATATCCTTTAGAGTAACTATTTATGTAGGTAGCTGTAATTGTATAATGTATTTATTTTACCTTGCACCCATTTTTCCTTTCTGGGCTGTGGTGATGGTATGTCCATACATGGGCAGTGTCTATGTAACTAGCTGGGTGGGAGGAGCTATAAACTAGCTGGGAGTTGTTAGGGGCGGTGCTGGAGCTGTGGCAGAGGAAGGAGAAGTGCATCATGGGTTTGGTTGGATACAACACTAGGAAGTGCTACATAAAAGATGTAAAGAAACCAGAGTGATTTATCTACATGGTGAAATTGAAAAAGAAAAAGCATGGGGATGATGTACATGAGATAATCACCTACATGAGCATATCTGTTATAACCAATAGTAATCCTGGAAAACCCCTTTAAGGCTAGTTCCACTGGGTAAGGTGTTCAGCGACAAAGGGTGCAACATCCTGGCCATCCTGAACCTGTGGGAAATAACACATGCTCCTTGCATGGCTTTCTAAAAAAAGTACACTGGCTTGCACAAGGCGCTGGAAATATCCAGGAGACTGTCCCTCTTTTCAGCCATTCTCACGTGGTGTGGAACGCTCTCTTGGACTTGCAGCGACAGAATGGTCTACAGCTACACCGCTTAATCTGCAACATTCCAACTCACTGAACCACCCTAGCCGGGAGGATGTGTTGTTCCCAGGTCGGGCAGTAGCAGCTCATGCAGCTCATGCTGCAGTTCTCTCTCATCCCTATCATATGTATCTTAGAACAGACGCTAACGCTAATGCAGCAGGGGCGACAGAGGAAGAAGAACCGCTAACGCATCTTACTGTCTGCCCTGTAGCTGTTGGGGACCCAAAAGGAGAAACTCCCATGGAGGAGAAGGATGAGGAGGAGCCGGAGAATGATGATGATGACACCCAATTGTCTCAGTGGGTACGGAGTTGAAAAGAACTGACTCATCGGGCACGCTGGCAAGAATGGCAAGCTGTATAGTCACTTTCATGCAACCATGACAGGTGTATCATTGACATCAAGCAGTCTGATGATTACTGGATAGCCATGCTTTTAGACCCTCTCTATCAAAGCAAAATGAGGGAATATTTTCCTCCCTCTGACACGGAGGACCAAATTACGTTATTACCAGGAAACACTATATATGTAGCTTGCTACACCTTTCGTCAATCAAATACCTGCCGACAGCATGTTTGAATGGGAGGCCCCTCTCCACCGCCTGCAGACTCACCACCCTCCTGCCTCCCCAAGCAGCAGAAGCCACAGTAGCAGTAGCAGCAGGAGCTAAAGTCACTTCAGTCTCCTCAGCATAGTTTTTTCACGTGACACGCCAGGTTAAGGCCAATCTGCAAGTGCAGACCTCCCGCCTCAGGGCCCAAGTTCAGGCCGACATGTTCTCTGTCTTGTCTCCTGCATATACCCTGTTCCGTAACCTCATGGATTTCTGGGCAGACAGAGTGGAACAGTGAGCCCAAACTGGCACAGCATGCTCTCTTTCATCTTTTTTGGCCAGCCTCCTGCGTCATCTTGAAGAGGGTTTTGAACAGCACAGGGGGCTTGGTGACACCCAAACGGACCAAGTTGTCCTCAGCCAGTGTGCAAAACATTTTGTCAAAATGAACCAAGCCTGGATTCAGGAGGATTTTCACATTCCTCCAGCTAAGGCCTATGAATAGATCTGGCCTTGTTGAAGGTGCCCCATCTTGCCACTGTTGCTATCTGCCTGCCTGCCATCCTGCCTACCATCATGTCGCCTTCCTATCATCATTTTCCGTATGGTTGCAGCTGCTGCCTTCATCATGCCGCTGCCAAAAATTCATAAAAAATGAACGAAAAGGCCAATTGGAGCCAATACGGTTTGACCAAAACCAGTTCTGGTCCGAACCAAACCTTTAGAAGAATTCGACGAACCTGAAACAAACCTTGACAAGTTCACTTATCTCTAACCACCTACTATTATTTTCATGCAAGTGAAAATAGATGACGCATGTAGGGCAAAACACAGACATTTCTACAGACATGTCAGTAGGAGGGTATCTGAGCTTTAGGTTTCCTAGTATCTAGTAACCAGCAAAAGTGTATTCTCTATTTGACTACCCATGTACTCCAGCCTGACTACAGACTCTACAACTTCTAACCGCCTGCCCTGACTGCCTTGGATTTGTCTCACGGATATGCTTGAATCCTGCCTACCCTGACTTTTGACCGTCTCCAGACTACACATACTGCCTGACCCCTCAGTGCTTTGCACCAGAGTCTCTGTTCAACAGCAAAGTCCAGATTCCTGTATAGGGGTTAAACATTGAATACTGAACAACTGCCAGGAAAACATGCTTAGAGTTAACCATAAGTCAAACCGATTGGTTGGTACAGTGGGTCCACACCCACTGCCCATAACAATCTCCTGGGAAAAAAAAAGGACCTGGCAAAAATGTTCACTTTGCTCTATCTTTATCTCACCCGACATCATCTGTCAGGGGAATGCTCCATACAAATTGGCCAACAACACGCTAATGTATATGGGGGTCTTTGGACTAAACAACCCCTTTGAAAGGGCTCATATCTAATGACAGAGGCACATTATCTAGAGAACTGCAGTATCAGCAAATTCCCCATATTCTAAACAGTAGCACTTTCAATCTACTGTTTTCTGTGTTTGCAAGAAAAGGATATTAGACCACCCTAAATCATGATTTTATTTTCTATATTATATAACCTCTTCCACTCTTGGCAAATATTCTAACAATTTGGAAAACCCTTTAAGCAGTTACAAGATAGAGCTTCACTTTAAAAATAAAGACAAAAACAAGTTTTTCATTTTTCAATGACTCCATTCCTCCATACATCAATACCAACAGCCTTAGATTAAGAGATCAGTGCAGGAACACAATGAGTAGGAAGTACAGTAGCTGTCAGATGACAGCTTCTACATCATCTATGATTTAGTAAGACCACATAAATGCTATTGATATAGACTACACATTAAGCTGTTAGCTTACCTTTATATTTCTTATGAAGGTACCACTTAAAGAACATTTCCACCTGGAACCTTTCAGTAAATATATATAATATGCCCTGTAGTTGGTCTTTTCAGCCATTTCTCACTTCTTTATTCTCTTTATGTGCTTCATAAGTGACAAGGAAAATGGCAGTCATCACAATGCCTATAGAGGTAGCACTGTGTTTCCAGACTCCTGTAAGAATAAATCTTCTTTTTTATGTATGGATGGTTTGCTTGCTTGGCAAGCCTATTTGCTTGCTAGGCAAGTACTGTTAAGTACTTGCCCCTGTTCATATTTGCCCTGTTATTGTATCCGGCATTTTGGTGTACAGTGTAATATTTTCTGACTATACTGTTCAATACTATGTATCTTATACAGTCCAGGGACCCCCTAGCACATGCAGTAAGAGGCAGTGAACAGTTGCCTTAGTAGTATCCCCATTCCTGTGTTAGTTGAAAACACTAGGGATGGTATTTGTGGATGCCATCCTGCAGGAGGGGTATGTGTCAGTCAGAAGGGGTCATTACCTAGTGCACTGCTTTGACCTGACAGTGGACATTGCCATGTCTGTAAGTGGGGCAGAGGAGTATCCATATAACCATGTCTTTTTGGAGTCTATGGTGAGTGTGTGCACAGGAGCTGCATATGAGACAACAAGACTACTATTTGATTTGTTTTCTAACACCATCAACCCCAAAAATAGAGAGGAGAGGCTGATATAGAAACAAGAACAAATAAGAAGAAGGAAGCCTGATATGGTAGTGAGTGTCCAGGTGGTGAGTAGTTGAATACCTTAGAAGGTGTTGGCAAGGGTTGGGGAAAACCTATTGATCAATGGTCCATGTTCCCACAGCACTCTGCATTCCTAGAAGGGCTTGAAACAGTCAACTCTTAGGTGGGCATGCTATGGTATGGGGTACCCTTCCGTAGACTCATAGTGGCACAGAAGGTTCCTAGAGGATTTGTGTTGTGGCAGACTGCTGACAATCCTATAATTGATCAAGAGTATTTTATTTAAGTATGAGAAAAACCAACATGTTTATTGAAACAGTTAATGTGACAGCAATCATTAAACCTGCTGTAAAAAGCAGTGGAAAAACACTACAGCAAAATCCACACAAGTTCTATCCAGATTTTGATGTCTATTTTGTTGCAGACATGCCATGGATTTTACCCTATGCATTTCAGTGAAAACCCGCAGCATAAATTGTTATGCTTCAAATTTAAAATCCACAAATCAGGTCAGTTTCTAAGCAGTATTTGTTGAGTGTGGATGAAATTTTCTGCTGTAAAATGTTGTGATTTTCTGCCTTCAATTCTGCAGTAGAAAAAATTAGCATGAATGCAGCGACGCGCTGAGGAATGCTGTGAGGTGGAAAGGAGTAAAAGGGGTTCATGGGGTTCACTCTGGTGCTCCCTGAGGCCATTCAGTGAATGCAGGGCATGGCCTTTCTTCCCTCAGGGCACACCCTGGGCTTTTTGGGGACTCCTGCATGGTGGTAGTTGGGGTGTCCTTGGTGATGAATGGTTGGCAGCTTGCAAGGTAGGAGGGCAGATGCAGGAATGGATAATGGCAGTGGTGCAATGGTGGTGCAAGGCAATAATCAGGCCAGTGTAGGAATAACAAATCCAGTGTTCTTTACTGAGGTAGTTTAGACAGTTCCTAAACAAAGACACTTATAGCATCCAGTTTAATCTCTCCAGAGTACACACACAATCTTTCCATGACTGCATATGGAATGGCAAACTGCAAGATGGCTGACTGGGTTTCTGTACTCCAAACTACTTTCCAAGATGACCAATGGGGAGAACAATCATTCATACTGCAGTTCCGACAGTGGGGTGAAGATCCTACAATGGGTAGCTAATCCATTCTAATAGCATAGTGGGCACCAAAGTAAAATACCCATTTCACTAGCAATGAGGCCTGTTGCCATAAATGAGCGTGTTATGCACTTACCTGTCTGCACTTCCATGGCAAGTCTGACTACAATATGGCGGCATTGCAGACATTAATCTGTTGCTGTGACAAGTAACTCACTGACAGTGGGGCTGCTCGACCTATCACGGAGCTAGGATGCTGGACAAATCATGCTCTGTCCCTGCGTCACATACTTTATGAGACGGGCTATTTAAACAGGCAGTTACTGTATCTGATTTTGAATCCTGATCTGGTCCTGGTTTTGCCTGTCTAGTTTTCATCTTTTTCCATTTTGTTTAGGCCCTGCACTTAACTAGGAAGGGACTGCCATCCCGTTGTGGCCCGACCATAATAGGACATGTTCTATTTTTTTGCAGAACGGACATACGGAAACAGAATGCACACAGAGTAATTTTCGTTTTTCTGTGGCTCCATTCCGCATACGGGACGCAAAAAAACGGAACAGAAAGGGAAACAAAATACATTTGTGTGCATGAGCCCTAAGACTGTGTTCTTCACTGAGGGAAAGGATAGCTATTTGTTTCTGTGCCTGCTCACCACATTTCTCACAGGGAACAAGCCAAGGAAATACAGCTTCACATCTGCAGTTTTTGGTGCCATTTTTGACACAGTAAAAATTATAGAGGATTAACAGAGGACTTATAGTTATCATTTTTTGTGGGTTTACTTCTAACTTTGGCTAATAAAAAGGATCCATGTTGTGTCCGTGTGTCATCCGTGTTTCACTGACACTGCACAGCAAAAAAAATATTTTTTTAAAGCATCTCTTCCTAATGATCTGTGAAACATGGATGAAACACGGATGGCATCTGTATTGCATCAGTGGTTTTCATAGACCCATAGACTATGATGGGAGTAATGGATCCGTGAACACGGACACAACAGAGCATGCTTCCTTACTAAAAAACACTGACCCACGGACCATAGTAAAAAACTTATGTGAATACACACATCAAAATTAATGGGTACGTGAGCTGTCCGTGGAGACCACGAACAGCACACATACGTGGAACACTGACATGTGAATGAGGTTTTAGAATACCTATTACCATACATTCGTTAAGTGATCTGCTTTGGGATTTTTCACCTTTCTTTGGATCATAGTAGTTCCGGTAAACAATACATGTGGAACCCATTTAAAATCTGCCATAGTTGTTGGAAAATAAGGGCCTGTCTCAGTTTATGCGGTAGATTGTTCTGCTGGAAAAATCAGCCACATGCATATATCCTTAAAGTGCTTCAGAGTATAAAAATATAAGATGCCACTAGGACAGGGGTGTAACTTGAAACTCCTAGACCTCAATGCATAGTTTCCAACAGTCCTGAATTTGCAGAGAGTTCCGAGTTGGATTTGGTTGTTTCTGGAGGACTTACATGCCCTGAATTTACTAACTACAATGTTAGTAAGTATGTCAATGCTAAATTTGTAACACAGTCCCTTATCTATGTGCTGTTTATAATACTGGTATCTTCTTATGTAGCACCAGAGCCCATGTACAACTGCATCTGGTATAGCTACACTCCTGCTTGCAGATGATTACAAATGTATTTGTAATGGTGGACCAGTATATAAAAACATCAGTGGAGCCCAAGTTATAACGAGGAGTACGCCACTTTTTGGGGATTTGCAGCAGAATCTGTGACTGTTCCACGCTCACAGCACTTTTCCGAGGTGGCTGGAAAAACTGACATGGTGAGGGCAGGGAAGGGGGCAGGCCTCAAGGCTCATTTATCATTTTCTATGACTTTTTTGGCATAGAAAATAACTTAAATCTATGCCAGCAAGGGAGTTGGCGTAGACGTCGTAGACAAGTCGTAGACAAGTTATGTAGAGGCCAGCGCCTAAGTTATGTAGGCACAAAGAGTTCAAGAGGGGCCTGGATGTATTTCTGGAGTGTAATAATATTACAGGTTATAGTTACTAGAGATGGGTCGTTGATCCAGGGAGTAATTCTGATTGCCTGATTGGAGTCGGGAAGGAATTTTTTTCCCTAAAGTGGGGAAAATTGGTTTCTACCTCACAGGGGTTTTTTGCCTTCCTCTGGATCAACGTGCAGGATAACAGGCCGAACTGGATGGACAGATGTCTTTTTTCAGCCTTATAAACTATGTTACTATGTTACATCAAGCACCAGCGCAAGACCGGCGTCTAAAACACTGGTCTTAATAAATGACCCCATAAGTGCTTCAGACTAATTCCCTTCCAGCCATAATTTCTGAATTCTCAGGACTGCAGTGACACGTTGATTACATTTTTTTCACGTTTGCTTTACATATGATTAAAGCTCTTGATCCAAAGCCAATAGGTTAGAAGTCCAATTAATACCTGCTCACTGAAGCCATCAGGAAGCAGCAGAAAGGCCAATAATAACACATTAGAAGTGAGCGGGATTTTAACCTACATTTGACTCTGTCTCTGAAATATTGTTCTTTGGACACGAAATATATAAATGATAGGTTACTTCATTCTGTGAGGTTTGATATTTTATTCCAGTATATATTTTTTGTTAAATATTCTAGAAAGGGCAACGAATGATGACACTGTACATTCCTTCCTTTGAGATATAGCTATCATCAATTTCTAAATGCAAGAGCTCCCAAGAAAATCCAGCTTGTGTCACTTTCAAGTCTTAGACGTTTTTCCATTTAGATGAGAGACAAGGCCATAACTCAATGAGCTGTGAATCTACCTGTGGAGAATGTGCTTCAGTGTACAACTAGAAAGAATAGCATTCGTTATATAAAATAATCGCTAAAAAATCCACTGTTCTTTTTATAGTTTGTCAAGTCTAAACATATGACAAAATTCCCAAGATCCACGGTGGATGTCTGCTGCACATAGATTGTTCGCCAAATCCATCTTAAGCGGCTTGCTGTTTATTGATTTATTTTTAAGATGTTATCATATCTCAGCAACCCACCACAGGATATTAACTCACACAGGAGATCAAAGAAATGATGGCTTTGTCTAAGTCGTTAAGAATCCTGTTTCTTTTAGTGCTTAAAAAACAAAGAGAGCAAATAAATATAGATTTACAAGGGGGATTTGCAAAGAGACAACACAAATAAAGCACTAGCATGTCGACTGACTAGGACTAGGAAGATGTAAATGCTGTTCTATAATGAGATGATGAGATTTGATGAGGTGCTTTACACAGTCAGTTATTGAAGCCGTTTCTCCCAACATCTAAACTAGGGAAGAAAGAAAAGTCAGACCACTCCTAGATAACAATTTTATTCGCAACTTGTGCAAAGCCACTTAGGCTACTTTCACACTAGCGTTTTATAATTCCGGTATTGAGTTCCGTCATAGGGGCTCAATACCGGAATAAAACGCTTCATGAACTGAAGACAACGGAATGCTCCTAAAAGCATTCCGTTACGTCATCAGACCGAAGAGCAAACCGCAGCATGCTGCAGTTTGCTCTCCAATCCAGGCATCCGCACCAAGATGGATCTGTCATGACCCCCAATGAAAGTCAATGGGGACGGATCCATTTGGTGTGACACAATGGTGAACGGATCCGTCCTCCATTGACTTTCAATGGAGTTCATGACGGATCCGTCACCTGCACACATACATACATACATACACACATACAGACATACGCATAAACATACACATACATACTTACATGCTTCTGACAGGTTTCCACAGCGCAGGAGGAGCAGAACGGCACACACATAGGACGATTCCACCCGACGCCCAGCAGAGGGCGCTGTGGGGAATCATCCTATGTGCACGCCGTCCTGCTCCTCCTGCGCTGTGGAGACCTTCCAGGAGCATGTAAGTATGTATGTGTATTTGTATGAGTATATGTCTGTGTGTGTGTATGTACTGTGTGACATGTGTGGGGCTGGAGCACGGTTCCAGCCCCACACATGTCCCTGCGGCAGCACGGATCCGGTGGCACCCTTCACCTGCCTAATCCGTGCTGCGCTAGTGTGAAAGAGGCCCTACAAAGGAAGAGGGATTGTATTCAAAAAAGCTTCTGGGCACCCATGTAACTAAACACTTAACAATGTTGGACCCCGTCACATTGACGTATGAGACGGCAACCAGTATAATCAGGGGAGAGCGCAACCAGCCCTAGACTATCTATAGCAACATTGTTAAGTGTTTAGTTACATGGGTGCCCGGAGGTGTTTTTTTTTAATATAGACGCCTCGGGCTATAAAAGCACAGACATTTCCTTCGTCCTGCCTTTCTATAACAGGGGTATTGGCAACATATAGGTGTTTACCAGTGGCTTATATTGTCCCTTGACACCAATGATTACATATATGTTGATCCATTGGATATAATAATCCATATACCCTCATTTTATGACATTGAATTGATCACCAATCCCTCCATTAAATTGGAACAAACTATGTGGATTGATGTGATCCCTTCAGTCAGTTGTTCGGTATGACCCACATGCGGTAGGTTTATCCTCTACCTTTTTTTGTGGTTCATTGCTGAATATTCTGTTTTTTAACTTTTTGTTTCCCCATCCCTCTTCCTTTGTAAGTGGCTTTGCACAAGTTGCAAATAAAGTTTTTTAACGTCCACCATTTTCCATGACACATATTGATTACTAGTGCCGTACAACCCTTGAACTTATACTTTTTCCGTGATTGACCACTCCTAGATAAGCAAGAAGAGAAGCATATAAAAGTTTGTATGGGTGTGGCAGCACCAACCTCACATTTTAGGTTTGCTGCCTACAGTACCTTCTGTTGATGGAAGTTAACTGTTTGTATTGTAAGAAGGCACAAGGGACCATTTTTGATGATAGACACGTGTCACCGAGGTTCCTGGCCTCGGTGAAGTAGGAGCTAGTATTTCAGGTGTGTCAGTAGGTGGTTGACATTTTGTTTAGTTTAGCTGTGAATAGCTGATCCAGGGCAGTTCTTACTGGGAGTAGTTATAGTGCTGGGTGGGTGACTACTCCCCACGTTCCAGGCGGGGTTTTGACTGGACTACAAAACTGCCAGCAGTGTCAAGTGGTGGTGATTACCTCTCTCTTACAGTGGAGCTCTGTGGAGTGCTGTGTGGGATCAGAGGCTAACCTGGAGTTGCATTGCCTGAAAGGCTGAGGACAAAACATGGTCCACATACGCCCATGTGGTTACGGTACTGTGCAATACTACACCTGTGTTATGCTATAAATACGGAACGTTATTGTTTCTTTAAGACTGGCTGGAGAAAGCCGGTCGCTGCCATTTACTGTCTCGCTGTTTTGTCAAAAATAAAAGACAACCGTTGTTTCACTGCTAAAGGGCTGCTGCTGTGTTCTTACCTGAAGGCTACCATTGGGGCAGATCCCCACAGCATACCTCCCAACTTTGGAAATAGACAAAGAGGGACAAATTGTGCAATGCGCTTCGCACTGCGCTGCAAATTTTTTCACCACTAGGCCACACCTCAAACATAAATATACACCTAATCCCACCCAGTCCCCTTACTGCCCCACATAGTAATTATTCCCCAGTTATGTGCCCCCAGTAATATGACCAGCTGTGCCCCCAGTAATATACCCTGTTATGTGCCCCCAGTAATATGACCACATTGTGCCCCCCAGTAATATGCCCACATTGTGCCTCCCCTGTAATACACCCACAGTGTGCTCCCCAGTAATGTTGTGCTCCCACTAATGTGCCCACATTGTGCTCTGCAGTTTATGTTGTGCCCCCAGTAATATGCCCACATTTGTGATCCCCAGTAATGTTGTGTCCCCAGTGACTTGTCCACATTGTGCCCCCAGTAATATATTGTCCCCCAGTAATATGCCCACATTGTGCTCTGCAGTTTATGTTGTGCCCCCAGTAATATGCCAACATTTGTGCTCCCCAGTAATGTTGTGCCCCCAGTAACATGTCCACACTGTGCCCCCAGTAATATATTGTCCCCCAGTAATATGCCCACCTTGTGCCATTCACAGAAAGGTGAAAAAAATAAACACCATAATACTTACCTTCTTCCTAGCAGCATCACCAGCAGGACAACTTCTTCTTTAGTCTGGAGGGGGCGGAGCCAAGGCTGACTGATGGCTGGCCCCACACCACTCCCAGACCGAAGGTGTAGAGAGCCGCCTGGAGATGCCGGCTCTCTGCTTCATCACCATTCAGGCAACTGTCTCTGCATCCTATGGACGCAGGGACAGCTGCCAGAAACCAGGACATTCCTCCCCCGTAACGGGACAGCAGGACTGCCACTGTAATCCGGGAAAGTCCCGCTGGATCCGGGACGGATGGGAGGTATGCCACAGCATATATGATGTGCTTTTTCTTTCCCTTATATGTTAGACTGGGGAGGGGGGTTACTTGCGTTTACCATGTAACAAGATGGCAGTTCTTCTCCCAGTCATATGTTAAGTAGTAGCATAGGGGATGGAGACTTCTAGTGGCCAAGAATTGCTTGCATTAAAGAGATATTTCCCACCCTCTCCATGCAGTAAACTGTAGCTGAGGGTGTAACTCTCTGGTTATGGACTGAGATTTGAGTATGCACCACAACTTATTGATAGGGTAGTGTGAAAGAGGGAAGAAGTGGCCTAGCAATGAAGCCTAAGATAATGTTGACCCTGAATCAGAGCTGGAACATGCCAGTCAGGTGAAGAAATAAAGGGTCGACCACATTGTGGGACAGTAAGCAGCCAGACAAAATAAAGCTCTGTGCTGCTTATGCCTTGGGACCTTGGGTTAAAAAATGGCATTCTGTACCGTAATGTTTATTCAAGAACTGTGCCTACAGTAAACTGGTAATCATTAAGTTTGGGCCTCTTTGCAGTATCGGTCATAACCACCATGCATTGAAACTTCTCTGTAACCATTACAATTTTGAGCCTACTTGCAGTAAAAAACAGCCTTATTCAGCAACTTCAGTCTGCGATCTTTTTATTCTCTGCGTGAGTTCCATCTCTAGCAATGGGTAACTGCTCTATAATTACCACAATCACCAGACAGCCCCCTACAAAGTGGTAATGGAGCCAGGAGTACAAACAGCAGAGTGTGCCCACAGGGAAGAAAGGGTGCAACATCCTTTCATGGCTCTAGGGAGCATCGGTGTGTGGAAAGCCACTGTGATCAGTGTCAGACTGGGGTACCTAGGGCCCACCAGTAAAAGTTATGGGATAGGTCATCAATGTACATTGTAGTGCAGTAACTCTAATGTGTTATGTGCCACTTGTGCAGGGGGTGGAAGACTAGGGGCCCACCTTGCTCAGGGGCTCACCGGGGGATTCCCCTGTACCCCAGTGGGCCAGTCCGAGCCTGACTGTGATTGACTGTAACAGCCAGAGAGACACAACTCCCATCCTCCACTCTAGCTTCTCCTGGGCTGCTGCAGTTCTTTTTACCACTAGAGGCCTTTTTTTTACAACAATATGGTGCCACAAGGCTGCAAATTTCAAGGCAGCTCCTGGAGAAATTCACATTAAATGTTGAGTAATGCATGTCCGCATAGACCTATGGACATATAGAAGAATGAGAAGGAGGAATTGGATGTTTGCCTGTTTGTGCGAACTGCTGGACTTTCTAACAGACCTCAAGTGAACAAGCACCCAGCAGCACAGTACTGATCGCCTACCTCGGTGCCACATACAGTAGTATACCAGCAGGCCTCCACGACTCTGCTGCGGCCCTACACCACCAGCCCCCTGGTCCAAGAATCACATTGCTGACTACCTGAGCAGGACCACAGGTGTCATCTGTAGCATTGGTGAATGGAGGGGGTTACTGGGAACATTGCGCTGTGCAGTGTCTGTTCCTGCAGGAAGCAAGCCGCAACTTCGGTCTGGTTTGCCTTCTGTCCTTCCCGGCTGTGGTCCTGTGGCCTTGCTATCTACTCCTCAACCCCTTACCCCTCCCTTGGCCTGGCCACCACAGTGGAGCGGGGTGGACCTGTGCATGCTGATGCCATCTACAAATTAGTTCCTAGCAGACTAGCATGTCCCTCAGCTGTATGCCACTGAGAGGGACAAGCCCGCTACAGACCAAGTGAGCTGGTTGTGGCTGCGCCTTGGCCACCCCCACCTTCCCCTACCCAAGTGCCACAAGAATTACGAGGATTAAGGCCACAAGGACAAGGCTTCAGAAAATATGGATCAAGCCCAAACCTGCCTGATTACCAGCAAACAAACAGACAGCCATACGGAATGTGGAGGATACATGAGGACAAAGCACGAGACACCTGTGGATGATAATGGACCCACCAAGATGCCATGGAAAGGTACACCCCAAATGGAACTGAGAGGGAACCTAGCCTGGGGAGCACGGGCCTGAGCCACAGTAAGGTGGTGACATGGACCCATCCCAGACCTCTGGAGCATAGATGACAGTCCACCCAGGGACTGGATGCAACAGAGTGTGCACTGACATCACAGTGAGTTGCACCCGCAAGAAGACAGAAACACCTGGGGAAATATGCCCAAAGTGGACCCACCTGACTGACAAAAGACAAGGAGAAGGGTGTCAGACCCTGCTCCGGAAAACCAGGGACCTAACATGCCTTATGCCAAGCTGGGAACTGGCTGCAAACTTAGTGGAAATGAGGAAGACGAACACTGAACTACCCACAAACTCTAAAAGGCCACCACATTCAACCACTGTCACATATCCAAGCCCTACCACACACTCTTTCCAACAAGATATGTTATGGCAAGGGAGGTTTGGGAGGGACAAAGAGACAAGATGGGACAGGAGCCAAAACAGGCACCTCGCCTGCAATGGCATAGATACAGAAATACCCAAAATAGGAGCACCTAGAACCAGCAGGACAACCTATACTAAAGCCCAATTGGAATCCTTGGGGAAAACTATAGCCAGAGATATGATACCAGTACCCTAGGAGATAATGCAACCCTACAGAAGATGCCGGTCAGGGTTCGAAGTGAGGCTGAAGATGAGAGGATCTAAATCATTCACACCATCAATAATCATGAGTAATGTACAATCCATAGCAATGAGACTGAGGAGCTACAGGGACTGGTCATGTCTCAGAAGTGTGCACTCTAATGCTAATCCCAGAGACATGGCTGAATAAGAACATGTCAAACCCAAGTATCCATATCCCAGGTTTCCATGTTGTAAGAGCAGACATGAATGAGGCCACTAGCGGTAAAAAGATGGAGTTAATCTACTCTAATAAACAATACTGCAGGAGCGAGCAAGTTACTGTTAAAGGGACACTATCGCGAAGAAAAAAATTTTGATATGTTTTACAACATAACAAAAGCAGGTTTTAACATAATGTATTTTTCAAATTGTGTAAAGGTTTTTTTTTTATTCAGTTTTCTTGCCTTACATGGGGGCTGCCATGTTGGAAATAAAGTGTGACAGTCTGGGTTTACAACACAATGGCACCTCACTTACGGCAGGCATGTACATAGGTTTCCTCAGTCGCTGCCGACCCTATAGAGAATGAATGGAAGACGTGAGCCCGCCCCTGTGATGACACCAATAACACACAGCCAGGTCCTCCCTCCTTGCTGCTGGGGGAAGCCCACTGTGCCTGCTCCTCACTCCTGCAGCAGCGTCCTTGTCTTCATTAGGTTGCCTCTTCTAAATTCTATGGCAGCTCACCCCAGCAGTGCAGACAATTTTTGCTGAGTGTACTGCTGGGGTGAGTGGCCCAGGACTCAGAAACAGAGTAGATGGAGGTTCTTGGGGCTGTAGGACCTTAGTGATGTAATCGGCCATGTGACCAGTGGGGGAGGAGCCTGAGGAGCAGAGATCTGTGTTTTTGTAACAAAGCCATTGCACGGATGGAGCAATTAGCCAGCACACGAAACAGACCTGCAATATATCACTGAAAGATTAATAAAGTTGATCTTATCTTAGATGATTGTAGAAGCAGGAATTGAAAAACAATTGACCAGAAAAGAAAAACAATTGACCAGAAAATGTTAACCATAAAAAAGAAGCATTACTCACGTCCACCGATTTCCAGATGCTGCTGCTCTGACGTTGTTTTGGTCTCCACTGATCTTCACTTCAGGGATCCCTAATGATGTGCCATAAATACCAGGAAAGGCCTGGTCAACCTTTCGGTGACCGACACAGGTCATAACTAAGGCCAATGATTTGCTAAATGATTGGCTGAACAGGTCTTTCCTGACATTTCTGGAGTGTCAAGCTGGGACAGGAAGTGGAGAGAATTTGGATTTGTTTTTTTTTTATTCTCACCATTATACCCCTTTAATCTTGAACACAGGGAAGATCACAGAATGGATAGCATGATGGAAGGATAAGTACTGATCAAAGTCTCTTCTTTTCACAGGATAACTGACAAAGATAATTTAAAGTGGTTCTCCAGGCTGTCCGATATTGATGACTTATCCTCAGGATAGGTCATCAATATCAGATTGGTTGAGGTCCGACACACGGCGCCAAAGCCTATAAGCTGTATGAGGAGACATCGCGCACACATGCCATCTTCCTTCTCTCTTCCTGCTCGCCGTTGCTTTGCCATATACATACAGCAGTGAGCAGGAAGAGAGAAGGGAGATGGCACGTGAGCACTGCACTCCGTCTCCTCATACAGCTGATGGGCAGGGTGCTGGGCAGGAGTGGGATTCAAATTTTTAACAACAGGTTCCCTACTCAACGGTGGACACGCGGCACGTGTTTACATATACATGCACCATATACATGGTACACATACATAAATACACCATATATACACATGCCACTTAAAACTTTTAAAAAGCCTAAGGAGCTAAACTACCAGCGCTGCGAATTTTTGAAAAGCGCTGGCCCACACCTCTAACTCCACATATCTGTACATGTTCCAACCCTGCCTACTCTCCATTGTGCCCCCCACACAGTAGTTATGCTAGATCTGGGATGGTTGGGAGGTATAAATGTCCCTTCTTAGTGTCCCATAATGTGCCAATTTAAGATGCCCCATAGTGTCCCCTATGATATGCCAGTATAGATGCCCCCAGATGTGCCAGTATAAATGCCCCCAGAAGATGCCCCCATAGTGTTCCCCATAATGTGCCAGTAATGCCCCCATGATGTGTCAGCAATTCCCCCAGTAGATGCCCCCATAGTGTTCCCCATGATGTGCCAGTAGTGCCCCAGTAGATGCCCCCATAGTGTTCCCCATGTGCCAGCAATGCCCCCTGTAGATGCCTCCCATAGTGTCCCCCATGATGCGCCAGTAATGCCCCTAGGATGTGCTAGCAATGCCCCCAGGATGTGCCAGTAATGCCCCCATAGTCTCCTCCATGATGCACCAGTAATGCCCCCAGTACTGTCCCCCATAAGCCAGCAATGCCCCAAGTAGATGCCCCCATAGTGTCCCCCATGTGCCAGCAAAGCCCCCAGTAGATGCCCCCATAGTGTCCCCATGTGCCAGAAATGCCCCATATGCCAGCAATGCCCCCAGTAGATGCCCCTCATGTGCCAACAATGCCCCCACTAGATGCCCCCATATGCCAGAAATGCCCCCTATAGTGTCCCCAAGGATGTGCCAGTAGATGCCCCCATATTGTCCTCCATGTGCCAGCAATACCCCCAGTTGATGCCCATATAGTGACCCCCATGCAATGACCCCAGCATGCCACAGAAAAGAAAAAAAAAGACACTTATGCTTATCTCCACGCTGTCAGCGATGCGACGCAGACCTCTTGCGGCCTGTGTCCTGCGCAGCAACAAGCCCGGCTCAGGTGGACGCAATGACGTCATCGCGCTGCCTGCATCGGAACAGAGGAACAGGAGAGGGAGACGCCTCTCCCTGCTGCAGTGTTCATCTGTATCGCCGTCCTGATGACGGCGATACAGATGAATGTAGGGAGATGAGTGCTTCCACAATGGAAGCGCTTATCGCCGTCCTGACGAAGGCGATACAGATGAATGTAGGGAGATGAGTGCTTCCACAATGGAAGCGCTCATCTCCAGCTGCCGCATCGGATCAGGATTCAGCTGGTAACCCGGTTCTCCGATCCGGCTGTAATTTTAACAATTGGATCTGGAGAATCGGAGGGAACCGGCTGAATCCCATGCCTGGTGCTGGGTGTTGGACCCCCGCCGATCTCCTGAGGATAGGTCATCAATATAGGAGAGCCCGGAAAACCCTTTTAACGTTACTTCTTTTTTATTGACATCAGAGCGTGAAAACTGTATTTTAAGACACAAAGTAATTCTCATTTCAGAACCGTAATTCCTGTAGTTTAAGAACTAAATTTGGGACAGTGCAGTAAAATCAGTATTTTTTAGCTTAACTTCTTCAATCTCTTCTTGTCACTGAAGTAATAATACAGTCCTCACATAAAAATGAACAAGTAAACAGATGATACATATAGCAGTCTATCAGTAAAATCAAACTTTAATTCAAATGAAACCCAGCTTCTCAACTACCTCTAGCCAAACACATTTTCAGGATTCACAAAACAGAATCTAATTTTTAGGCAAAGATTACCACCCACACACTTAAAGATAAATGTGGTTCTTGCTCACAGTTATAACTTCAATTATTCACTTTAAAGCAAATTGTCAGGGAACTGCAAAATGTCGGGGGAATGCACCATCCCGAAATAGTCTGATGTTAAATAAAATATGATATCACTGTAATGCATTATAAGATATTAAAAAATCACTTAGAGCATAAGATATGATACATGTAGATAGATAGATAAGCTACCAGAAAATGAAAAAAAAACACCTGGAAAACAGAGCAATTGAGCTGAGACCGAGAAAGTATAAACTGCTAGTGTTGCTTGGTCAATGATCACACAACCATGGTGGTGCACCTTTAATTTTGGGCTCTGCAGCAGGGTATATGTTTTATACTGGGTGATATCTCCCCAAGCTGTGATACAGGCTACCACTCTAGCATGGTAACAGTCATCCAGATGATGGATATTCTCCTGTTCTATGTCATTCCAAACTCTTTCAACTTGGATTTGTAGTTCAGGCAAGGTGATTGTTGGCTGCTGTGCGTAGGAGATCCGTAGCCTCATCCAGTACTGGACATTCTTGATAGCGAATGCTCGAGTCCCCTCCCTGCACCAAGACGGATCCGTCATGACCCTAATGCAAGTCAATGGGGACGGATCCGTTTGGTGTGACACAATAGTAAACGATTCCGTCCCCATTGACTTGCATTGGGGTCATGACGGATCCATCACCTATCAACTTTTTTTTTTATTGAAGAATTCAAGGTGTAATTTTTTTCATTCACCAGTAGAGGGCGCAATGTAAGGAAGAGGCTCCGCTGCTGAGGAGAAGAAGCCTGAGGGGGAGGAGGTAAGTGGTTTGTTTTTGTTTGTTTGTTTGTTTGTTTTCTATTTTTCAGGATCGTGAATGCTGGGGACTACTTCGGATTCGTTGGATTACGTCGGACCAGCTTTTATATTTTTTAAATAAAATGGTCAAACGGGTCTGGGGGAGTATTTATTTCAGTAAAATATTTTATAAGTGTGTGTGTTTTTTTTTTTACAACACTGCAGTTTTAGTAATCACGGCTATCTACAGACGGCCCTGATTACTAATACTGGGCTTAGTGCTTGCCGGTATGGCCAGCACTAACCCCAACATCTATTACCTCGGCACCCACCGCCACCAGGGGTGTCAGGAAGAGCCAGGTACCCACAGGACCAGACCTTCTAAATTAAGGGTCCGGTTCTGGGGTAGTGGCAGGCTGTTACTGTTAGGCTTGGAAGGGAAAAAATGGGGGACCCCACGACATTTTTTAAAAATTATTTAATTATTTTTGGAAAAAAATGGCGTGGGTCCCCCCTTTTTTCCTTCTCCAGCCAGATACAACCAGCAGTGGCAGCCTGGCACTACCAGGGTGGGAAGGGACATGGTTATTGGCCCTTCCCAGCCTAACAGTAACAGCCTGCCGCTGCCCCAGACCCGGACCCTCAATTTAGAAGGTCCGGTCCTGCAGGTACCCGGCTCTTCCCGACACCCATGGTGGTGGTGGGTGCCGAGGTAATAGATGTTGGGGTTAGTGCTGGCCATACCGGCAAGCACTAAGCCCAGTATTAGTAATCAGGGCCGTCTGTAGATAGCCGTGATTACTAAAACTGCAGTGTTGTAAAAAAAAAAAAACACACACACTTATAAAATATTTTATTGAAATAAATACTCCCCAGACCCCTGTTTGACTATTTTATTTAAAAAATATAAAAGCTGGTCCAACGTAATCCAACGAATCCGAAGTAGTCCTCAGCATTCACGATCCTGAAGAATAGAAAACAAACAAACACAAACCACTTACCTACTCCTCAGGCTTCCTCTTTGTAGGGATTCCTCCCGTCCAGCAGGTGGCGCTGTGGTAAAACTTACCACTCTGCGCGCCGTCTTCCTGCTGGACAGGAGGAGGGAGCTGCCAGGGAAGGTAAGTAGTGTCTCTGTGTGTCTGTCTGTGTGTTGTTGTTTTTTTTATTTGGGGCACTTTTGTAAACCAGGCACCTGGCTGGTGCCTGGTTTACTCCATAGACTTCAATTATGCTCGGGTGCTCGACTGAGCACTCGAGCACCCCTGAGTGCTCAGCCAGAGCACCCGAGGGTACGAGCACTGGGTGCTCGATCATCACTAGTCCTAAGTCAAAAAAGGCTGGTCGATAGTCGATGTTCTCTCCATGAATATCAGACAGGAACAGCCTTGGAACCTAATGGTGCCACACACTATGACACCTGGTGTTGGTCCTGTTTGTCTCCACACTATGCATGATGGCAACTCTGATAGGAAGTATTTACTAAAACAAATATGTTAGGAGAGCAGATACTGTAGGTCTTCTTTAAATGAATTTAAATCCTGCTATGACCGCATTTTACTTAAAAGAGTAAGGCTCCTATATTCTCCTCATATTCGTGACAGATGTGGGGTTACTTGCATAGCGTCTACTTGAAGCGTGTCTAGATAATCACTGTTTAATGATATATCATTATTTCTGCTTCACTTCACCAATATTTTGCTCCTGCAAGTATTATGAAAAGGTCAGAAACACAGATGTTTTGCTTCCTAAATTCATGGCATGAGATGCTGTCTTGCACTATGAATTCATTAAGGTAATATTATTTTGTTGTATAATGTACACAGACATAGAAATGCATGTCATAAAAATTGTAGTAATAAATCTGACAGTATTGTGGCTTCTGCCTATATTCTGGAAGGAAATGATAAGCTCTTCCTAGTGTATAACCTAAACAGACATGAAGGTACCTACATAAGGAGTAGTGATGAACTTCAGCATTGCAATGTGGTATTAACCCCTTCTACCCCGGGACAGTTTTCACCTTGAGGACCGAGCCATTCTTTGCAAATCTGACATGTGTCACTTTATGCCATTCTGAGATAGTTTTCTCATGACACATTGCACTTCATAACAGTGGTACAGTGATCCCTCAAGATACAATGGCCCCAGGATTAGGGATGAACGAACCCATGGAAGTTCGGGTTCGCCGGGTTCGGTCAAACTTCAGGTCAAAGTTCGGGTTCGGAACCCGAACTTGACCCGAACTTCACCCCGGACCCTATTAAAGTCAATGGGAACCCAAACTTCGCTTTATTATTTTCCGTTATAACATGGTTATAACGGAAAATAATAGCATTCTTAAGACAGAATGCTAAATAAAATGGCCATTCAGGGGTTAAAAATAATTTTTAAAAAACCTCACCTCATCCACTTGATCGCTCAGCTGGTTACGTGGTGAGCGCGGTGACATCATCGCAGGTCCTTTTGCAGGTCCTGCAGAAAGAAGAAAGAAGAGGATACTGGCAGCGCGATCAAGTGGATGAGGTGAGTTTTTTTTTAATTATTTTTAACCTCTGAATGGCCATTTTATTTAGCATTCTGTCTTAAGAATGCTATTATTTTCAGTTATAACCATGTTATAACGGAAAATAATAAAATCATGCGAACACTGAACCCCGAACTTTAGTGAAAAAGTCCAAGTTCGGGTCCGGGTACCCGAACTCGCAAAGTTCGGTACAAACCCAAACTTTGCAGTTCAGGTTCGCTCATCCCTACCCAGGATACAATATTTTTAACATACAGTGGTCTTTTCCGACCTATTGTAAGTTGAAACCAGACTCAACATACAATGCCTCAGACTCAGATCCAACCAATCCGGGCCATTTCTCTGGTAAAATATCTGTATTAGTAGCTAGTTAGCAGCTATTCCTGACTATTATATGTAAGGACTTTAATCTGTCTTAGTTATCTGCTTATTTTTCTTCATTTTCTCTTATCTTGGATGACATTTTGCGGTTTTGGAACCGATTACTCAATTTACAATGGTTTCAACATACAATGGTCATTCTGGAACCAATTAATATTGTAACTTGAGGGACCACAGTATATTTGAGTCATTATATTTCACCCTTATTTATACAAAAGTCCAAAATTTACCAAAAAATTGGAAAAATTAGCAATTTCCAAAATTTCAGTTGCTCTGCTTTTAAGACAGATAGTGATACCTCATAAAATGGTTATTACTTTATGTTTCCCATATGTCTACTTTATGTTGGCATCATTTTGTAAATGTCATTTTATTTCTTTTTTTTTGAGGATGTTATATGGAGTACAATTTTAGAAGCAATTTTTCAATTTTTTTAAGAAAACTTCCAATATCTGCTTTTTAAAGGACCAATCATGCCTACCAGGCCCTGTCAATCAAAGTGCAGAGGGAGTGGCAGTTGTAGAGAGAGTAGAACCTCTAGGCGTAACAGAAACGCCCCTGTTGCTCCTAGTGGCTCATTTGCATATATTAAATCATTTTTCTCAACAACGCGAGCACATATCAACATGGGACCGACACAGATGCCTTCAGCTGCCAAGTGCACATGTAACAAGTCAGCCAGCTTCATAGATACAAATCTGCTGACAGATGACCTTTAAAGGGGTTGTCCACTCCTATACAAGTGATGAGGATAGGCCATCAATTGTAAAGAATGGATTATCCCTTAAAGATTAGAGAGACAATTACTTTTTCACTCAGGTCTAGTTCTTGTTGGGTATCTTTTTTCCTTTCTTGCAGTTAATGTCATTATCATTTAAGAACTGTATTTCTTGTTTATGCGGGTTGCCTTCATTTTATAGTAAATATTATTCAATGTGAATAATAAAAGTGGTAAATTATTAAAATATAAAAAAATGGATTACATTTGTGCCAGACACTGTACATACATCAGTATTCAGGATATTTATGCTGCTGAGGTATTTAAATATGTAGCTTGAAAAAATGAGAGCATAGCTTAGTAACTGGATTATAGGGGATTGTATATGCTTAGTTAGATGGCTAACTTAATTGATACAGCAAAATTAATATTGATTGTTTTCACAAAAAGAATCCCTATTCTGGACCATATGTATGTTAATCCGTTCCTTACAGAAATGCCACTAATTGTTTAAGGCTTTGGTACTTGGAGGAATATATGTAAAGTAACAACGCAACTCTTCGGACAGTGTTTGCTTAGATATGTTGGTGCAATTACTGCAACCTTCACGCTTTTGTTGCTGAGCAAGAGCAGTTTTATAGTTCTTAATAAAGCTGGCCAGGTGTCTCAGTTCTTATCTGTATTAAATGTGCTATGGGAATGTTTAAAGAGGACCCGTCACCACCAGATGCAACGCAATCTGCAGGCAGCATGTTATACAGCAGAAGTTGCTAAACTGATTAAAATATAGTTTTGTGGTAAATTATTCAATAAAGCTTGTAATTTATACATTTATCTCTCTTCTCTTTCTGAGCTCAAGATGGCCCATTCGGCAGTGATTGATAGCATTCTCTGTGTAAGTGTGTATACATAGTTGTCAGTCACTGATAATTGTACACAGGTAGATATTATCAGTGATTGATAGCATTCTCTGTGTAAGTGTGTATACATAGATAGCTGTCAGTCACTGATAGTTGTGCACGGGGGAGGTATTATCAGTGATTGATAGCAATCTCTATGTAAGTGTGTATACATACATAGCTGTAGGTCACTGATAGCTGTACATAGGGGAGGTGTGATCAGTGATTGCTAGCATTCTCTGCATAAGTGTTTATAGATACATAGCTGTCAGTCACATATAGCTGTACACAGGGAAGTGTTATCAGTGATTGATAGCATTCTCTGTGTAAGTGTGTATATACAGATAGCTGTCAGTCACTGATAACTGTACACAGGGAAGGTGTTATCAGTCGTGTGTAGTGTAAGTGTATATACAGAGATATCTGTCAAACCCTCTCACTTGGCCGTACCTATAAAGGAAAGATTAATTACCTGCTTCCTAGCGCTTGGCTCCTTCTCCTACAGGCCTGTGATGTTCGGCAGGGATTCCTCCATGTCAACATCCAGTTTGAAACTTCTGCAGCCAATAATTGGCTGTGGCGGTGACCGGCTCTCTTTATGTCATGACAAATGGTCACATGATGCACGGTGATCCATCTGTGGTAATGTCAAACTGGATGTTAACATCGAGGGAGCCCAGTGGAGCATTGCAACCCTGGAGAAGGAGTGGGGAGCCACCGCTGGGAAGCAGGTAAGTGATCTTTCCTTTACAGATCTGGCCAAGTGTAGAGGGGGTTTGCCAAACCTTCCCCATCCCCCGCATTCTTGCACAACTCCTTTAAAGAACTTGCCACCATGAAAAGCAGTGTAAGCAGCATGTTATAGAGCAGATGGAGCTGAGCATATATATATATATAGTTTTTTTGGGAAGAGATTAAGTAAAATTTGTAATTTACACAATTTACAATTACACAATGTAATTTTGCTGAATCTTTTTCCACAAACCTATATATGAATCTGCTCAGCTCTTTTGGCTCTATAAGATGCTGCTAGCAAATTACTCTCCATTTTGTGGTGACAGGTTCTCTTAAACCTCTCCACTACCAGTGCCGTTCATGTATGGCGCTGAAGCGATGGGGAAACATGGGGGCCGCTCGTGTGTGCTAATGACCGTGATATGCTGTGATCAAGTGAGATCATTGCATCTAAAGGGTGAAAAACGCGGAAGCTCGCACTTCCGGGCTTCTTACCGGCATGTGAAACCAATATATCTATGGATTGTACTACAACCTGAAAATCGCACACTTGATATAATGAAAATCCTTTTATTTATTATCACAAATTACATGATTAGCAACACACAGTATAAAAACAATTAAAATATACTAGAAAAGGTGGGGTATCAACCTGGCAGTATAAAATGCAAGTGCATAAGTAAATGGGATCAGCAGTGAAACAATACAATAGCAATGATAAAAATGAATGTAATACAGCAATTAAAGATCACAATACTGACCCCCTGACAAACGCCACAGGATACTCCACACCAAACACCACCCCAACACGCGTTTCGCCGTCAGCTTTTTCAAGGGGTACTAGTATGTGTGGATTCAGCAAGAATATAAAGCAATATTACACCCTCCCTAAACTTCATTCAGCCAATCTCAGTGCAACAAGAACATGTGCATAGCATTAGGGATTGTTCCAATCGCAAGCAAAAGACACACCTGTATGTTAAATAAACAATCCAGAGCCAGCACTATAGGGCGCATAGTCAGTCCTGCATTGCAGGGAATGGTGACACGATTGTGTAGTCAGGAGGAAGCGAGTCGCACAAGAATAGCGCGATTGGCGTCATCACCGAGTCACGATCACGTAACCAAAAACCGCGCGTATGCAGGATGCAATGCGCTCGCTGACTGGCAACACAGGTAAAAGTGTCAGCGATTGCCAACAATGAGGGGAATGGATCACAAAACCCAGCTGAATAGAAGTATAACAACCATGTTATAAATAGTACTTAAAAAATATGTAAAAATATATGAATCATAAACATAATTGACCATTTTACCACAAATTCAATAATATGAATATATTCTAAACCAGTGAACAATAATAAATAAATAATGAAGTCGGTGATTGTGTCCTACAAAATCAAGTGATAATGCACAATTGAATGACAAAACGATGAAGTGAATAAAATAAAAATAATTCAAAAAAATAAGTTGATCAAACATGAATAAAAATGATACGTGAAGAACTTGTGATGTAAAAAATTTCTCAATGTGGAGAAGAAAAAAAAATCTCCAAAAAATTTACTTTTTTTCTTTTTTTCAAAAATCCCTTGCCCCTCTCCTTTTCATAATGTAAATGAATGCCAAAAAATTACATATGGTGTCGCCATATGGTGACTAAAATAAGGTGATGAGTACAATGCTAACAAAAGATAAGTGTTATAATTGAGTGAAAATTCAAAAAAAAGATGTGAAAAAAACTTATACATTTTTTTTATTTATTTTTTTAAAATAAATAAATAAATAAAAAATAAAATAAAAATAAAAAAAATTGTATAAGTTTTTTTCACATCTTTTTTTTGAATTTTCACTCAATTATAACACTTATCTTTTGTTAGCATTGTACTCATCACCTTATTTTAGTCACCATATGGCGCAGGTGTATAATTTTTTGGCATTCATTCACATTATGAAAAGGAGAGGGGCAAGGGATTTTTGAAAAAAAGAAAAAAAGTAAATTGAGAAATTTTTTACATCACATGTTCTTCACGTATCATTTTTATTCATGTTTGATCAACTTATTTTTTTGAATTATTTTATTCACTTCATCGTTTTGTCATTCATTTGTGCATTATCACTTGATTTTGTAGCACACAATCACTGGCTTCATTATTTATTTATTATTGTTCACTGGTTTAGAATATATTCATATTATTAAATTTGTGGTAAAATGGTCAATTATGTTTATGATTCATATATTTTTACATATTTTTTAAGTACTATTTATAACATGGTTGTTATACTTCTATTCAGCTGGGTTTTGTGATCCATTCCCCTCATTGTTGGCAATTGCTGACACTTTTACCGGTGTTGCCAGCCAGCGAGCGCATTGCATCCTGCATACGCGCGGTTTTTGGTTACGTGATCGTGACTCGGTGATGACGCCAATCGTGCTATTCTTGTGCGACTCGCGTCCTCCTGACTACACAATCGCGTCACCATTCCCTGCAATGCAGGACTGACTATGTGCCCTATAGTGCTGGCTCTGGATTGTTTATTTAACATACAGGTGTGTCTTTTGCTTGCGATTGGAACAATCCCTAATGCTATGCACATGTTCTTGTTGCACTGAGATTGGCTGAATGAAGTTTAGGGAGGGTGTAATATTGCTTTATATTCTTGCTGAATCCACACATACTAGTACCCATTGAAAAAGCTGACGGCGAAACGCGTGTCGGGGTGGTGATTGGTGCGGAGTATCCTGTGGCGTTTGTCAGGGGGTCAGTATTGTGATCTTTAATTGCTGTATTACATTCATTTTTATCATTGCTATTGTATTGTTTCACTGCTGTGCCCATTTACTTATACACTTGAATTTTATACTGCCAGGTTGATACCCCACCTTTTCTAGTATATTTTAATTGTTTTTATACTGTGTGCTGCTAATCATGTAATTTGTGATAATAAATAAAAGGATTTTCATTATATCAAGTGTGCCATTTTCTGGTTGTAGTACAATCCATAGATATATTGGTTTCATATGCGGTGTTTATATGGGTTGTTGTTACCTTGGGAAGTAGTATTGGTGTATAATTCTTACCGGCATCCTCTGTGGCCAGTGAGGATGCTGGTAATTGGTTTCAACTCACTGGGTCTCGCTGAGACCCAAGGAATTTAAGCTGCAATTGTTATTTTGGCCAGCAGGTGGCCAACATAAGAAGAAATGAGCAATTCTAAACAATAAACACATGTAAAAAATCCATGATTGTTCAGAATTTAAAAAAAAATTTATTTTTTTTAAGCTCAAACACGAGCTTCAAAATCATAACAAAAAATAAAAAAAAACTGTTAAAAATTAACAAAATATAAAGTTTAAATCACTCCCCTTTCTGTAGAATAAAAAAAATAAATCCATAAATAACAAAAAATATAAACATCATGGGTATCACCACGACCAAAAACGCCCGTGCTATTAAAATATAAAAATATTTTTCCAATACAGTGAATGGCGTAATGGAAAAAGGGTCAAAATGGCCAATTTGCCATTTTTTTCATCACTTCTCTTACCCAAAAAAATTAATAAAATGTGACTAAAAAGTCACACACACACTCCAGAATGGTATATATAAAAAGTACAGATTGTCCTGCAAAAAATGAGCCCCCACATAGCTCAGTAGTAAGTTATGGGGGTCAGAATATGGTAATGTAAAAAAAAAAAACATTTTCTCAAAGTTTAAATTTATTTTTAAACTATTTAGACAGGTGGCGTACTGCCAATATAGGCAGACCACGCAGCTGCTATGGGACCAACGGCACAGGGGGGCCCGGAGGGCATGGAAGGCCCCACCACCTACATATACTCAGCCAGTTTATAAATAATTAATTTGTTAATATGGCGATTGACGTGGCCTGCTTATGTTCCCTTATGCTCAGAACCCCAAACCCCTTTCCCCCACCCCTGTAGATCCGCTCACCCCTGCAGTCCAGGGATTGATAGTGAGTCTTAGTGGGCTAGAGGACCTTTCTGACGTCATCCGCCAGAGGAGGAGCTAGAGAAGCAGAGAGCTGTGTTGCTGTACAGAGAGGAGCCATGCTGGAGTTTGGTGAGGCCTAGCTGTGTGTGTTCCTGTCCCTGTGTGTCTATCTGTCCCTATGTGTCTGTCCCTCTGTGTCCCTGTGTTTGTCCCTGTCCCTGTGTGTGTTCCTATCCCTGTGCCTGTGTGTTCCTGTCCCTGTGTCCCTGTGTGTGTATCTGTCACTGTGTGTGTCGCTGTCCCTGTGTGTCCCTGTCCCTGTGTGTGTCGCTGTACCTGTATGTGTGTCGCTATCCCTGTGTACTTGTCCCTGTGTGTGTCACTGTCCCTGTGTGTCGCTGTCCCTGTGTGTGTCCCTGTGTGTTTTTCACTACCCCTGTGTGTCGCTGTCCCTGTGTGTTCCCGTCCATGTGTGTCCCTTTGTGTCTCTGTCCCTGTGTGTTTTTCGCTGCCCCTGTGTGTCGCTGCCCCTGTGTGTCCCTGTGTGTGTCTGTCCCTGTGTGTTTTTCACTGTCCATGTGTTTCGCTGCCCCTGTGTGTCGCTGCCCCTGTGTGTCGCTGCCCCTGTGTGTGTCTGTCCCTGTGTGTGTCTGTCCCTGTGTGTGTCTGTCCCTGCGTGTCTGTCCCTGTGTGTCTGTCCCCCTGTGTGTGTTTGTCCCTGTATCCCTGTGTGTGTCACCATCACCGTGACCACAGTGTTCCTATGTCTTGATGCAGCTGCATCAGGACATTCTGTGGGGGCAAGAAGAAGAAGACGGAAGAGGAGGCAGCACCGCTAGCATGTAGTCCCATGGGAGAGGCACAGAGAGGCACACTAAGGACTGTAGGTAACACTACCACATGATCTACACTAGTGTTATCTGTAGTTGTACATAGGACTGCAGGTAACACTACCACATTATCAGCACTAGTGTTATCTTTGGTTTTACATAGGACTGCAGGTAACACTACCAAATAATTATCAGCACTAGTGTTATCTGTAGTTGTACATAGGACTGCAGGTAACAATACTACATTATCAGCACTAGTGTTATCTGTGGTTTTACATAGGACTGCAGTCCACACTCCAAATTGGAAAAAAAAATGCAATTCCTCCACCATATTACGGGTTTTGTTCCTACGGCGTTCATTTTGCAGCAAATGGGGGTGTGACAGGGGAGGAGCCAGGGCAGGAGGTGGGATGGGCCAGTGGTGGGTACTGGGCGGCGTTAGGGGGCCCAATTCAGATTCTTGCTATGGGGCCCAATGATGTCTATGTACGCCCCTGTAAAAACCTATACATATGTGGTATCGTTGTAATCGTACTGACCCAAAAAATGAAGGGCACAGGTCAGTTTTGCCACAAAGGGAATGTCGTGGGAACAAAACCTGTAAAATGGTGGAGGAATTGCATTTTTTTTCCAATTCCACGCCATTCGGAATTTTTTTCCCACTTCCTACTACATTGTATGCCATATTAAATGGTGGCATTAGAAAGTACAACTTGTCCCACAAAAAATAAGCCCTCATAGAGCTATGTGAACTGAAAATGAAAAAGTTATGGCTCCTAAAGGTTAGGCTACTTTCACATTGGCGGCACAGGTGTCCGACAGGCTGTTCCGGCGGGTGAACAGCCTGCCGGATCCATGCTGCCGCTACTGCACATCTGCGGCCGGAACTACGCTCCGTCCCCATTCACTATAATGGGGACGGGCCGGAGTTCTGGCCGCAGCACGGCTAAACATGCCAAGAGACGGCCGGACTAAAATTACAACAGTTATGAAGAGGTTCCGGCCTCTTCAAAACTTTGGCGGATCCAGCGCTATTTCTAAATGTAAGATAGCTTAGACAGCTTCCTAGCTGTCTTACATTTAGAGCTTTTTGTATGCCCATGCCACACCCACTTTTTTAGACAAGGCGTGAGCGGGGAGAAGTCGCAGATTGCAGCGCAACTAGCCATCGCAACTAGTGCAATCTGCACCTGAAATAGGCATATTTCAGCTTAATAAATGATCTCTGATATAAATGATCTCTGATATCTGTTTCTTGTTAGGCTGTTAGAAGCCTCTCTCAATCTATGTCGACTAACCTTTGGAGTATAATACTGTTGTTGGATGCAGCTTGTCCTGGGACTTCCTACTGTGAGAAAGGGAGAGACATCTCCTTCATTTAGTGTCTGACCAAATCACATGGGTGATGCAGAGACCAAAAACTGTGAAATATTTTCAATTCAACCAACTGATGAGTGTGGTGTTAGTTTTTAAATCTATGCAATTGTAAATGAAAGGCACAGGGTTGAAGCCTCTTCAATTGCAATCAAGCTGGAGTAGGTCAAGTGCATGTTGTCAGAGACATTGTGGACTCCATGGAGAGAAGACAAAAGCTTTTTTTTCTAAACTGATTCTGTTGATTTTTTTATTTCTGTATAGAATATAAGCTCTTTTACTCCCTTAATGGGCTATTTTGCCTTTTAATCAACTCAGCCAGAGGACTCTAAAACATACATTTCCAACATTTCCACCAAAGGCATTATGTGACCTTTTTGGGGGAAATTTGTATAAAAAAATAACTATATATATATATATATATATATATATACAGTACAGACCAAAAGTTTGGACACACCTTCTCATTCAAAAGGTTTTCTGTATTTTATGACTATGAAAATTGTAGATTCACACTGAAGGCATCAAAACTATGAATATTAATACATGTGGAATTATATACTTAACAAAAAAGTGTGAAACAACTGTAAATATGTCTTATATTCTAGGTTCTTCAAAGTAGCCACCTTTTTGCTTTGCACAATCTTGGCATTCTCTTGATGAGCTTCAAGGGGTAGTCACCTGAAATGGTTTTCACTTCACAGGTGTGCCCTGTCAGGTTTAATAAGTGGGATTTCATGCCTTATAAATGAGGTTGGGACCATGAGTTGTGTTGGGCAGAAGTCAGGTGGATACACAGCTGATAGTCCTACTGAATAGACTGTTCGAATTTGTATTATGGCAAGAAAAAAGCAGCTAAGTAAAGAAAAACGAGTGGCCATCGTTACTTTAAGAAATGAAGGTCAGTCAGTCTGAAAAATTGGGAAAACTTTGAAAGTGTCCCCAAGTGCAGTCGCAAAAACCATCAAGCGCTACAAAAAAACTGGCTCACATGAGGACCGCCCCAGGAAAGGAAGACCAAGAATCACCTCTGCTGTGGAGGATAAGTTCATCCGAGTCACCAGCCTCAGAAATCGCAGGTTAACAGCAGCTCAGATTAGAGACCAGGTCAATGCCACACAGAGTTCTAGCAGCAGACACATCTCTACAACAACTGTTAAGAGGAGACTGTGTGCAGCAGGCCTTCATGGTAAAATAGCTGCTAGGAAACCACTGCTAAGGACAGGCAACAAGCAGAAGAGACTTGTTTGGGCTAAAGAACACAAGGAATGGACATTAGACCAGTGGAAATCTGTGCTTTGGTCTGATGAGTCCAAATTTGAGATCTTTGGTTCCAACCACCGTGTCTTTGTTAGACGCAGAAAAGGTGAACGGATGGACTCTACATGCCTGGTTCCCACCGTGAAGCATGGAGGAGGAGGTGTGATGGTGTGGGGGTGCTTTGCTGGTGACACTGTTGGGGATTTATTCAAAATTGAAGGCATACTGAACCAGCATGGCTACCACAGCATCTTGCAGCGGCATGCTATTCCATCCGGTTTGCTTTTAGTTGGACCATCATTTATTTATCAACAGGACAATGACCCCAAACACACCTCCAGGCTGTGTAAGGGCTATTTGACCAAGAAGGAGAGTGATGGGGTGCTATGCCAGATGACCTGGCCTCCACAGTCACCAGACCTGAACCCAATCGAGATGGTTTGGGGTGAGCTGGACCGCAGAGTGAAGGCAAAAGGGCCAACAAGTGCTAAGCATCTCTGGGAACTCCTTCAAGACTGTTGGAATACCATTTCAGGTGACATAAAGATGTGGAGTCACTGTGGGTAGAAATAAATGGAGCCAAAAACAATAATAAAATACTAATAGGGGTTTATTATAAACCACCCAATATATCAGAGACCACAGAAAATCTACTTCTAAACGAAATAGACGAGGCGGCAAATCATAATGAGGTTGTTATTATGGGGGACTTCAACTACCCAGATATAGACTGGGAAACTGAAACCTGTATATCTCATAAAGGAAACAGGTTCTTGGCAATAACCAAATACAATCACCTTTCCCAACTGGTTCAGGACCCGACTAGAGGGACGGCCATACTGGATTTAGTATTAACCAATAGACCTGACAGAATAACAGATGTGCAGGTCGGGGGACACCTGGGAAACAGTGACCATAACATAATAACCTTCCAATTGTCATTCAAAAGAGTGTTTCTTCAGGGAGGAACAAAAATACCAAACTTCAAAAAAGCTAAATTTAGCCAACTAAGAGAGGCCATAGGCCTAACTAACTGGGACAAAGTCCTCAAAAATAAAAATACAGCCACAAAATGGGAGATTTTTAAAAGCATCCTAATATCTAATTGTGAGAGGTACATACCTTATGGGAATAAAAGGTTAAGGAACAAGAAAAAACCAATGTGGATAAATAGAGCTGTAAAGAAAGCAATAAATGACAAACATAAAGCATTTAAATCACTAAAACAGGAGGAGAGCGAGGAAGCATTGAAAAACTATAAGGAAAAAATAGAATATGTAAAAGACAAATAAAAGCAGCCAAACTAGAGACCGAGAGATTAATCGCCAAAGAAAGTAAAACTAACCCTAAAATGTTCTTTAATTATATAAATGGTAAAAAGTATAAACCTGAAGGTTTCGGCCCCTTACAGAGTAATGAGGGGGGAGTTGCAGAGAGCGATGAGGAGAAAGCGAAGCTACTAAATAACTTTTTCTCCACTGTATTCACTGAGGAAAATAAACTGTCAGATGAAATGCAGAGTATAAAAGTAAATTCCCCTTTAAAAGTGTCCTCTCTGACCCAGGAAGAGGTACAGCAACGTCTTAAAAATATTAAAATAGACAAATCACCAGGACCGGATGGCATACACCCCCGTATCCTAAGAGAATTAAGTAATGTCATTGACAGACCCTTATTTCTGATATTTAAGGACTCTATACTGACTGGGAGTGTTCCACAGAATTGGCGCATAGCAAATGTGGTGCCAATATTCAAAAAGGGTCCAAAAACAGAGCCCGGAAACTATAGGCCGGTAAGTTTAACCCCTTGAGGACAGAGCCCATTTTGGCCTTAATGTCTGGGCCAAATTTTTGAATTCTGACATGTGTCACTTTATGTGGTAATAACTTTGGAACGCTTTTACTTATCCAGGCCATTCTGAGATTGTTTTCTCGTGACACATTGTACTTCATGACAGTTATAAATTTGAGTCAATATATTTCACCCTTATTTATGAAAAAATCCCAAATTTACCAAAAATTCGGAAAAATTTCCAAATTTCCAAATTTCAATTTCTCTACTTTCAAAATACACCGTAATACCTCCAAAAATACTTATTATTTTACATTCCCCATATGTCTACTTTATGTTGGCATCATTTTGTAAACGTCATTTTACTTTTTTAGGACGTTAGGAGGCTTAAAAGTTTAAAAGCCATTTTTCAAATTTTCACAAAATTTTCCAAAACCATTTTTTTTTAGCACCAATGCAGATATAAAGTGATTTTGAGGGGCTTACATAATGAAACCCACCATAAATGACCCCATTTTAGAAACTACACCCCTCAAATTATAAAAAACTGCTGTTACAAACTTTGTTAACCCTTGAGGTGTTCCACAAGAATTAATGGAAAATGGAGGTGAAATTTCAAAATTTCACTTTTTTCGTAGATTATTCATGTTAATATTTTTTTTCTTGCAACATAGCAAGGGTTAACAGCAAACTAAACCTCAATTTACATTGCTCTGATTCTGCAGTTTACAGAAATACCCCATATGTGGTGGTAAACGTCTCTATGGGTTTGTGGCAGTGGTCAGAAGGAAAGGAGCGCCATACGGATTTTGGAGGCAAAATTTGCTAGAATAGTTTTTAGGCACCATTTTGTAATTGAGAGACCCTGACGCACCCCTACAGTGGAAACCCTCATAAAGTGACCCCATTTTTGAAACTACACCCTACAAAGAATATATTAAGGGGGGTACTGGCCACTTTGACCCCCTAAGCATTTTACGGAATTTGGAAACACTTGGCCGTGAAAATGAAAAATTTTTTTCTTCCAATAAAATGTTGCTTTAGCCCCAATTTTTTTTATTTGCATAAGGGGTAACAGGAGAAAAGCCCCCCCATAATTTGTTACCCATTTTCTCCTGAATATGGCAACACCCCATATGTGGTGGTAAACTGCTGTGGGGGTACATGGCAGGACTCAGAACAGAAGGAGCGCCATATGGATTTTACAACACAGATTTTGATGGAGTGGTTTGCGGGAGCCATTGATTTTTATTTTTTTGAGCTATTGTCTTATGTGGGGGCTCATTTTTTTGCAGGATGAGGTGAGGTTTTCATTGGTACCATTTTGGGGTAAATACGCCTTTTTGATCGCCTGCTATTACACTTTTTGTGAGGGAAGAGGGAAAAAAATGGCTATTTTGGCATAGTTTTTTTAAAAATTTTTTTACAGCATTCGCCTGGGGGGCCATCTCATGTAATATTTTTATAGAGCAGGTTGTTACGGACGCAGCGATACCCAATATGTCCAACTTTTTTATTGTTGGAAAGTTTTACACATTAGATGCATTTTTGAACAGAATAAAATATTTTTTTTGTGTTGCCATTTTCAGAGAGCCATATTTTTTTCAGTTTTCGGGCGATTGTCTCAGGTAGGGTACAGTTTTTGCGGGACAAGATGACGGTTGAATTGATACCATTTTGGGGTAAGTATGCCTTTTTGATCGCCTGCTATTACACTTTTTGTGAGGGAAGAGGGAAAAAAATGGCTATTTTGGCATAGTTTTTTAAAAAAATTTTTTTACAGCATTCGCCTGGGGGGCCATCTCATGTAATATTTTTATAGAGCAGGTTGTTACGGACGCAGCGATACCCAATATGTCCAACTTTTTTATTGTTGGAAAGTTTTACACCTTAGATGCATTTTTGAACAGAATAAAATATTTTTTTTGTGTTGCCATTTTCAGAGAGCCATATTTTTTTCAGTTTTCGGGCGATTGTCTCAGGTAGGGTACAGTTTTTGCGGGACAAGATGACGGTTGAATTGATACCATTTTGGGGTAAATATGCCTTTTTGATCGCCTGCTATTACACTTTTTGTGAGGGAAGAGGGAAAAAAATGGCTATTTTGGCATAGTTTTTAAAAAATTTTTTTTACAGCATTCGCCTGGGGGGCCATCTCATGTAATATTTTTATAGAGCAGGTTGTTACGGACGCAGCGATACCCAATATGTCCAACTTTTTTATTGTTGGAAAGTTTTACACCTTAGATGCATTTTTGAACAGAATAAAATATTTTTTTTGTGTTGCCATTTTCAGAGAGCCATATTTTTTTCAGTTTTCGGGCGATTGTCTCAGGTAGGGTACAGTTTTTGCGGGACAAGATGACGGTTGAATTGATACCATTTTGGGGTAAATATGCCTTTTTGATCGCCTGCTATTACACTTTTTGTGAGGGAAGAGGGAAAAAAATGGCTATTTTGGCATAGTTTTTTAAAAAAATTTTTTACAGCATTCGCCTGGGGGGCCATCTCATGTAATATTTTTATAGAGCAGGTTGTTACGGACGCAGCGATACCCAATATGTCCAACTTTTTTATTGTTGGAAAGTTTTACACATTAGATGCATTTTTGAACAGAATAAAATATTTTTTTTGTGTTGCCATTTTCAGAGAGCCATATTTTTTTCAGTTTTCGGGCGATTGTCTCAGGTAGGGTACAGTTTTTGCGGGACAAGATGACGGTTGAATTGATACCATTTTGGTGTAATTACGCCTTTTTGATCGCCTGCTATTACACTTTTTGTGAGGGAAGAGGGGAAAAAATGGCTATTTTGGCATCGTTTTTAAAAAAAAAAATTTACAGCATTCGCCTGGGGGGCCATCTCATGTAATATTGTTATAGAGCAGGTTGTTACGGACGCAGCGATACCCAATATGTCCAACTTTTTTATTGTTGGAAAGTTTTACACATTAGATGCATTTTTGAACAGAATAAAATATTTTTTTTGTGTTGCCATTTTCAGAGAGCCATATTTTTTTCAGTTTTCAGGCGATTGTCTCAGGTAGGGTACAGTTTTTGCGGGACAAGATGACGGTTGAATTGATACCATTTTGGGGTAATTACGCCTTTTTGATCGCCTGCTATTACACTTTTTGTGAGGGAAGAGGGGAAAAAATGGCTATTTTGGCATAGTTTTTTTAAAAAATTTTTTACAGCATTCGCCTGGGGGGCCATCTCATGTAATATTTTTATAGAGCGGGTTGTTACGGATGTGGCGATACCTAACATGTTCATGTATTGTGTGTTTTTTTATTTTTAATCAATTTTTTTAACTTTTTTTTTAACTTTTTTTTTTTCCACTTTCTGGACTCAGATCCACTTGGTTCTTCAAGAACCAGTGGGTCTGGTATTTTACAATACACTGCAGTACACTGTATAGTGTACTGCAGTGTATTTTCTTATAGCCTGTTCAAGCTCCTGCCTTTAGCAGGAGCTTGAACAGGCTTTCATGGCAAGCCAGACCAAAGCGTCTGGTTGCCATGGTAACCATCGGGACGCTGCCACAGCAGAGCAGCGTCCCGATGGAAGGGAGAGGGAGCTTCCTCCCTCTCATCTGCCCACACCATCGGCGCTGCCAGCGCACCGCAGCGCCGATGGGAGAGGGAGGGAGCGCTCCCTCCCTGTTAACCCCTTCCATACAGCGGTCCCTACGGACCGCGGCATGGAAGGGGTTAAACTGCTGACATCGGTGCCAGCACCGATGTCAGCAGTTTCAAGCAGAGTATCAGCTGTATGCTGATACTCTGCTTGAATAACTCTGGGCCATTCAGAAAAATTATTGCGGGCGGCACTCGCGGCAGCCGCCCGCACATTGGAAGTATCCCCCCCGCCGCCCATCTGCCCACCCATCTGCCCACCCATCTGCCCACAGCCAATCAGGGGGGCGGGGGGGACACCCTGACCCCCCCTAACCCCTGACACTCGGCGGGGATTCGCTAGAATAGCGCTATCCCCGCCGAGTACACGGAGCCTGCTGTGAATGGCTGGTCTGAATAGACCAGCCATTCACAGCGATCGCCATTATGGGGGGTGCACGGCACCCCCCGAGGCCTTCACTATGGATGGCTGGCTGTGTCTAACAGCCGCCATCAAAGCATGTTAACCCCGCTGCACTGAGCAGCGGGGGTTAACATGCATGACGTACCGGTACGCCCTGTTGCGCTAAGTACCTAGCGCCCATGACGTACCGGTACGTCCATTGTCGCCAAGGGGTTAACTTCTGTTGTGGGTAAACTGTTTGAAGGTTTTCTGAGAGATGCTATCTTGGAGTACCTCAATGAAAATAAGCAAATAACTCCGTATCAGCATGGCTTCATGAGGGATCGGTCATGTCAAACCAATTTAATCAGTTTCTATGAGGAGGTAAGTTCTAGACTTGACCGCGGCGACTCAATGGATGGCGTATATTTGGACTTCTCCAAAGCGTTTGACACGGTACCACATAAAAGGTTAGTATATAAAATGAGAATGCTTGGCCTTTGAGAACATGTCTGTATGTGGGTAAGTAACTGGCTCAGTGATAGAAAACAGAGGGTGGTTATTAACAGTAGATACTCAGATTGGGTCACTGTCACTAGTGGGGTACCACAGGGGTCTGTATTGGGTCCTATTCTCTTCACTATATTTATTAATGATATTGTAGAAGGTTTGCATAGTAAAATATCAATTTTTGCGGATGACAATAAACTGTGTAAAGTAATTAACACAGAGGAGGACAGTGCACTGCTACAGCAGGATCTGGATAGACTGGAGGCTTGGTCAGAAAAGTGGCAGATGAGGTTTAACACTGACAAATGTAAGGTTATGCATATGGGAAGGAATAATGCAAGTCACCAGTACATACTAAATGGTAAAGCACTGGGTAACTCTGACATGGAAAAGGACCTAGGAATTTTAGTGAACAGCAAACTAAGCTGTAGAAGCCAGTGTCAGACAGCTGCTGCCAAGGCCAATGATAATGGGTTGCATCAAAAGGGGCATAGATGCCCGTGATGAGAACATAGTCCTGCCACTTTACAAATCACTAGTCAGACCACACATGGAGTACTGTGTACAGTTCTAGGCTCCTGTGAACAAGGCAGACATAGCAGAGCTAGAGAGGGTTCAGAGGAGGGCAACTAAAGTAATAACTGGAATGGGTGGACTACAGTACCCAGAAAGATTATCAAAATTAGGGTTATTCACTTTAGAAAAAAGACGACTGAGGGTAGATCTAATAACTATGTATAAATATATCAGGGGTCAGTACAGAGATCTCTCCCATCATCTATTTATCCCGAGGACTGTGACTGTGACGAGGGGACATCCTCTGCATCTGGAGGAAAGAAGGTTTGTACATAAACATAGAAGAGGATTCTTTACGGTAAGAGCAGTGAGACTATGGAACTCTCTGCCTGAGGAGGTGGTGATGGTAAGTTCACTAAAAGAGTTCAAGAAGGGCCTGGATGTATTTCTGGAGGGTATTACAGGTTATAGTTACTAGAGAGGGGTCGTTGATCCAGGGAGTTAATCTGATTGCCTGATTGGAGTCGGGAAGGAATTTTTCCACTTAAAGTGAGGAAAATTGGCTTCTACCTCACAGGGGGTTTCTTTGCCTTCCTCTGGATCAACTTGTAGGAAAACAGGCTGAAACGGATGGACAGATGTCTTTATTCGGCCTTACAAACTATGTTACTATGTTACTATGTTACCTCTTGAAGCTCATCAAGAGAATGCCAAGAGTGTGAAAAGCAGTAATCAAAGCAAAAGGTGGCTACTTTGAAGAACCTAGAATATAATATTTTCAGTTGTTTCACACTTTTTTGTTAAGTATGTAATTCCACATTAATTCATAGTTTTGATGCCTTCAGTGTGAATCTACAATTGTCATAGTAATGAAAATACAGAAAACTCTTTAAATGAGAAGGTGTGTCCAAACTTTTGGTCTGTACTATATATATTATATATATACAGAAAAGTAAAGTAGTTCTACCTTTCATTAAAAAGTGGTTTGGATTAACTAATAGAGATGAGCGAATCGAATCCCACGAAGTGGAATTCGATCCGAGTTTCAGGATAAATTTGATTCGCCTCAAAGCCGAATTTCCTTGTGCTTCGTGTCGGCGATTCAATTTATCCTGAAATAGTGTAAAAAACCAAAAAATCCCTACTTACCTCCTCCATTTGCTAGCAACAGGCCGCCAGCCATCATCTTGATTGAAGATCCCGGGCGAAATTCCGCGCGTAGTGACGTATTAGTGGCGTATCCCGCGCGAGATTTCGCTCCAGATCTTCAAGCAAGATGGAGGCGGCCGGCCCGTCACGAGCAAATGGAGGCGGTAAGTTTGATTTAATGTATTTTTTAATGTCTATTTTACACTGTTTTTACACTCAGACGCCGCGATCATGTATGAACGCGGCATCTGAGGGGTACAATGATGGGGGCAGCGCTATCGCAGCTCCCTGTCATTACACCCACTACATACAAAAAAATGCGCTTCGTGGCGAAGTAATTCGTAACGAAGCTAATTTTTTTGTAAAGTTCGTCGAATCAGCCGAATCTAATTTCCAAGAAATTCACTCATCTCTATTAACTAACAAACCATGATGATTCTGGATAGGGTTAGAAAGGTAAAAAATATAGGACATGTTCTATTTTTTCTGTGGCCGTGGAACAGACTTACGGGTATGCTGTTCACATCTTTTGCAGCCCCATTGAGATGAATGGGTCTACATCTGATCCACAAAAACGTGGATCTCATATGAACCAGAATTATGACCGTGTGCATGAGCCCTTACTTATGATTATTTTGATAATTTTTGATACTGCTCTGGGTGTATAGATTCCCTTTTCTGATGAAGGCTTTTATGATGCCACCATAGCAATGCTTCTATGTGAATGATTGACTGTAGAGGCTGCATCGTGACACATTTAGTTTCCCTTTAAAATAGCATTGAACATTAAGGAGTACAAAATCTTTTGATTCGAAGGGAAAACAGAAAATGCAACCAACACACATGAATAACATCCTCAAAATGACAAACACTGTCTTTGAAAAATAGAAGAGGCGTCTAGAAGAGGAATATATACATTGTCACCAATCATTGTGATGGACATATTCAACGCTCCCTATTCTAAATTCTATCAACAGCCACTGCAAATCAAGTTTATAAAAGGAGAGAGGAGGGTAACAGTGTCTTTCCATAAATGATGTGGATTCTTGATCCAGAGCTGAATATGAATCGGCATAAACAAAGCATGTAGGAGTGGGGAAAGAAGAGTGGTGGTGATATAAAGAAAAAAAAACAGAACAAAAGAAAATATTGCCATAGAAATGAAGATAAAAGGAAATGTTTCCTGCCCACCTAATCTATATGCCGGTGAAAGAATCTTTTGCAATTTAACAAGTCAATAAAAAGGTTAGTGCTTGTGTCACAATAAGGGGCTTTGTTCAGAATGTTCCGTTTGTGTATTGTGTGACAGTTTCCAGCATTGTCATGGTAACTGTTAGGTGCACTCAGCTGCTAAAAAGTGAATGACTTTAGAAAAGAATTCCTGACATCACAAATGCAGATTATAATGTTAAAGAGAACAAGGATTGTGCTGGGGTCAGAGTTATGAGCACGGATATGGTGCACAGCCATACAGATGAAGGGCTTGCTTTGAATCTGTATCTAATTGCCCTTTAACATTCATTGGAATAATTGCAGAAATATAATTTAAAAAAGCATTGGAAACAAGAAGACATTTAAATCTGAAAGCTCTGTTTTTCATCGTATCTCCTTATATTATAAAAATGAGTTTCTGTCTGTCTGTCTGTTCTCTATGCGCGACCAAGCTACTGGACCGATTTTCACCAAATTCGGCACACAGGTACATCAGGTGTCCAGGAAGGTTTTAGTCTCAGCTCTCTAGGACATACCGTTCCCGAGATATTCCCAAAATATGACCTGCATTAGCCAATAGTTGCCTGGAAACCTTTCATTTCAAACCCCAATTGCCATTCTCTCCACATATATACAGGTTTCAATAAAAAAAAAACAGCCAGGTAATTAGCATCCAGCTGAGGAGCTCAGGTAAATAACAACCTAGCCATATCAGTTCACTGCTTTACAGGGGCAGAGTGTTGTGGATGACACAGTTAAAGGGGTATTCCGGTTACCAGAAATATAACTTATGTTTTAGACTAATTTTAGACTAAGACTGTTCAGTAGAAATAAGATGTTTTCTTCCACTGCTACCCATTGTGTGTCCTCATAAATTACCATGGCATCGACCTGTAATTCAGGCCACCCTCAAAAGAAGGACTTAAAATCCCCGCCCCAGGTCTTGCTAAGCCATGCCCAGACTTGGTCAGGTCATGCCCCCTCCCACTCCGCAGCCAACGAAGAAGGTAAAAAAAATGAAGGCAAAAATCAACTTCTGTCAGCTTCAGTGCTTGGTGGGAGGGCCACCCTCAAAAGAAGGACTTAAAAGCACCCCCCCAAGGTCCCGCTAAACCACACCCCGACCTGGTCAGGTCACGCCCCCTCCCACTCCGCAGCCAATGGGGATTAAAAAATGAAGGTAAAAATCAACTTCTGTCAGCAGCATTGACTTTCTCTCTGCAACAACACACACACAAACATTAAATGAAATAGATGAAATACACTAATTTTAGACTAAGACCGCTCAGTAGTAATAAAAGATGTTTTCTTCCACTACTACCCATTGCGTGTCATCATAAATTACCATGGCATCGACCTGTAATTCAGGCCACCCTCAAAAGAAGGACTTAGAACCCCAGCCCCAGGTCTCACTAAACCACGCCCACAACTTGGTCAGGCCACGGCCCCACTCATTCCGCAGCCAACGGGGATTGAAAAAATGAAGGTAAAAATCAACTTCTGTCAGCTGCAGGGGTGGGTGGGAGTTTGACTTTCTCTCTACAACGACACACACAAACATTAAATGAAATAGATGAAATATACGCTTGCAAAGTGATGTTTTTTTCCACTGCTACCCACTGTGTTTCCTCATAAATTACCATGGAATTGACCTGTAATTCAGGCCACCCTCAAAAAAAGGACTGAAAAGCACCCCCCTAAAGGTCCCACTAAACCACGCCCCTGACCCGTCAGGTCACGCCCCCTCCCACTCGCCAGCCAATGAGGATTGAAAAAATGAAAGTAAAAATCAACTCCTGTCAGCTGCATTAACTTTCTCTTTGCAACAACAATATACCCAGGAGAATCCGGGTCCTTCTGCTAGTCTCTTATCTCTTAATATTATAAAAATGAGTTTCTGTATGTCTGTCTGTCTGTTCTCTATGCGCGACCAAACTACTGGACCGATTTTCACCAAATTCATCAGGTGTCCGGGAAGGTTTTAGACCAGGTCTCAGCTCTCTAGGACATACTGTTCCCGAGATATTCCCAAAATATGACCTGCATTTGCCAATATTAGCCTAGGAGCTTTGCTTTCAAACCTCAACTGCCATTCTCTGCACAGACACACACAGGGAGGGCAGGTTTCCATAACAACACAGCCAGGTAATTAGCAGCCAGCTGAGGAGCTCAGGTAACAACACAGCTATTTCTATCCACTGCTTTAAAGGGGCAGAGCGCTATGGATGACACTGTTAATGGGGTATTCCAGTTACCATAATTATAACTTATGTTTTAGACTAATTTTAGACTAAGACCATTCAGTAGTAATAAAAGATGTTTTCTTCCACTGCTACCCATTGCGTGTCCTCATAAATTACCATGGCATCGACCTATATTTCATGCCACCCTCAAAAGAAAGACTTAAAATCCCCACCCCAGGTCTCGCTAAGCCACACCCCCAACTATGTCAGGCCACGCCCCCTCCCACTACACAGCCAATGGGGATTGAAAAAATGAAGGTAAAAATCAACTTCCGACAGCTGCATTGACTTTCTCTCATCAACGACACACAGAAACATTAGATAAAATGGACTAATATTAGACTACGATCGTTCAGTAGTAATAAAAGATGTTTTCTTCCACCCATTGCATGTCCTCATAAATTACCATGGTATTGATCTGTAATTCAGGCCACTCTCAAAAGAAGGACTTAAAAGCAACCCCCCCAAGGTCCTGTTAAACCACGCCCCCGGTCAAATCATGACCCCTCCCACTCTGCAGCCAATAGGGATTGAAAAATTGAAGGTAAAAATCAACTTATGTTAGCTGCATTGACTGTCTCTCTGCAACGACACACAGAAACATTAGATGAAATAGACTAATATTAGACTACGACTGTTCAGTAGTAATAAAAGATGTTTTCTTCCACTGCTACCCATTGTGTGTCCTCATAAATTACCATGGCATCGACCTGTAATTCAGGCCACCCTCAAAAGAAGGACTTAAAAAAAACCCGCCCCAGGTCTCGCTAAGCCACGCCCCCGACTCAGTCAGCCCACGCCCCCGACCACTCCGCAGCCAACGAGGATTGAAAAATTGAAGGTAAAAATCAACTTCTGTCAACTTTTGGATGACTTTCTCTCTGCAATGACACACACAAACATTTAATGAAATAGATTAAATATACCCGTGCAAAGCGATGTTTTCTTCCACTGCTACCCACTGTGTTTCCTCATAAATTACCATGGCATTGACCTTTAATTCAGGCCACCCTCAAAAGAAGGACTTAAAAGCACCCCCCCTTCCCCCCAAGGTCCCGCTAAACTACGCCCCCGACCCGGTCAGGTCACGCCCCTCCCATTCCACAGCCAATGGGGATTGAAAAAATGAAGGTAAAAATCAACTTCTGTCAGCTGCATTGACTTTCTCTCAGCAACAACACACTGAAACATTAAATGAAATAGATGAAGTATACCAAGGCGAAGCCGGGTCCTTCTGCTAGTCTCTTAATATTATAAAAATGAGTTTATGTCTGTCTGTCTGTTCTCTATGTGCGACCAAACTACTGGACCGATTTTCACCAAATTTGGCACACAGGTACATCAGGTGTCCGGGAAGGTTTTAGACCAGGTCTCAGTTCTCTAGGATGTACCGTTCCCGAGATATTCCCAAAATATGATCTCCATTAGCCAATATGAGCCTGGATGCATTTCACTTCAAATCCCAACTGCCATTTTCTCCATATACATATCTGTTTCCATAACAACCAAGCCAGGTAATTAGCAGCCAGCTGAGGAGGTCAGCTAAATAACAACAAAGCCATTTCTCTTCACTGCTTTAAAGGGGCAGAGCACTGTGGATGACACTGTTAAAGGGGTATTCTGGTTACCAGAAATATAACTTATGTTTTAGACTAATTTTAGACTAAGGCCATTCAGTAGTAATAAAAGATGTTTTCTTCCACTGCTACCCATTGCGTATCCTCATAAATTACCATGACATTGACCTGGCCACCCTCAAAAGAAGGACTTAAAAGCACCCCCCCGAAGGTCCAGCTAAACCACGCCCCCCAACCCGCTCAGGTCACACCCCCTCCCACTCCCCAGCCAATGGGGATTGAAAAAATGAAGGTAAAAATCAACTTCTGTCAGCTGCATTGACTTTCTCTCTGCAAAGACACACAGAAACATTAAATGAAATAGATGAAATACACTCATTTTAGACTAAGACCGTTCAGTAGTAATAAAAGATGTTTACTTCCACTGCTACCCATTGCGTGTCACCATAAATTACCATGGCATCGACCTGTAATTCAGGCCACCCTCAAAAGAAGGACTTAAAACCCCAGCCCCAGGTTTCACTAAGCCACGCCCCCAACTTGGTCAGGCCACGCCCCCTCTCATTCCGCAGCCAACGGGGATTGAAGGTAAAAATCAACTTCTGTCAGCTGCAGGGGTGGAGGGAGGATGACTTTCTCTCTGCAATGACACACAGAAACATTAAATGAAATAGATTAAATATACCCGTGCGAAGCGATGTTTTCTTCCACTGCTACCCACTGTGTTTCCTCATAAATTACCATGGCATTGACCTGTAATTCAGGCCACCCTCAAAAAAAGGACTTAAAAGCACACCCCCCAACCCCCCAAGGTCCCGTTAAACCATGCCCCCAACCCGGTCAGGTCACGCCCCCTCCCACTCCGCAGCCAATGTAGATTGAAAAAATGAAGGTAAAAATCAACTTCTGTCAGCTGCATTGACTTTCTCTCTGCAACGACACACTGAAACATTAAATGAAATAGATGAAATATACCCAGGCAAAGCCAGGTCCTTCTGCTAGTCTTTTTCTCTTAATATTATAAAAATGAGTTTCTGTTTGTCTGTAAGTCTGTTCTCTATGCGCAACCAAACTACTGGACCGATTTTCACCAAATTCGGCACACAGATACATTAGGTGTCCGGGAAGGTTTTAGACCAGGTCTCAGCTCTCTAGGACAGGGATCTTAAACACGTGGCCCTCCAGATGTTGCAAAACTACAACTCCCAGCATGCCCTGGTAGCCGAAGAATGTCCAGGCATGATGGGAATTGTAGTTCTGTAACAGCTGGAGGGCCACGAGTTTGAGATCCCTGCTCTAGGATGTACCGTTCCTGAGATATTCCCAAAATATGATCTCCATTAGCCAATATTAGCCTGGGAGCATTTCACTTCAAATCCCAACTGCCATTTTCTCCACATACACACCGGTTTCCATAACAACCCAACCAGGTAATTAGCAGCCAGCTGAGGAGCTCAGTTAAATAACAACCCAGCCATTTCTCTTTACTGCTTTAAAGGGACAGAGTGCTGTGGGTGACACTGTTAAAGGGATATTCCGGTTACCAGAAATATAACTTATGTTTTAGACTAATTTTAGACTAAGACCGTTCAGTAGTAATAAAAGAGATGTTTTCTTCCACTGCTACCCATTGCGTGTCCTCATAAATTACCATGGGATCGAACTGTAATTCAGGCCACCCTCAAAAGAAGGACTTAAAAGCAACCCCCCCAAGGTCCCACTAAGCCACGCCCCCAACTTGGTCAGGCCACGCCCCTCCCACTCCGCAGCCAACAGGGATTGAAGGTAAAAATCAACTTCTGTCAGCTGCAGGGGTGGAGGGAGGATGACTTTCTCTCTGCAATGACACACAGAAACATTAAATGAAATAGATTAAATATACCCGTGCAAAGCAATGTTTTCTTCCACTGCTACCCACTGTGTTTCCTCATAAATTACCATGGCATTGACCTGTAATTCAGGCCACCCTCAAAAGAAGGACTTAAAAGCACACACCCCCCAACCCCCCAAGGTCCCGCTAAACCATGCCCCCGACCTGGTCAGGTCACGCCCCTCCCACTCCGCGGTCAATGGGGATTTAAAAAATGAAGGTAAAAATCAACTTCTGTCAGCTGCATTGACTTTCTCTCTGCAACGACACACAGAAACATTAAATGAAATAGATGAAATACACTAATTTTAGACTAAGACCGTTCAGTCGTAATAAAAGATGTTTTCTTCCACCGCTACCCATTGCGTGTCCTCATAAATTACCATGGCATCGACCTGTAATTAAGGCCACCCCCTAAAGAAGGGCTTAAAACCCCAACCCCAGGTCTTACTAAGCCACACCCCTGACTCGGTCAGGACACGCCCCCTCCCACTCCGCAGCCAATGGGGATTGAAAAAATGAAGGTAAAAATCAACTTCTGTCAGCTGCATTGACTTTCTCTCTGCAACGAGACATAGAAACATTAAATGAAATAAATGAAATAGACTAATTTTAGACTACGACCGTTCAGTAGTAATAAAAGGTGTTTTCTTCCACTGCTACCCATTGCGTGTCCTCATAAATTACCATGGCATTGACCTGTAATTCAGGCCACCCTCAACAGAAGGACTTAAAAGCAACCTCTCCCAAGGTCCCGCTAAACCACGCCCCTGACCCTGTCAGGTCACGCCCCCTCCCACTCCCCAGCAATGGGGATTGAAAAAAATGAAGGTAAAAATCAACTTCTATCAGCTATATTGACTTTCTCTCTGCAACGACACACAGAAACATTAAATGAAATAGATAAAATATACCCAGGCGAAGTCGGGTGTTTCTTCTAGTCTTTTATAAAAACACATAGGTACGTAAAAGCAAGAATGACCTCAGTCACCAGCCTCAGTGCCACCATTTTAAATAGCTCTTTCTATATTTCTAGTCTAAGTGTATACTTCTAGTTTCTCTAAGTGCTCTCAGAAAAAACATCTAGACAGAGCATGTCTTTTATAGCCGTCCGGTTATACTGGTCATTGATATCCTCCGGCAGTCCGTGAACCTAATTTGAAATGTACTACAGCTCCTAACTGGAGTAGATTTCAAACACCATTTACACCAGTAAACTGGGCCAAATGATGGAGAATGTGCCAGGGCAAATGGCTACCAACACTCCCACTTTCCAGAAAGTGGCTGAGACAGCATTCAAATGCCACGTTTGCCTCAATTTAGGAAGACTGGCATTCAAAAAGTTGCAAACCATGGGAATGCGACTATCTAACACCAGTTTTAGATGGGAGGGGTCATACTGATTTATGAAAACTGTCTTTGTTACCCATTGCAACCAACCACAACACAGCTTTAATTTTGTATTGTGCTCGTTAAAAATGAAAGCTGTGCTGGGATTGGTTGCTGTGGGAAAAGTTTTTCTTTTAGACAGTTTCATATAACTCCGCTATATGTGTATATATTGCTAACGCTTGGCCCACAACTGTGGATTTAGTTTTTCAGTGGATTTGTATATTACTTGATCAATGTTTTAGTGCACACAAAGTGCTTAATGGGGTTGTCCACCTTTTATTACATATGTAACGGCCTATCCTCAGGATAGGCCACTACTAGCTGATCAGAGGGGTCTGCTGATGATATAGTGATGGCCTATCTTGAAGTACCCCAGTGCAAGAAGGTATCTGCAATTTGGTTTGTAATGTTGTACTGTTTGTAATGCTAATATAATGTACTAGCAGGTCTAAGCATGAGACAGACATGGCCAGAGTTAATCATTCTGGCCCGGCCCTCTCTGGAGCTTAGGGTGTGGACTAGCTCCATCCTCTGGTTCCAGAGTTCTCTAGTCAGTCTAGTTGTAGTTAGGAGTTAGGAAGCAGTCTCCAGGTGCTCTTCCCCCCAGACTCCAGCTTCAAGCCTAGGAGACTTCGTTACCTCCACAAGCTACAATGGATGGATGAAAGAGAGAAGGATTTGCATAGCTACAGTGTAGGAGTCAGCAAGGGAACCAGCAAAAAGCATTCCAGACCCTGATGCTGTAGGGAGGTAACATGTTAAGTAACATGTTAACTCTCTACACTCCAGACTAGTGGACACTACAGGTACAGTTGCCAGATTGTAATTGCTAGTCAGAGATCCCAGTAATAGAGGCTTTAGCAAGAGAAAGAGTAATCAGAGACATTTAACATCAAGGGTACACCAAACTACTATCATGCGGGAGCCCTAGCTACAGGGAGTGTCCTGAGGGAATATAGAGTGCCCCTCCTTTATTGCACTGACCCGAGGGAGTGATGGCCTGAGGGAGTACATTGTGACATGTCATCCTCAGAGCTTCTACCACTTCCATCCCCTTTACCAGCTCCCCAGGGGCTCATTGCACTATCACTTAGTAAATGTTGGACAACGCCTTTAAAGGGAACCTGTCATCTCCGAAACCCCCCCTGAACTAGAGTAAGCGTTGTATAGTGTAAGTGATGCTGAATCCGAATATGTAATTTTTATCTTCGTACTCACTTCCATTCTGACGCTGTGCTCCCACAAACCAGCAGTAAAGTGCACTCACTGGACTCTTCTTTGAGTCCTCTCCATTATGTGAGTGAGCACTGGAGTCCACTGAGTGCATTTTACTGCAGGTTTGTGGGAGCACAGCGTCAGAATGGAAGTGAGTACGAAGATAAAAATTACATATTCGGATTCAGCATCACTTACACTATACAACGCTTACTCTAGTTCAGGGGGTGTTTCAGAGATGACAGGTTCCCTTTAAGTCCGTAACAACATTATATACTGATCAGGCATAACATTAAAACCTACTATTTTCTAGGTTCTCTTTGTGCCTACAAAACAGCTCTGATCCATTAAAATATGGACTCCTAAAGATCTCCAAATATATCTAGCACCAAAACATTAGCAGTTGATGCTTTAAAGGCTATGTACACCTTTAGGGGTATTTTTTATTATTGCATTGTACTCATTTTGAGCTAAGAATCATTTTTTCAATTGGTCTTATATGGAGCCCTTTTTTAATAACATAGCTGAAATGCTCTAGTAGTAGCCTTAGGATTTTCACTTTTTTGTCAGTTGGGGAGCTAATGGGCACTTATCTCGACTCTCTGACATTATGAACACTGATCATAGCTCAGTTCTTATCTTACTGTTAAGAATGTGGCTTAAATAAGCGTTTATGACCACTTAGCAGTTTAGAGATAAGGTTTATAAAATGACTGGCACAAAGTGAAAGTGCCAGTAGAAGAGTTAGAAAAACAGTTAACTCATTATGAGGGTTCAAGCAGGATGGTCCCAGACGGAAGTGGTCACTGATCTTAGCGTGTCACAGAGTGTCATCAACAGGTTGCCACAGAGATACAAAGTGACTAGAAGAGTCACAGAAAGGCATAGAAGTGGACGTACTTTGGCCACATCCCACACTGATGACTACTTCATTGTGAACAATGCTTTGCAGAACCGAATGATGGATGCCACAAAACTCCAGGCACATTTAAAGGGAACCTGTCATCTCTGAAACACCCCCTGAACTAGAGTAAGTGGTGTATAGTGTAAGTGATGCTAAATCCAAATATCTAAGTTTTATCTTCATACTCACTTCCATTCCGATGCTGTGCTCCCACAAACCGGCAGTAAAATGCATTGAGAGGACTCATCTTCGAGTCCTCTCCATTATGTGAGTGAGCACCGGAGTCCACTGAGTGCATTTTACTGCAGGTTTGTGGGAGCACAGCGTCGGAATGGAAGTGAGTATGAAGATAAAACTTACATATTCGGATTCAGCATCACTTACACTATACACCACTTACTTTAGTTCAGGGGGTGTTTCGGAGATGACCGGTTCTCTTTAAGGGAAGTGAGAGGCACCCAAGTGTTATGTTCATATGATATAAAAGTAAATGTGATTGAAAAGACAGGCCACATCCTTCCATTACTCTATGGTCCAATTCTGATGCCTAGGTGAATCGTAGATGCTTTTAGAAGTGTACAGGGGTCAGCATGGGCACTCTGAACAGTCTGTGGCTATGCATCCCCACACAGCAAGGTGCCATGTATTATTCATTCTGACACCTTTCTATCATAGCCAGGATTAACTTTTTCAGCAATTTTGTGCTACTGTAGCTAGTTTGTGGGATCGGACCAGACAGACTAACCTTCCATCCCTACATGCATTAATGAATATTGTGCACCCATGACCCTGGCCCACATCACTCTGTCTGCTCCTGCCTCATCTTCTCATACAATTAATGAAATTCAAAATGACTGTGCGGGGTGTAGAAAGACCCAGCCATGTAAACATGTGAACATGTTTCTTTTAAGGGTTTGTCTCACTTCAGCAAATGGCATTTATCATGTAGAGAAAGCTAATACAAGGCACTTACTAATGTATTGTGATTATCCATATTGCTTCCTTTGGTGGCTGGATTAATTTTTCCATCACATTATACACTGCTCATTTCCATGGTTACAGACCACCTTGCAATCCATCAGCCTCTCTGGTGGCCAGGACCATGGGAGCACACATAGGGTAGTGCTTTTTTTTATATATTGTGCAAGCACAACCACCACTGATGGATTGCAGGGTTGTTTGTAACCATGGAAACGAGCAGTGTATAATGTGATTGAAAAATTAATCCAGCCAGCAAAGGAAGCAATATGGATAATAACAATAAATTAGTAACTGCCTTGAATTAAAGGGGTTCTGTAGTTCTTTAAAACTGATGATCTATCCTCTGGATAGATCATCAGCATCTGATCGGCCGCGTTCCGACACCCGGAACCCCCGCCGATCAGCTGTTTGAGAAGGAAGCGGCACTGCAGGAGCGCTGTGGCTTTCTCTGTGTTTACTGCAGGCCCAGTGACGTCACGACTAGTATCACTGGCCTGGGCGGGGCTAAGCTCCATTCAAGTGAACAGAGCTTAGCCCCGCCCAGGCCAGTGAAACTAGTCATGACGTCACTGGGCCTGCGGTAAACACAGAGAAGGCCGCAGCGCTTCTGCAGCGCCGCTGCCTTCTCAAACAGCTGATCGGCGGGGGTCCCAGGTGTCAGACCGCCGCCGATCAGATGCTGATGATCTATCCAGGGGATACATCATCAGTTTTACAGAACTGCAGAACCCCTTTAAGTTTCTCTACATGATAAATGCCACTTACTGAAGTGAGACACCCCTTTAAGGTTGCCATGCATGTTATGTTTGCCTTCTAGGAATGTCCAAAACTGTCAGAATTACCCGAGGGTTCATCCTTTAGAACTTTTTGGCTTATGACTGGGCCACATCTCTTCCTTCAATAATGCCCTGATAAAAACAGGCTATCAGTGCCTGATGGGAGTTGTAGTTTTGAAATAGCTGGAGGGCCCAATGTTGGGGAACATTGATATAGCATGTCAAAAGTGTTGCCCCAAATTGATGTTGCAGAGCATGCAAATGTCTATTTATATTTTATAGAGTATGCCATGTTATGTAGCATTAATTTACTAAGTATATGTTTTATGTTATCCTTTGCACTGGATCTGGTGGTTGCTATGCAAAACAGTAGGTCTTTTCCTCCAGTCAGATTTGAAATATAATGGTTGGGAGAGGTCAACCTGGGCGCCATGTAGCTAGAGCTTGTTATGCAGCCCTGTAGTGATGCAGCAAATACATCATATTTTACCCAAGATGCCCTTTCCATTGCATAAGGCTGTGATGCGCTAAGCTGCTGAGAGACAGAGCCTTCCTGCAAATAGCCATAAACAAAGAGGTGGAAGACCAATGACAAGCATTAACCACCATTAGGACCAACAGTTAAAGGGGTATTTCCATCTCACAAATGTAGTTTGTATAATTAGATAGCCATACCAATATTATTACTAATAGAATGCATTTATATTACATGTACCGTTTACAAGATATGCCTATTTGTAAAGGCATTGTCCCACACGCATCAGTCAGGCCGTTGCCCCTAGTTAAGGCAGCCGTGGCCATGTAGTAGTGGTGGCCGGCTTGCTCCTTTTCAAAACCGCTATGAGGTAACTGCTGTATTGTGAACGCACATTCCATGAGCATGAGGAGACACATCTTAGGGTACTTTCACATCTGCGTTTTGGATGCAATGGTCAGGATCCGTCCAAAACGCAGACTTTATAAACGGATCCTGCTCCATAGAGATGAATTGATCTTGGAACAGGATCTGTTTCTCTGCGTTTTGGAAACGCAGACAAAAATGCTACAGCCCTAAGATGTGTCTCCGCATGCTCATGCAATGTGTGTCCACAATACAGCAGTTACCTCAGAGCGGGTTTGAACAGGAGCAAGCTGACCACCATTACTACATGGCTGTGGTGGCCGTAACTAGGGGCAACGGCCTGACTGCTGTGTGTAAGACAATGCCTATACAAATAGGGAAAGCTTCTAAACGGTACATTTTATATAAATACATTCTATTAGCAATAATACTGGTATCTAACTATACAAACTACATGTGTGAGATGGGAATACCCCTTTACGTACTGTACTGTAACTGAATACTGTACCTTATTTGTGAGTATTCATGACTGTATAGAGAACTGCTGCAATGACCAAGAGGATCACTGCTAAAGCGTCAAAGGGGTTGTCCAAGTTATTTTTAATCATGACCTATCCTCAGGATAGGTCTTCAATATCAGATCAGTGGTGGCCATGCTTGCACGCTATAGGAAAAAGTGCCGGCCTCTCTGGTGACTGTTGGAGCGCACAAAGACTGGTGCTTTCTCCTATGCTGCAAGTACAGCCACCGCTGATGGATTGCAGGGTAGTCGTAACCATGGAAACGAGCAGTGTATAATGTGATGGAAAAATGAATCAAGCCAGCAAAGGAGGCAATATGGATAATAACAATACATTAGTAGGTGTCTTGAATTAGCTATTTGCTGAAGTGACACAACCCCTTTAAATTATTAAAGCATTTTTTCATGTGCACATCGGTTCTTTCTAATCACATCTCGGAAAAACATGGTGACCTAATCAATAAGAGGAATCCTTTTTGGTCATTCTGCAGTCACTTTTTACTTGGCCAATCAAAGAGTTGCATTGCTGAAATTGTAGGTTCCTCCGGTCCCAATCATTAGCTCAGAAGCCAGGCTGGCAGTAGACAGCCGCATATCCACTGCTGGATCACATAGGACACACAAGCAGGTCATATTCTACTGTCCATACTCTACTTTTGGGAAATGCTGGTCCCTTTATGCTAAAGGTAAACTAGCAAACACAGCTCATGAAGTAAGAATGTAGTGTAGATATAGTACAGCACCCTCAAGACTAGGTGGCTAGTGTTTCTTACTGTAAATGACGAAATGACCCACAGGTTTGGAAATGGAAGAGTTAAGGAACAATTACTGAATAGAACTTCTGGAAGAAAAACATATTTCTGTCAGTTTCTTAGAGCAGCACCACTTGAAAGAGACCCCCACACAAAAACAAGCATCACATCAATGCAATTATGTTCCTTAGAAACATACAATCACACTAGCAGCGCATTGTCTAAAAACAAATGTATTTTATGTATGTCACTGCATCTCTCATGCAATTTTCTCGTGGATACAAGAGATCACATGCCGTCTCCTTATGAAAGAGTTTAGAAGATAATTAAAGCCTTCTAAAGCATTGGGTCACCATGGAAATGCGTTGGACGTCAATCCCATACATATTACCAATTGAGAACATCACTCATTCTTAGCACTCTGTTTCCATACTGTCCTGTTCCTTTGGGTTATTACTAGAGATGAGCGAGCATGCTCGTCCGAGCTTGGTGCTCGTTCGAGCATTACGGTACTCGTAAGTGCTCGCTGCTCGGACGAGTATCTCGCCATACTCGAGGAAATGGCATCTCCTGCATTTTGAATTTTTGGCGCCTATAAACTCAGCCAATCACAAGCCAGGAGACTCTGCGGTACACCCAGCATCACGTGGGGACCTTACATGTCGATAGCAGGGGTTGGCTGGCCTGATCAGGTGACCCTGGAATATACTAGTGACTGCCCGCGGTGCTCGGCTCAGATGCTGTCTGGATGTGGTTAGGGACAGATCTGCTGCGTTTCAGGGAAAGTGTTAGGGCCTGGATTTAGTTCTCTGTTAGGCAGGAGTGATATCGAAAGAACCCAACAGCCCTTCTAGGGGCTACAAGACAATTTTTTTGTCTCCTGGCTGGCACTAGTAGTGCAGCTATCGCCATATAGAACAATTTTTTTTTTATTGTTTTATCTCAGTGATACAAATCCATTTCATACAGCTGTGTGGAACCATTCTGTGTGTCACAGTTCAGCTGTCCACCCTAACCACAATCCGTATTTTCTGTCCAGGTGACCCATACTGTACGTCACATAATCAAATACGGTCTTTAGCTTTCACTGATACAGCTACATTACAAAAATCTCTGTGCGACATTTGTCTGGGTTGCAGTCAAAATAGCCACAGTCAGCAGGGGCTGAGTTTGCTCTCTGATATATTCTGCACGTCACGTTAAAAAATATATATATATTTAAAAAAATATATAAAAAAAATAGTTTTTTTATTGTTTTATCTCAGTGATACAAATCCATTTCATACAGCTGTGTGGAACCATTCTGTGTGTCACAGTTCAGCTGTCCAGTCACCAAAAACCACACTCCGTATTTTCTGTCCAGGTGACACATTCTGTAGGTCACGTAATTAAAAAAGGTCTTTTGCTGTCACTGATACAGCTACATTACAAAAATCTCTGTGCGACATTTGTCTGGGTTGCACTTAAGCAGACCAAGTCTGCCTAATCTAATAGTTTCAGTGTAATTGCTCCATACTGCACGGTACGTAATAACATACGTAATTTAGCTCTAACTTATCCACCTATATACAAAGCACAATCCGTATTTTCTGTCCAGGTGACACATTCTGTACGTCACGTAATTCAAAAAGGTCTTTTGCTGTCACTGATACAGCTACATTACAAAAATCTCTGTGCGACATTTGTCTGGGTTGCAATTAAGCAGACCAAGTCTGCCTAATCTAATAGTTTCAGTGTAATTGCTCCATACTGCACGGTACGTAATAACATACGTAATTTAGCTCTAACTTATCCACCTATATATTTTCTTGTTCAGATTGAACAAGTTTGTGGGTTTCAGTACAGCAGGCCCATTTATTATTTTTTTTAATATAGTACACTTATATAAAGAAAATGTTGAACCCCAGGGCTAAGGGTCGAGGATGAGGGCGTGGGCGTGGGCATTCAATTACTGCAGGGGGCAAAGGCCATGGTCCTGGGCAGGGTGAGACAGTACCTGCTGATGAGGGAGCAGGGGAACGCCGCAGAGCTACATACCCTAGCTTCATGTCTCAACTTACAGGGACACGTGGTAGAGGACTGTTGAAATCACAACAGTGCGAACAGCTGATGTCGTGGATTGCGGACAATGCTTCAAGTAATTTGTCCACCAGTCAGTCTTCCACGCAGTCCACCCATGTTACCCAAGGGAGCACTCCTCTGGCTCCTCCACCTTAACCTCCTTCCCCCGTCTGCCCCCTCCCAGGAAAATTTGGAATGCGATCCGGCATACTCTGAGGAACTGTTTTCTGGACCCTTTCCAGAGTCACAAACCACTTCTCAGGTTGCTGCTGACCTCTTTCCCGATGCCCAAGTTTTCCAACTGTCGCAGTCTGTGGGTGATGATGATGACAATGTTGACTTAGTGTAAGAAGTGTGTAAAGAGGTGTCGGACGATGAGGAGACACGGTTGTCAGACAGTGGTGAAGTTGTTGTCAGGGCAGGAAGTCCGAGGGGGAAGCAGACTGAGTGATCGGAGGATGACGAGGTGACTGACCCAAGCTGGGTTGATAAGCCGAGTGAAGACAGTGCTTCTGAGGCGGAGGCGAGTGCTGCACCAGAACAGGTTGGAAGAGGCAGTGGTGTGGCCAGAGGGAGAAGCAGGGCCAGAGCTGGTGCATCAGCAGCAACTGTTTAACGTAGTGAAGCTCCCGTGGCGAGGCCTAGATGTTCGCAAGTCTAGGTCACTTGTTGGTGTCACCGCCATGCTGTGTCAGGCTTATGCCTGTATCGTGTGACTGGGGATACAAGAGCAGTGCCAGCATGGGCATGGGTGATGGACCTTTGTTGCACCTAGTTGGGTGCTTCCCTAACATGTGATGGGCATGTGCCTCGCCTTTCTTGGTCTGGGTGAGCACAATTGCCATGAGGGTAACCACCAGGCTGTTGCAGGAGAATTTGGGGTAATGGTGGGATTAGGCAGCCTCAGAGGCATCCATGCATGCTGCCCCTGCTGTTTCCTGTCCATTTCCGTGGTGTTTCCATCATTTTCTGATGTTTCCAGGTTTTCACCCAGCCTTCCCTAGGCAGAGCCTTGGTCCCCTGCAAAAAATGCTCGAGTCTCCCATTGACTTCAATGGGGTTCGTTACTCGAAACGAGCACCCGAGCATCGGGAAAAGTTAGTCTCGAATAACGAGCACCCGAGCATTTTAGTGCTCGCTCATCTCTAGTTATTACTATTCAAGTAGTTTTGGTTTGATCGGTTGTAACAAACAATTCTAAAAAATTTTAGTGTTTGATTTTTGCTTCTGGTTACGGATCTGATGCTGCTATAATGCTGGAAAGAATGTACAAAACAGAAGAAAAAAGAGCGTATTGCTGCGTAACCAGTAATAGACCTGAGCACTTACAGTACATACATAGACTCTAGTTAAAATACAATTACATTATATAATATACTGTCACCAGCCATAAATATAGGAATGTATGTGCCCTGACTTTGTGCGTTCCCAGATTTTATGTCATTTTCACTGTTGTCATATTCCCTGAATACTTCATTGGGCTCACTTCCCAGATCTTACAATACATTTTATCACATTCTACACCAGACAATGCTCCCAGATGCTGTATTTTGGACAGTCATATTGTGCAATATGTGAAAAAAAAACATTTGATCAAATGTTATACCAGACCATGCTCCGTGATGCAACGTGATAATTAGTGTTGATCGAGCACCTAATTGCTTGGGTGCTCTGGTGCTCGGGTAGAACACTTGGTGAGGCTCGAGTGCTCTACAGAGCACCCGAGCACAATGGAAGTCAATGGGAGAACCAGAGCACTAGACCAGGCACCCCCTGCTCTGAAGAGAGGAGGGTGTCTGGTTCACAGGAAAAGGTCAAAAAATGATGGAAACACCATTGAAATGGTTTGGGAACAGCCTGGGGAGGATGTCTGGATGGATCTTAGACTCCCAAGTGGCTGCTGGGAACGATGTTGTCCGAGTATTACGCCACTTTTACAGAATGACAATAATATGCCCAAAACCGAATATAAAATTGATTTTTAGAGGAAAAATTGTAAGGAAATTACACTGAATGTCACAGGTATTTAGGATGTTCAAACGTTATACAGCAGATGTAGCGCAGGTAATATCACTGTCACTAACGGCAGAAAAATTTACACTGAATATCACAGGTATTTAGGATGTTCAAACATGGAACAGCAGACGTAGCGCAGGGAATATCTCTGTCACTAATGGCAGAAAAGATTACACTGAACGTTACAGGTATTTAGGATGTTCAAACGTTATACAGCAGACGTAGTGCAGGGAATATCGCCGTCACTAACGACAGAAAAGATTACACTGAATGTCATAAATATTTAGAATGCGCAAACGTTATACAGCAGACGCACCGCAGGGAATGTCGCCGTGATTAGCGGCAGAAAAAAATACACTGGATGTCACAGTTATTTAGGATACACAAACGTTATACAGAAGACGCTGCGCAGGTAATGTCGCCTTGATTAGCGTCAGAAAAAAATACACTGGATGTCAGGTATTTAGGATACACAAACGTTATACAGCAGACGCTGCGCAGGTAATGTCACCTTGATTAGTGGCAGAAAAAAATACACTGGATGTCAGGTATTTAGGATGCACAAACATTATACAGCACATGTAGCACAGGTGGTGCTAAGGTCAGGCAATGTTGTGTAAATTCTGCCCCCAAAAAATATATATATTGCAGCCAGATAAAATAATAGTCTGTAAAAGGACTTTTGGGTCTTTTGAACAGAAAAACTAAACCTGCCTAGCCAAATCCTATCACTACACTATCTGTCCATCCTTGCACAAACGTTATACAGCAGACGCTGTGCAGGTGGTGTTAAGGTCAGGCAATTGTCAGTAGCCAACATGGTTACAGCATTACAGTGAATGCTAGTACCTCCCTGCACGCTAATTGGCTGCGTAGCAGTCAAGAAACATGTGGGGAGGGGACTCGAGCTGAAATCTACAGTAGCTACGAGCTGCCATAGGATTCATTCTGCAGCACGGACTACCATAGGAGCCTTGTTATTTATGACGAAGACAGAAACTTATCATGAATTACATGGCTTCTCGGCAGTTCGGGCCCCATCAAGATCAGCACAGCAGACGCTGGTGTTGATGAATCAGGGCCTCTGAAGCATGGACCTCACAGATGCAGTAAATTTATTAAGAGGCCTGCGCCACTAGTAAAATGGTCGCATCTTTCGCCAGCGGCTTTTTTTACTAAGACTGGCATGTGGGATGCCAGTCTTTAGTAAATGACCCCCATTTAACTGTCTGATATATGAGCTCCTTATCCTCTCCCAATGTCAATGCCTGGGTCAAAATATCTTCTTCCTGTTTGTCTGCTGTAAATAGAAAAATGTTTTCAGCCAGAAGTATTCTTTTCCTCTATTCATAATCTTTATTTCCTTTCATAAGCAGTATATTAATGCTTGAGGCTAATGAGTGACTGTAATGGTCAGAGCTCATCTGTAGCCATTGAAGTAAATAGCCTATTACTGGAAGTGCAGTTTTCAGAAACACAGAAGACCAAAAGTCCTGTTTACTGGTAAACTACCAACCTTCATGTAAACCTCTATTAAGACCTTAATTCTACAGTTATTTCAATGAAGCCCAGGGAACATTTTGGCAATTTTTATAGAAAGCATTAGTTATAGTTATATTTTTAGCAATAACCAGTCTGCTCTGTTTTTGTCAACTGCTTCTATGTCCAAAAACTTTGTTCTATCAAAAGTTTCCTTCAAAGGCATTCTTCACCCCTGGATACTTTGTCACCTTCTGTGGTAATCATACTTACTTGCAGGGGCCTAACTACCGTAGCGGCAGACCAAGCGACTACTACAGTGCCTTGCGAAATTATTCGGCCCCCTGGAACTTTTCAACCTTTTGCCGCATTTCAGGCTTCAAACAAAAAGATATAACATCTTAAATTTTTGGTGAAGAATCAACAACAAGTGGGTCATAATTGTGAAGTGGAACGAAATTTATTGGATCATTTAAACTTTTTTGGTAATAATAAAACTGAAAAGTGGGGCGTGCAAAATTATTCGGCCCCCTTGCATTAATACTTTGTTGCGCCACCTTTTGCTGCGATTACAGCTGCAAGTCGCTTGGGGTATGTCTCTATCAGTTTTGCACATCTAGAGACTGAAATTCTTGCCCATTCTTCCTTGCAAAACAGCTCGAGCTCTTTGAGGTTGGATGGAGAGCGTTTATGAACAGCAGTTTTCAGCTCTTTCCACATATTCTCAATTGGATTCAGGTCTGGACTTTGACTTGGCCATTCTAAGACCTGGATACGTTTATTTTTGAACCATTCCATTGTAGATTTTGCTTTATGTTTGGGATCATTGTCTTGTTGGAAGATAAATCTCCATCTTAGTCTCAGGTCTTTTGCAGACTCCAACAGGTTTTCATCCAGAATGGTCCTGTATTTGGCTACATCCATCTTCCCATCAATTTTAACCATCTTCCCTGTCCCTGCTGATGAAAAGCAGGCCCAAACCATGATGCTGCCACCACCATGTTTGACAGTGGGGATGGTGTGTTCAGGGTGGTGAGCTGTGTTGCTTTTATGCCAAACATACCGTTTTGCATTGTATCCAAAAAGTTCGGTTTTGGTTTCATCTGACCAGAGCACCTTCTTTCACATGTTTGGCGTGTCTCCCAGGTGGCTTTTGGCAAACTGTAAACGAGACTTTTTATGGATATCTTTGAGAAACGGCTTTCTTCTTGCCACTCTTCCATAAAGGCCAGATTTGTGAAGTGTTTGACTGATTGTTGTCCTATGGACAGACTCTCCCACCTCAGCTGTAGATCTCTGCAGTTCATCCAGAGTGATTATGGGCCTCTTGGCTGCATCTCTGATCAGTCTTCACCTTGTTTGAGATGAAAGTTTAGAGGGACGGCCGGGTCTTGCTAGATTTCCAGTGGTCTGATACTCCTTCCATTTCAATATGATCGCTTACACAGTGCTCCTTGGGATGTTTAAAGCTTGGGAAATCTTTTGGTATCCAAATCCGGCTTTAAACTTCTCCACAACAGTATCATGGACCTGCCTGGTGTGTTCCTTGGTCTTCATGATGCTCTCTGTGCTTTAAACAGAACCCTGAGACTATCACAGAGCAGGTGCATTTATATGGAGACTTGATTACACACAGGTGGATTCTATTTATCTTCATCAGTCATTTAGGACAACATTGGATCATTCAGAGATCCTCAATGAACTTCTGGAGTGAGTTTTCGGAACTGAAAGTAAATGGGCCGAATAATTTTGCACGCCCCGCTTTTCTGTTTTATTATTACAAAAAAAGTTTAAATGATCCAATAAATTTCGTTCCACTTAACAATTATGACCCACTTGTTGTCGATGCTTCACCAAAAATTTAAGATGTTATATCTTTTTGTTTGAAGCCTGAAATGTAGCAAAAGGTTGAAAAGTTCCAGGGGGCCAAATACTTTCGCAAGGCACTGTATGGGGCCCAGGGCTAGAGGGGGCCCAGTTGGGATCATCCCCTCTTCTACTGGGTGTGAAAACTTGGTCAAGACTCTACCTTCTTAAGGAACAACTCTTAGCAAATAAGACAGTGGAAAAAATGGCCCAAGGGTCATTGAAAAGGGTTTAGGCAGAAACCCTTCTGTCCTGTGTGGGGGTCCTGGTTTGATCCTTGCTATAGGGCCCTTGCGTCTCTATGTACACCACTGCTTACTCAATCCTCACCACAGGACAGCAATGGCAAGTATAATTACCATAGTGGATCAGGCCATGCTGTGGGGTCTGTAGAAAAAGCCCTCAGGGGTGAACAAACCCTTTAAGTTGATTTGGCAAATAATCAGCAAATACATACATTTCAAATTAGCAAATACATACATTTCATGGACATTATATTTTTTTCATAATAAAGTATGAATTAACACATAAATGGTACCTAAACCTATGTTGAAAATACTATTGTGCAAAAGCACCGTTCCAAGCGCTCTGCACCATCAGCTTTCACTTGCTCTGCTTGGCTTTTCGAGTGTGTGGCATATGGATCCCATATACATTCTATGGATCTATTCTTCACACAGTCAAAAAGTCGAGCAGAGTTGATGAAAGCCTGAGGAGCAGAGTCTCCTGAGGAGTACTTGTGCCAACTTGTTTTTTCAACAAGGTGTAAGTACCATTTAATGATTTTATAGATTTTTGTCAGCATACAAACTTTTGCAATATATTTTATTAAGCCTGTAGTCCTTTTCCCTCATGCAGGCTCTCTCAGGCTCAAACATCCTCAGTCTCCAAAATGCAACTGCATGTACATAATGCTGCTCAATCCTGTTATGGTGCCCCCCTGCTACTCTTTTAATCTACCTAAAGATTTTAAAGGTTTTATTAGGCTGCATATATTGATGACCTATCCTCCGGATAGATCAATATCAGATTGGTTGGTCTCAGAAACCTGCCACCCCCACTGATCTGATGTTTTGGACAACCGCAGAAGACCAACCAGATATTGATGACCTATTCTGCAGGGTACTGCATCTCAGCTTCCTTTCAAGTGAATGGGGGTTGACATGCAGTATGCCAGTTCCAGAACTTACACAGTGTGTGGAGCCTTCTGCTTCTTCTCTATACAATGTATAGTTTCCATCACAAAACGGCTGCAGTAATGGAAACTATATTGTCAGGCTTTTTTAAATTTGACAGTACACATATCCTGTAGCCCATTTTGACAGACATCACGCCTACCTGCAGTTTGCCTAAAGACCGCACTGCTAGGGGTGTAAAAGAAACTCCAGGAAAGTATATTTTTCAAGGACGTTCTCCTGTTAGCGCCAATTGCTGCTATTTTCAATAATTATATCTACAGTTTATAAAGCCGTGTTTTTCTACCACATAGTAAACTGGCATTGGACATCACCCTTGTGTCAGGACTATCAAACCATACAATTAAAGTGTACGTATAGTAAGTGTTCACATCAGAGCAATATGTAGAATTCTATTAATCTAAATGCGGCGTTGTACAATAAGTGAACAACAGTGATGCTTATAAATTAACCTTTGTCACTGACTCAAGATTGGCTACTCAAATATAATTAAAATGGTTGCAGCTCAGCGCTTACAGCACAGCCAAAAATCTGACACCTCTCATTATTCTTTTTATGCTTGCTGCCTACACATGTACCCTCATAAGTCTGAGAACATTCCTGCCGGCTTGCAAGATTTTAAAATGAAAGAATGAATGATAGCGGGTGTAGAGCAGAAACCTGTGTGAAGTGCTTATTGGGTAAAACAATACAGTTCTCGTTATTGAGGGGAAGCTTTGTGGAGCAAGGCATGGGTCATTTGTATGGGGAGCCATTTGTCCACAGGACAGTTTTTGTTGGTAAGATTATATATTGGACATTGTAGCAGTTAAATAATAAAGTCCCATACCTCCAATACAGTGTAAGCATTTTTTTCCTCTGAGGAGCAGGCAGCTAATCTTAGATACTCGGAATGAAAGTCAGTTTGTAGTGACAAACCTTTTCCTTTAAAATTGGCCAGGGGAAATGGCATATGCACATGGTGTGAGTAGTGCTCCTGCTTTACAGCAAGCACTCGGGGGGTCTAAGGTTCAAATCCAAGTAGATTTTGTATATTTTCAACAAGTTTCTATTGCTTCTTTGAAACTGTTCCTAGTCTGAGACAGGGAAATTAGTTTATTAGACATAGTTGAGAAATTGATTTGAATGATCTGTGTACAGTGCTTGGTGCTATCTAATGGGAAATAAATGCAGTTGATGTTACCAGCATACCATCATTTTTGCCAGCTGGGTAGGTGTACAAATGAAGTGATGTCCATACAGAGTTGGTTCATGTTCAAATCATGCAAACTTCTGACAGTCTGGCATTTGAAGTATAGGAAAGCCCTTGACTAGTCTTGCAAATAGTTCCACTCCGGTGCATAGGCTTAGTCTCCAGTAGTAATATTCAGACATAGTAAAGATTGTCCAGCACCCAGGAGATTAAAAAGTTAAAAAAGACTCCAATGGTATACATGCATTTCAGTTAGACAACCTTACTAATGACATGCATTCTATGAAGTAACACCCTGTACTTAAATAGTGTGGTGACCCACCCCTTAATTTTCCTAATTATCATCCGTACGGGTGAATCTCAGAAAACTGCTAGAAAAGAATTTAAAAAAAAAATATATATATATATATATATATATATATATATATATATATATATATACACACATTCGTTCCAGAAATATTTGGGTAGTGACAAAAGTTTTGGCATTTTAGCTTTTTACCAATACAAATTCAAGATACAGTTATATAATTAGACTCTCAGCTTTAATTTGAGAGTATCTAAATCCTAATTGGAGGAAGGGTTTAGGAATGACAGCTCTTTAATATGTAGCTGCCTGTTTTTTACGGGACCAAATGTAATTGGACAATTATCTAAAAAACTATTTAATTCTATTACCTTGTTAATTCATCATCAATTAAGCAGGTAAAAGGTCTGGAGTTGATTCCAGGTGTTGCATTTGCATTTGGAAGCTGCTGCTATGAACCCACAAAATGAGCTCCCAATGGAAGTGCAACAGACCATCATTAGGTTGGAAAAAAAGAACTCCATCAGAGAGGTAGTGGAAATGTTAGGAGTGGCCAAATTAACAGTTGGGTACATTCTGGAAAAGAAAAAAAAAAGTGCACTGGTGAGCTCGGAACTCAAAAAGGCCTGGACGTCCACGGAAGACAACAGTGGTGGATCCACCCAAGTGAAGAACACTCTTCAGGAAGTTGGTTATCAGTATCTAAGTCAACCATTAAACAACCTCAAAAATAGTAAGGCCAGATTACACTTTGCCAAAAAACATCTAAAGAAGACAGCCCAGTTCTGAAACAGTATTCTTTGGAGAGATCAACCTGTACCAGAATGATGGGAAGCTCATGATCCAAAATACACGACATACTCTGTAAAACATGGTGGAAGCAGTGTGATGGCATGGACATGCATGGCTTCCGATGGCACTTGGTTACTAGTGTTTATTGATGGTGTGACTGAAGACAGAAGCAGCTGGATGAATTCTGAAGTGTACAGAGATATACTTTCTGCTCAGATTCAACAAAATGCAGCAATGTTGATTGGACAGCGCGTCACAGAATAGATGGACAATGACTCAAAACATACTGCGAAAGCAACCCTGACATTTTTTTTAATGAAAAGAAGTGGAATATTCTGCAATAACTCAGTCAGTCACCAGATCACAATCTGATTGAGCATTTCACTTGCGAAAGTGAAAGACGAAACTTAAGATAGAAAGACCCACAAACAAGCAACAACTGAATACAGCTGCAGTAAAGGTCTGGCAAAGCATCACAAAGGAGGAAACCCAGCGTTTGGTGATGTCCATGGGTTCCAGACTTCATCAGGCAGTCATGTGGTGGCATGCAGAGCCCAAATCATGCAGATTGTGTCACTGTCCAAATAATATATGTGTGTGTATATATATATATATATATATATATATATATATATTGTCACGTACCGTGTGGTTATCGTGACACGTGTTCAATGTTGCTCATGTTTGTGCCCTGGTATTCCGGATTTGGTTGTATGCTGGTTGCCAGGGGCAACGTGTAAATTGGTGGTGTCTCGGTTGTTCTCCGTGACACGGCTTCCATGTTGCTCATGTTTGTGTCCTGGCATTCTGGCTGCGGTTGTAGGCCGTGGTTGCCAGGGGCAACGTGTAGTTTTGGTTGCTGGTATGTTCCCTGATTGCATACTTCCCTCCTTCCCTGTCTGGTTCTCATGGGGTTAACATATTGACCTGGGTGTGGTCACTAGGTGCTTTTATTCTGTTGTTGCTAGCCTGGTGGGTTAGTTGTGCTCCAGCCTCCGTTGGTGCTGGAGCTATGCACCTTTCCTGGGATTCCATCTGCCCAGTCCTTGTGGCCACTTAATATGTCATCGAGGTCTTCCCATCCCCTTCCCTTATCCTGGTTGTGTGGTTTATGTATGGGTGGGTGTTTGGTCTGTGACTGCCATGCGTCTTCTGACATGGAGTCCAGACATTCCCTGTATGTATGTGCCTTCGGTGAGAGGGCTCCAGGGTTCCCCGGAGGGGGAACAGCGATACTGTGAGTTGTTGCCGGTGAGCTGGTTCCTGGGTGTGTTGTACTGAGTCCTGTTAGGTGTTCGGGTTCCAGTACATGTGCCTGGGCTCCTGTCTTTGGTGTATGGACTGCTGGTGCTTCTATCAGCAGTATCAGAAGGTAAGTTGCCAGGTGCACCGGGACCATCCTGGAGGTGCAGTCAGTGAGTTCTGGATAAGTGCATCCCTACCATCTGGGGCTCTGTGAAGAACGGGGCTCACTGGGTTTCTGCCCTCTGGGTTTGGTTTCTGGTGTTTCCGGTGCACTTGGTTCAGTGGTTTTCCTTGCCACTGGCTTCTTGCCTGCTGATTGGTTTTCATCTCACTGTAGTGTATCGGTGTATGCTCGGTGTGGAGTTTCCCCTCCCATACCGCAGCGTGACAGTATGACATATTTTGCCACTTTGCGTGTTTTCCCTTTTCCCTGTTATGCCTTTACCTTCGGTGAGAGGGTGTCTGCATGTTGCGCCTGCTGTTTTTTTTGGTGTGCATGCTTGTCCTCCGGAGGGAGGGTGAAAGGGGTGGATCTGTTTCAGTTCGGGTCACGGTGACCGTGGTTGTTTGTTGGCTGGCTGCCTTTGACCTAGGTGGGGTTGGGGTTTGCTGGCGGCAGCTTTCTGTTACTTGTGTGATCTGTGTCCTGTGTCTGATTCTCCCCTCATCCATTTCTCAGTTCACCTGTTATTGGTGCTGTGGTTGCTGGCGGCATTCACTCGGTTTACTGGCTTAGGTGTTGCTGGTTCGGTGATGTTTGCTGGCTGCGGTCTGGTGTGTGTGAATAGGCACTGAGTGTGGATGTCTGTTCGGTTCTGGCACTTTTTGTGTTTGGTGTGAATTGACATTTTTTGTTTGTTAGGTGGTTTGTGTTCCACTTTGCTTCCCCTTGAAAATTTGGGAGAGGGGGAGTAACGGGGGAGGTAGTGTCACGTACCGTGTGGTTATTGTGACACGTGTTCAATGTTGCTCATGTTTGTGCCCTGGTATTCCGGATTTGGTTGTATGCTGGTTGCCAGGGGCAACGTGTAAATTGGTGGTGTCTCGGTTGTTCTCCGTGACACGGCTTCCATGTTGCTCATGTTTGTGTCCTGGCATTCTGGCTGCGGTTGTAGGCCGTGGTTGCCAGGGGCAATGTGTAGTTTTGGTTGCTGGTATGTTCCCTGATTGCATACTTCCCTCCTTCCCTGTCTGGTTCTCATGGGGTTAACATATTGACCTGGGTGTGGTCACTAGGTGCTTTTATTCTGTTGTTGCTAGCCTGGTGGGTTAGTTGTGCTCCAGCCTCCGTTGGTGCTGGAGCTATGCACCTTTCCTGGGATTCCATCTGCCCAGTCCTTGTGGCCACTTAATATGTCATCGAGGTCTTCCCATCCCCTTCCCTTATCCTGGTTGTGTAGTACATGTGCCGGGGCCCCAGTCTTTGGTGTGTGGACTGCTGGTGCTTCTATCAGCAGGTAAGTTGCCAGGTGCACCGGGACCTTCCTGGAGGTGCAGCCAGTGAGTTCTGGTTAAGTGCATCCCTACCATCTGGGGCTCTGTGAAGAACGGGGCTCACTGGGTTTCTGCCCTCTGGATTTGGTTTCTGGTATTTCCGGTGCACTTGGTTCACTGGTATTCTTTGCCACTGGCTTCTTACCTGCTGATCCGGTTTTCAACTCGCTAGTGTTTCGGTATTTGCTCGGTGTGGAGTTTTCCCTCCCATACCGTAGCGTGACATATATATACAGTACATACACACAAACACACTCAGCTTTATATATTAGATATGTGTAATGGAATTTTACAGTAAATGAGTGATATATACCTTTTCCATGTTACTGCAGATAGAATGCTCACAGGAGCCTATTGCAAGAAAAAAAATAGATAAAAGTTTACTTCCAGGATAAAACTGACTCTCACCATATAAGAGTTATTTTTATAGCACATCGTTTCTACAGGAATTTATGGCACAGACATTTCATTAACCATTAGCTGTTGGAAACAATTTGTAGAAGGAATTTAATTGGCTTGAGGGTCATTTTTTATAAAAGTTCAGACTGAATAGAGGGAATGAAAAAATGTATCAGACAACCCATCCTTTCATTTATCTCATTCCATGTGATGCCAATAAAGAGATAAGAGGATAAGGTTAGGCTCACAAGCAGCATACCTGGCAGGCAATTTGGAAAGCTCATCTAGTGAAAAGTAGCAGGCTGTAATCATGTGCTGGACGCCTGCAAACTCTGCTGTGTCAGATGATATAACAATGAACAATCACTTGACCAGAGGGCTGAAGAAGCAGCTCTACAGTGTACTGTAATACAGTTACTGTGCCTTCTCAGATTGCAGCCTGTGCCCTATAATATCATAAGGTGCATAATAAAGCTATCTACAATCTAGGTGCAGGATTTTTAAGGCTGGGGCTACACAGCAACTTCGGCAGTGACGTATGGCACATGATCAAAAATCCGTACTCTAGAGTTTGGAGTTTTCCAAGGAGGCGTAGGGGTTTTCCAGAGCTTGCATAAATTTCCACTAAGTAAATGGGGTTGCATTGTCAGCCTGTTTCCATGATGCTACAGTCACAAGAAAGTCACAAGAAGTCACAAGATTGCAAAATGAATTCTCACTCATTCTTCATGTACGTACTATAGTTAACGTATTCTTATAATAACTGAAGTGGTTTAACCTCCTAACAGTCACATTAAAATTGGAAAAAAACTCCAAAAAAATGACGCTTTTATTGTAGATGTCTGAAGTAAATTGTTGGTGCACAACCTGGGGAAACAATTGCACTTTTAACCTTTTAGTGACGTAACTAATTTAGGCTTAAGGACCAGTTATATTTCCCCCTTCATGTTCCAGCAGTCATAACTTTTTAATTTTTTTCTTTTAAATTTTGTTTTATTTTGCAGGATTAGTTATAAGTTTTTTAGGAACCATTTTGGGGTATATATAGTGTTTTAAATAACTTTTATTAATTTATTTTTTTGGGGAAAGATAAAAAAACTGCAATATTTAAATTATTTTGTATAATTTTTTTACAGCGCTCACTGTGTGCTAAATATAACAATTTTATTATGTGGATCAGTACATTGATGATAATGTCACATTTCTATATATTTGTACTATTTTTCCTTTCCTCCTGCAGCACTGCAAAAGCTCTCTCTCCTCCTCCAGACTGACGGGGGGGTCTGCTTTAGTTGCTCATATCTCTGGTTTGGTACCAGCTAGAGATATTCCAAACTTTCAAAATCACAGCAGTATCTGCACAACATGGAAAGATATCACTGTTAGAAATCGGGATGCAGTGAATGCAGCTGAAAGTGAAAGTAATATCAGGTTTTACCCGCTTTTAATAGCGAGTTGATTTCTAACAGTGATTTCTCCTGCTTCAGTTGCGCTAATGCTGCCATTTCGGTTTTGGAATGCCAGCTTTCAAACAAGACCAGTCTTATGTCTCTAGCTGCTACCAATCAGCCCAAGCTGGGCTCCAGCAGAACAGTTATGTACTTTTCCCAGAGCTTGAGTTGGACTGGGGCAAAACAGTTCGGTGGTTAATAGAGTGGTTTAGAAGATACTACCCACTATCACTGTGATCTAGGCTGATAAAAGGGGACGAGCCTCCCTAGCGTCACGCGCGATATTCCCTATTCACTGTGGTTATGGTTATGAGTCAAATTTCACGGTGCTTTAGGGATTAGCACCTAATATTCTAGGTAGTTGAAATGAGGGGCAGTTAATAGTGTATGTTGGAAAATTGATCCTATAGTTTGAATTTATTTAATGTTAGAGTCCAGAAATCTTTATAGGGTTCCAACTTTCTTATGTTTCTTTTCTTTTGTTTTTTCTTTTACGTTTTTTTGTAAAATGTAATGAACTTTTCTTTCCAATTTTGCCTGCAACTTGAGAATGTGATCCTTGGATTTCATTGATTATAATATACTTTTGTACCCCTGTAATGCAACATGTTATTGCATGCGTTTCACTGACAGGCAGCCTTTTTAGATTATGCCTTAGATTTATTTATATGTACTGCGGTACATAAGAGATTAAAGAGCTAGGACTGGCATTATCTCCAATTCCAGCCATTACAGCAGGGTGTCAATTGTCAGTTAAGAGGAATCTGTCACCAGGATCTTGAACTAATATATGCTGTTGTAAATTAGAAGTAATGCAGATAAGGAGTCCAGATCACTATGATTTATTGTTCTACTGATCCCCATTCTGCCACTGTAAAATGCAATGTCAGTCCAAACTGTGCAAATCAGAGCAACTAGAACGCTAAGAGTTGAGGACCAAGGGTGCAGTACAGTTGGAAAAAAGAAATTTTGACATAATTTTGTAATTGTACGAGTCATTATGAGTATGCAGATACCCAATATGTACTACTCTGAGGGATGGTGCGTGTTCAAGAACTGTACCGGTGCCATCATCAGCAGGTATTATCTTTAAAGGGAATCATGCAGTAATGCTTGAGTAGTACTGCAGATAAGGAGTATAGATTGTTATTTTTCACTTGTTTCATGTACCTGAAATGATTTAAAAAATCTAGAACAGCACAAACAGCTAGTTATAAAATACAGAGATAAAATAAAAATGTGTTGTGTTGTGTGAGGTGTACAAGGAGGAAAAGCTCCAAATTCATATCCTTAATTTCAAAACTGGTTTGCTAAATGTAGTAAAAATTGAAAAACTGCATTGTGCTTAGTTTTTCTCCTTTTATCCAAAACATGTAGTATGACCAGCGATGCAATAACAGGGGACATGATGAGGAAAGGACACATACTTTATCATGGGATTGTTGGTAACTTGATTCTGTTTCTAGATGGCTGGATGCTGTCGAATGCTGAATACATATGATGGGACCTGTCATTCCCATGCTAGGGCTTTCTATAGTGTTCTATACCCATATGTTTTACTGTGACATGTTGATAAAAAGAAACCTACATCCATAAAGCATAATTCGTTTTCTACAGTTCACATTATAATCAGGCTTTCAGAAAATTCTGTTTGCACTCACATCAATAATATCCTCCTGACAGCAGTTTCCTATTAGTTGTGATGGATTCTTTTTTTACATACAAGACTGAAAGACTGTCAGAAATCCTTACCTTTATGATTAGCGTTGTTGGGTAGTGATGTGTCTACAAATGGCTGCTCTGGCTCCTTTTTTCCATGCCTATCAATAAAACATCAAATCCTTCACTGACCAACCTCTGCCCCCTCATCTATTCTACAAATAAAAGTCTCTCCAGCATACTCTCCCATCTGATCTGGCATCAGGTGTGGTGGCTGGTACTTTTGCTGAGTCTATCGTATGAAAACCAGAGAATATCATGCATAGGTCCTATATATTAAAGAGTACACATACAGAGTATATCAGACATTACATAGCAACAAACATCAACAATTCAAATAAGTCGAATGAGGTAAAAAGGGCTTGTTTTGTACAGTGGTCAGCCATTGTAACTAAATAGGGGAGAACATATAGAGCTGCATGAGCTGGCCACCAGCTGGTATCTATAGAGCTTCTGAGTGCATGTGGTGTGGTGGACAGTGTTGGATGAAGGGATCAGGTTCTCAACAATAATGATGAAGGGGGTGAATAAAGAAGTTAGCATAGGGAATGTGTGCTTCCGTTATGCATTCCGTCATAGAATTGCGTTATGGTCCGTGGTAACGGAATCCATAACACAGTTCTGCTTTTACCACTAAACAAAGCGGAAACAAATTTCTAAATATGAAATTCACTCATCTCTAGTTGGGAGGTATGCTTACACCCTTGCATCAGACTTTTACATTTTTAGTTGATGGACCTGTGTGTTTTTGGAATCTATTTAACTATGGAGCATGTAGACCTCTGATAATCTGCTCCTATGTAATTAACTGCCTGCTGACAGTGAAGGAGGGAGAAGATGTGGCAGCACCCATCTCACATGTGCTCCCTTGAACACACATAAGATCTGTGCAGTTTTGCGGCAAATCCACACCTAAATCCGCAATGTCTAACAGCAGTTTTTGGTACGGATTTGATGCGGTTTTGTCACAGATCTCACCCTTCCATTGAAAAGGATGAAATTTGCAGCTAAAACCGCAAATATAATCGACATGCTATGTATCTGAAAAGGACAATGCAGGTCAATTTTTTGCACGGAAAAAATCAGCAAAGTGTATATGAGATGTACTTGTGTTGGTACTGTAATATGTTGCAGGTCTTCTGCATGGGAATCTGCTCTAACCTCACATATTCCGCAACATGTGCAGGTGGCCTAGGGTGGTCCAGCCCTTCCATGGTCAAGAGCAGGACTGTTGACATTGTTGCACTATGGTATAATCATAATCCATGCCATTTCACTTCTCGTTTGACGTGATAGAAATGCTTGAATAACTGCTTCCTTCTCATCCTGGCAATTTAACTGTAGTCACGTGTGCAGTACACGAAGCTGTGTTTCATGCAGGCTCTTCATCAGCCTTTATACTATGTACAGAATTCTCGTCCCCGTCGTAGCCTGATATTGGCTGCACTCAAAGTTCAACCCCCACCCCCACTCCGGTTGCCTGGTAGGGGGGAACAGTCGTTAGAGTTTCAGAAACATCCTAGTAGGAGGAAATGGTTTCTTGAAACCTTACACAAGAGACTGTCTCCCACCACAAAGTGGTTTTGTGATGAAGTAACATATCAAGACAGACAAGACATCTGAGCTGTCTTGTGATGTTTGGTTGCAGCCTACAAGCAGGGTTGTGCCTGTTTATTGGAAGAGCAACAGCTGACGTTGTGATTAGGAGACCAGATGTAACCATAAAGCATGTACTACCTCCACTGAGAAAAGGTACTATACCCTCACACGTTGCAGAATTTTCCACAACATAAAGACATCCCCTATGTTAGCCCATTCGGATGAAAAGTGTCAATACCTGCGTTCTGTGCCAATGCAGAATAATAATTCTTCAGCGGAACAGAACACAACTAATGTTTTGTTGCGCATTTCCTGTAGCTGAATGTCTCCTTTCATTTAAATAAACATGTAATCCACACAGAAATCTGCAACATCATTCACAAATACCCATCATATTCTATTGCGGAAAAATCTGTAACAAAATCCACAGCATAAGGCTTCATTCACACGACCGTATGTGTTTTGCGGTCCGCAAAAAAAACGGATGACATTCTGTATGGCATCCGTGTTTCCGTTTTTTTTGCGGATCCATTGTAACAATGCCTATCCTTGTCAGCAAAACGGACAAGAATAGGACATGTTCTATCTTTATTGCGGAACGGAAATGCGGACATAAGGAAACGGAATGCACACGGAGTACCTTCCGTTTTTTTTGCGGACCCCCTGAAATGAATGGTTCCTCATACGGTCCGCAAAAAAAACGGAACGGACACGGAAACAAAATACGGTCGTGTGAATGAAGCCTTATCGACAACAAAAAGCTCAACTTCCACACACTTTTCTTGCTGAAAATTCCACAACGTGTGAGGGCACTGTAAAGCATACATCAGTTTTGTTCCAGCTGCCTACTGTCTTATCAGTTGTAGAATACAGTACTTATATCTTAGGCCTCTTTCACACTAGCAGCAGCATGGATACGGCAGGTGAAGGGTGCCACCGGATCCGTGCTGCCACAGGTACATGTGTGGGGCCGGAACCGCGCTCCAGCCCCACACATGTCACACAGTACATACACACAGACACATACAAAGACACATACATACTTACATGCTCCCGGCAGCTCCGCGCAGCACAGTACAGGAGGAAGACGGCGCGCACATAGGACGATTCCCCACAGCGCCCTCTGCTGGGCGCTGTGGGGAATCGTCCTATGTGCGCGCCGTCCTGCTCCTCCTGCGCTGTGGAGACCTGCCGGGAGCATGTAAGTATGTATGTGTATTTGTATGTGTATATGTCTGTGTATGTTTATGTGTGTATGTATGTATGTATGTGTGTGTGCAGGTGACGGTTTCGTTTACCATTGTGTCACAGCAAACGGATCCGTCTCCATTGACTTTCATTGGGGGTCATTACGGATCCGTCTTGGTGCGGATGCCTGGACTGGAGAGCAAACCGCAGCATGCTGCGGTTTGCTCTCCGGTCTGAAGATGGAACGGAATGCTTTTAAAAGCATTCCGTTGTCTTCAGTTCAGTTTTGTCCCCATTGACAATGAATGGGGACAAAACTGAAGCGTTTTATTCCGGTATTGAGCCCCTATGACGGAACTCAATACCGGAATTAAAAAACGCTAGTGTGAAAGTAGCCTTAACAAGGATGTGCTTGTCTCCTATCTGCTGTGACTTTGCCAAGGGTTATCTTACAGGTCTTCTCAGGGGTTGGATGTCATTGGTCATTTCCACGTTTGTACACACATCAATACCAGCTGTAACCATAAGTAACATCCCCTTATAGAAGACATAAATGATAAGTGATGAACTTGGGATTGGAGTTCCAGAGGCTGGTGGACCATAAACATATGGTGGCTTGCTGGCCCTGCAGTGAGAGCTACACAGATGTGGAGTTCATGGGGGTGGACAGAAATAGGAAATTGATATTATAGATACCTATGTTAGAGATGGGTGAAGAAGGTGGCTGACATGGTGCAGTTCAATGTATTATTGTTCTTCCTACATGTATCATGTTGAACTTCAGAGACCAAGGTTGGTGGGGCACATTATGAAACCTCTGCTTTGAGCATCCAGAAAGGTTGCTGCCGCAAGCCCACAAGGAGCAGAGTGGAGGACGGGAGTGGTAGTGGCTCTGCCAACAGTGGTTCTCAGAAATCACAGTGGAAATCATCAAATCGATGCTCCCTAGAGTCAGGCAGTTACAGGAGGGCACACCTTTAATTTCCTCGAGGCACACCATGATGGGGCTCCTGCCTGATGGAAGATGGGGTGCCCTTAGTGTTAAGTGTTTTGTAAAGGTGCAGGGCATGAGATGTAGGTGCTGTGGAGTCAGTAACCAGGCCAGTGATAGAAAATAAATAATCTTTGCCTAAGTGCAGAATGGAAGTTGTACTACATCCAATGGTATTAAAACACAGTTCCAAACAAATCTCAGTGCAATTCTTTCCCAATAGCAATGTATGGATAGCAGCAATTATGGAGGTTGTGGTATTTCTTCCTTCTCTGCAGAATCATAGGCTGGCAGTCTGTGTTGTAAGGGTATTTTACATACAGAATGAAGTACCGATTGGTTCTGTCTCCTTTAATTCTGTCCTATTTTGTATTGCTTGTAATGTAGTTAGGGATAGTTAGATAGCATACCCAACCCCCACTGTGCTGATAACGCCATATTCCTGAATGGTTACCTCAGAGACATGAATGCTGCACACTGAAGGAGGTGCTGGCCCACACACAAACATTTTAATTGCCACTCCATTGAGGAACTTCATCCAGGTAGGATGAATCGATTGAATTGATCTATTACTATCTTGCAACATCTTGATGTTGTCCATGTGCTACGACATGGCGACCGGAGTCCCTGCCCATATTGTATGTGTAGGCCAGTGATTATTATTTACTTTTTACTCTGTATGTGATATGTCTGTTTACTGTATATCACACTTAGTAAATATATTTATTCACTTACAGGCCCTTTACATGGGCCAACAATTAAAAGAATCATATCTAACCCACGTTACTAGTAACGCTGGTTAGGGATGATCTTGTGGTGTAAATGCATATTGTATCTTTTGTGATCATTGGGTAATCGAAGGTGCATTTACACCAACAGATCATCGCTAACAAGCATTACTAGTAACGCTGGTTAGCAATGATCTGTTCAATTCTCGACCTTTGTAAAGGGCCCTTAATTCCCAGGATTAAGATAAGCCTGGCCAAAACAGCGTCAAAAGATGGAAGGGTGTATTGGTAATGTTCCTTTCATGGCAGCAAAGTCCTTGCTGACTGACTCCAGTCCATGGCCTTGCAGATTCTAGACCTTGTAGTTTTTCCTTTCCTTTCTCTCTCTGGAGTACTTTAATATAGCAATGACTTTTTCATAGTAAATGGCTCAGAGATGATATTTCTCTAGGACTCAAGCCTAGGTTTCTGATGAGTGAGTACACGTAACTCCTCTCTCTTCCTCAGCTAGAACTAGACTCTCTCTAGGGGCAGACCTAAGTCCATTGCCTAGCCACATAAAAGGGATTGTTAACCCTGACCTATCCATATAGAACTGTACGGTAAATCAAAACATCACATTAAACCATTTAACATGACAACAAACCCTGTTACAGTTACCTTGTTCTGGGGTACTGCATTCCCATCTTTCAGATTTGTGTCCCAGATAAAAGGGGGTTTCCTTGGAAATACAATATTTTAGAAATTAGTTTAAAGAAATGTATTTCCCTGAAAACCCCTTTTAACAGGTTGAAAGAAACACAATTGCATTGCAGAAGATGGATTTTATTGCTTATGAAATTGTTACCACAGAAGATTCTCAAATAACTATACAGCAAAATCTACATTTAGGAGATAAATGTCTCACCAGCAGTCTGGAATAATTTAAATGAGTAACCCTAAGAAAAATGTCTTACTAGGTAATGATAGTCAATCTGCTTTTTATCTATATGGCTCTGTGAATTACAATATAATTTGAGTTTCTAATTTTTACTTCTCAGCATACATTATCTCCGTCCCTGCTACCACGAGCTAATCGCTTTTAGTATACTTGTGTGTCAACAGTCTCCGCATTTTCTTGTCAATCCTCAAAGTACATCTTCAGTCCTGTGGTCAGATCTGCCCTGGCACACAATTACTCTGTCTTGGGCCTTAATTCTCCCTTCTAATGGCTTCTTCATTCATTCTATTCAGCCTACGTCTGGATTTATACCAAATGTCACAATATTGAGGATAAATACTGCTTGTCATTTGCAATTTAATCTGTTGCTCTGGTAAACACTGATCAGAAATTCTGACAACTCTCAACATTTCCACGCACTTAATGACTTGCTTTAAATAAAACAAATGTCAAGTTGATAATAATTGGGGATTTGTCTCTGCCCACATGTTGCTAGGATATTGGTATTGCCCTGAGCCACGTATAATGATATTCAGGTCTCATTCACTGCTTTATCTTTCAAATAACTGCTTAGGAAATAGAAATTATCTTGAACTTCTACTGAACAATTTCGAAAATATAAAAACGAGATAAGTAATTCCATAATTCTGGTTTAAAGGGGCTATAAACAGCAAACTAATTAAATTCAATATTAGGATCTAACAGACGGCAAAAGGAATCTGCCAACAAGATGGCTTGAATCAGCCACTAGTATAGATCAGCTCTCTGCTATGGCTCACAGAGGGGGGTCCTAAGTAGAGAATGCCCTTATGGGTGCATTCACAAGACTGTATGTATTTTGCAATTGGCAAAATATAGATGACGTCCATGTTGCATCGTCCAAGAACAGGACATATTTTGTCTTTTGCAGAACGGACATACGGATATGGAAAGCATATGGAACTGGAGGACTAATCCCTACAATTTGCTTGTGTTGTGGCCTTGTATTACATGTCCACTATATGAATGGCAACCATGTAATACATATCTTCTGCACTGGCCGTTTTAAGAGAGCAGCATCAGCTGATTATCCTGAAAGACCACATATTGAAACAACATCATAGAGAACCTCTTTAAGCATCCACCAAAGTTTTGGATCCCTTTTTTCTTTTGTGTCTGAAAAAACTGATCCGGCACCATTGCCTTACATTGTGTTTCATGCCGGATCAGTTTCCCATGACGCACTCAAAAACACTGCTTGCAGCACTTTTGTGCCCAGCATGGGAATGCAACCAAATGGAATGGAATGGAATGCATTCTGGTACATTCCATTCAGTTCAGTTTTGACAATGAATAGGGACAAAACTGAAGTGTCTTCCTCCGCTATTGAGATCCTATGACGGATCTCAATAGTGGAAAGGGAAAGCGCTGATGTGAAAGTAGCCTATCCAAGCAACCTGGATTTCTATAGCACCTCAGCAGTGCCACAAGCTGATTGCCTCTATGCCACACAGCATTGTTCCAGTAATTCATGTAAAAGGAGTCCCAAACAAATATTAAGGGCATATACTGTACATACAGTACATACATTTCATTAGGTCAGTGGAAGCCTAAGGATACATTTGATTTATGTTTTAGGAGTTGCATACATCAGCTACAGCATGGCAGTGAGAGAGTAAAGAATGTGTGGACAACAACTCAGGGGCCTTTGGGTCACGTAATCCGTCCCTGACAAGCCCTCTGTTATCTCCGGCAGGGTCTTAGAGTTGAATCGAGTGGCAGCATTTCAAATTAGGGAATATCGTCCTTGTTTTTGTGATCAGCAAGAGTCCCTCACTGATCAGACATGGGATAAGTTGTTGTAATGGTACAACCCCTTTAATATAATATTAATGAAAAGGGGTTAAAATCCAACTTGTCTAATCGATACTTATCCATTCTCATTGTAAGTCCCTAAAATTGCAAGAATCCACTGACAAAATCTAAAAGCCTGTGGAAACTTCGTGTAAGTGCTTGTTAGAGAAGCCTTATAATGCAACTTAAAGGGGTTGTCCGGGTTCAGAGCTGAACCCGGACATACCTTTCAATTCACCCAGGCAGCCCGCCTGAACAGGGCATCGGAGCATCCTATGCTCCAATGCCCTCCTTTGCCCTGCGCTAATTAGCGCAGGGCAAAGGAATTTAGCCCGGTTCCGGTGACGTACCGGGCTCTGCCAGGCGGAGGCTTCCGCCCGGCAGTGAGCCCGGTGACGTCATCGGCGCTGATGGGTGGGCTTTAGCGCTGCCCTAGCCATTCAAACGGCTAGGGCAGCGCTAAAGCCGGCCCATTACGGCCGGTGACGGTCAGTGACGGTCGACGATCCAGCGCAGGGCAAGGGAGGGCATCGGAGCATGAGATGCTCCAATGCCCTGTTCAGGAGGGCTGCGGGAGTCAAAACCTGGGTATGTCCGGGTTCAGCTCTGAACCCGGACAACCCCTTTAAGCAGAGTTCACATTGCTAAATATTTCCATTGTTCTGCTCCATTACAGGAGTAGAACAATGGAAATAACAGAAGTGCCGAACAGGACACATAACTGACCCGAGAGAGCTGAACAGACTGCTTTGACTACAATGGAGTCTATTCAGTTTCTGTTCAGAATTCTGTTTTTTCACCAGATAAAAAAGTCCTGCATGCAGGACTTTTTTGTGTGGTCTTTTTGAAAGAATATGCAATGGAGCCTCCAATGCAGATATGAACTAGGCCTTACTTAAGTTTTCAGTATAATAGCAGTAAAATAGCTTAATACTTGCTGTACCATAGGTCAAAAAAAAGACATCTATCCAGTCAAACTTTTCAAAATAATTTATAAACTTCAGTGTCATTTTTTATTTTATTTTTAAATATCTTAGACCAGGATTCCTCAACTCCGGTCCTTAGGACCCACCTGCCAATCATGTTTTTAGGATTTCGTTAGTATTCAGCAGGTGATATAATTAGTGCCAGTGCATCAGGACTTACCACAGGTATTCATTCTGTGGGATATTCTCAAATCATGACCGGTAGGTGGTCCCTGAGGATTGGAGTTGAGGAACACTGTTTTAGACCCTCCTTCAAATATTTTTTGTAGATTATTTTTTACTTTGCGCTGTGCAATGACCACAGCAATTATTAGGAAGGTAGGACTAAAGAAACAGGCTTCTTTTTAGTGAAATTAAAGGGGTTGTCTATCTCCTTGAAATGTTTATAACACAGCTTATAAGGATGAAAAAAAATTACTTCTTTACTACTCCCTGCTGCTCTGGGGCCAATGATCCCCCTGGTCCCCTAGCGGTCTTTGTTCTATTTCCTCCAAAGGTGACATGGATTACTAAGGGCATCATTGTGGCCATTGATTGGCTGCAGCTGTCACATGTTGCTTTGACATGGAGTAAATAGAATGAAGACCAGTAGCAAAACAGGAAAGCATTGGCACCAGAGCAGCAGAAAAGAGGTTAAGTGAAAATACTTTTGTTATTTTAAGCCATTGTAGGCTGTTTTTTTTTTTTTTTTTACAAATAATGGGGTTGTACAACCCCCTTGACAGCACATGCATGTGTGTATTTTTGTGCAATGTGTTTGTTTCATCCATTCAATTTTCAATATAATTTCACCAGTCAAGAGCAGACTTATCTGAACTGGAGCAATTGTATTGTACTTTTGAATGCTATCGATCTGTGCCTTTAGCAGATTTGAGAAATATTAGACTGTGGGAGAACTCTCAGTATTATTGAGCTGTGAGAGCGCTGAAGTAAGATTGATTCCATGAAAAGTGTTACATGAGTGTAAATTAAAATCTTGTCATTCTCCTTCACTGTTTCAAGGCTTAGCTGAATGTTGCCACCATGATGTAAGTGTCTTTAGGAGGCTTAAAACTGTTTCCTACACAGAGCTGGAAAATGTTTTGTATCTAACGGAATGTAATTAAAATACTTGTAAGGGATTCTAAAGTGAACATTGTGACGGTCAAGATGACTCTCCTTCCCAAGCTATTGTATTACTTTTAGACCGACTCTTCCTATTAGTGTTCTGTTATCAGAACTGAAATCCCTGCAAAAGGGTCACTTTTGACTTATGGAACTATGCCATTGGCAGTCAAGAAAGCTATACTTTCAGGATTGTGTCAGGTGGTCTCTCAGTAACTAATATATAATTATTGGGAAATATCTTATATGTGTCCACTTTTGAGCCATGCCTATACTAAATGAACAGAGATATCTCATGTGGTACCAGATTTCTCCCCCTTTGTCCACTGCTTAATTGGGCTCAATGGGCTTTATTGTAAATACTGTACTTGGTCTTTACATTAGGATATCTTTTCTTATAATCCTGCAATTCTTGATTGCTTGACGTCTTAGACCAGTGATGGTGAACCATTTAGAGACCGAATTGCCCAAACTGCAACCCAAATCCTACTTATTTATCTCAAAGTGCCAACACAGCAATTTACCCTGAATACTACAGTCCAATATGGTATATCTTCCATGTATTTTATCATTTAGCTATAATAGCCTGCCTTCATTCAATGCCCTGCCTGTGCTGTTCATAGTGCGCCCTGCGCTGATGAATGACCGGAAAAGTCTAAGGCATATTGGTACACCATAAACTTTTTCCAGGGTACAGGTGCCCACAGAGAGGGCTCTGAGTCTTAGACGGTTAGGCCTTGGACATCAGTGGATTTTTTCCATTAGCTGATATGGTTGACACTGCAACTTTTAAAACGTGGGCCTTTGAATATCTGACCCAACACAGTGAAAGGTTTTATTATCCACTAAAGTCTCCTCTTCCATGGCATTTTAGAAACTTTATAATTTGAGGACTTGGTGGGAAATGGGACACTCCATCATAGGTATATGGATAAATGCCCTTGGGAAGGCCAGTCTTTTGGGCTTTATGGCAGATTTTCTGCAGTCTTGGGGCTAAATCTTCTACTACCTATAAAGAAACTCAGATAATGCATTGGTACTTCTTAATAACCCTTTTTCATTCCTTCAAGCCCCATATAATGTCCATATGATAGTGTTTTAATACAAAAGACTCTCTCTTTCATATATTGTGGGAATGTCCTGTTATAGTTCACTTTTCGATGGAGGTTAGGAACCTTACTCAAGCTTTAGGCTTTTTTCACATGTGCATTGTGCTAGCGCAGGGGAGCCGAGCGGTGCAGTGCTCGTTTCGAGCACGTTCGCTCGTCTCTAGTCAAGATCTGTTCAACTAAAAACTGATGGTTTTGCACACAAGTTTAATCAGTTTTTTCAGCAATTGCGTTCAGTGTCTGCGCTTTTTCTGGATAGTATCTGGATTTCATGCATTTTTCATGTGCCTAAAGAAAAACTGAAGAATAACAATCTACATCTCCTAGCAACCATCAGTGAAACATACACTGCATCCGGATGCCTTCTGTTTTTTACGCAAGCACCATTCACTTTTATGGAGCCAGGACTGCGTGAATAACGTAGAATATAGAACACGCCGCGATTATACCTGAACGCAGAGATGATCAGTGATAAATGATTCTCATGAAATGAATAGGTCGGGATTTAGTCCAGATGCTATGTTTTTGCTAAACACATCGCATCCAGATGGATAGCTCGTTACTGTGTAAGAGGCCTTACGTTCCATCAATATGCCATTGGAACCCCTGCTTTACTTGCTAAATGTCCTGACAAAATGCACAGAAAGCCTGCCAGGTTATTTCTATATATATGTACTGCAGCAAAAACACTCATTGCTGGTCCTGGAGACAAATGGCTCCCCCTTCTCATTTAGAACTGTAGGCTAAAAGACTCTCTTAACAATTCTGTACTCTCATTCCAGGCAATTTTTTTTTTATTATCATAGGAGTAAAGTTTTCATCATCAGAGCCTCGTCTTCTGATCCAGTCTGACCACTAAACCTTCTCTTAGGCCTAGTCCACGCGTCCGTATTTGATCAGTGATTTCCATCAGTGATTGTGAGCCAAAACCAGGTGTTGGTCAAAAAACACAGAACAGGAGCAAATCTTTCCACTTTAACTTATCTCACTGACCAAATCACTGAAGTCTAAACTAGGCCTTACTGCCCTTTCCCCACCTTTTATATTGACCTTATGTTACTCTTCATGATAGTTGGATGTCAGGTTTGTTTGTCTTTTCATGTTTGTCTTATTATTTGCCCTGCTGTCTACATCCTTTGAGGGGAAAATCATATAGGAGTGGTTTGTTAATTCCTTTGGCTTGTACCACTATGTTTATTTTTATTATTATATCCTTCACTCTTATTACCTTTGTACTACTAGCATCTCATATCCCATAACCTAGGTTCATCTCTTTTGAAAAAGTACACACCACTTGCCATGCCAAAATTCAGTACTCAGCTATGGGGCTCAGTGAGTATGACAGTGTGGGAGGCTGGGTGTCTTTGCTAAATTGGAGCCTTCAAAATGTATAATTCAAATATAGGTGCTCCTCAAGTGGTGACTGCAAGCATCCAGAATTTTGAAATGTATGTCTATGCAGGGAATTTGTATAACCATGTTAAATAAGATGATCACCAACTGTGAATATATTAACGCCTTGATGGCATAAACATTTATTATTTCATTTTCAGTTTTTCCTTATTCCATCTTCCTTTCTATGAGTGCTTGCTTCTGGGGGCCAGCTGTAGTTTATTCAATTTTTTTTTTGTGTGGAAGAGATGACCAAAAAATGGTGATTAGGCAATTTTTTTCTATTATGGCATTCACCATGCAGAATGAATACTTTACATTTTTAAATTGTATAGATATTTTCCAACACAGCTATACCAATTAGGCTTATTGTCTTGTTTTTTTAATCGCTTATTCCTTCTTTTATGACAAAATTGTGAAAATGGGATGATTTTTTTAAAACTTTTTTTTTACATTTTTAAAAACAATGTTTTACTTTTTTTACTTTTATATTTAGTACCTCTAGGTACTATATCAGAGGCTGTAATACTATAGTAGTGCTGTTTACAGTGATTATGGTGACCCCACCAGCTGTGCAACTGCTCAGATGCCGCAATTGCTATTGACTGCAGCAAAATCGGTTGAATTATGCAATTGGCACCTGATGTGTTTGAAACTGGCTCAGCCTCTGAACCTACTCCATACTTTCTTTCCACCATTATGTCGTGAAGGGGTTAAATTATGGATGTATTTAGATTAAAGGCCCAATCTAATCGGTAAGTAACATTTTATTGCATTTCCCCTTGAACCACCCCTTTAAGTAAAAAAAAAAAACAAACAAAATGGTGTATAAATTTAGAAAGACATTCACAGTAGGTACTATAGCTGTAAACAGTTAAAAATACAAAGTCGAAAAATGGCAGCACTACACAAAAGGTGGCGAAAGAGGGAGGTGCAAGCCAAGCCCAATGGGACGTGATTATTGCCCAAATAAGCAAAAAAGCAGCACTCACACATATATAAAAAAAAAGATTTATTCCTGCATGGGTGAATAAAGCTTTTTTTTTCTTTTTTTTATATGTGAGAGTGCTGACTTTTTGTATATTTTGTAAACTGGTAAAGCAACAGTGTATATGATACGCATATTCTGCCATAAAGAGCAGAAAAAAAGTCTTTCATGCAGGACTTTTTTCCACTAACGACAGCGAAAAAGCGGACACAGAACATTTCCCTCTCTGCCACTTTTGGCAGTGTTTTATGTTTATGATCTGTTTTAGACTAAATTTATTATCTGCAACAATTTAAAAAGGCATAACCTACGTTTGGTCTACTTTTACACATATAGGTATAAATCATGCCAAATATATCATTAAGGTGCGCCATTCCATAAATTTGGTGCAGACACACAAATCAAAGGCAGACTTATAGCCAACAAAAAACACCAGCAAATGATAAATATCCCCCACAATTTTTCATGAACGGATATGTTCCAGGAAGAGCGTTGCTTTCTTTTAGCCGACTATTTACATACATCAAGCATCCAACCGTCCAAATATAGCCCTATATTTAAAGATTGCCTTCTTCATAGATACTTGAAATTTAAAGTCAGTTTGGTTATGCAGGAAATACGTTGAGTCAACCTGATAAGCCATCAGTTTTCAGGCAGTGTATTAATCATACTTGCAGCACTTGGGCTCTGGAAGCAATTCAGAAATTGTTATTTCCTTTAAAGCCAAACTGTAAGCGTAGATTTGATTACATGGAAAAGACTGATTGGCAATTTATTTTTGGCCCATCTCTATAAATGAAAACCTTTCCATAATGTGATTTTGTCGCAGTGGAGTCTTGCTTGGTTTACTTCATTTTTTTCACCTGTTTAGCAGACAGCATGGATATTTGATTATTTTTTTCATCTTTGTGCATTTTGTCTGTGAAATGAAGGATATATAAACCTGATGCAAACATTTTACTGTGAATAGATTAATAGCACCTTTTTCATCTTAAAGCAGATGCTCTTTTTAACAATTTGGCCAGTTTATAAACATTTTAGTGTTCATCCTGAAGTCCAGCTTGGCTTGAAAGAGAAGAAACTTGTATTGGGCATTTTACATATTTCAGCAGGTGTACCCCAAACAGGTTGTAGGGGGTAGCTCTACCACATAAGAAGATATTATCAATGATATATGGTACATGGGTCTCCTGTAACAGGGGATCCTGTTACAGATTTTACGCTAGGTCCCAGAAGCTTCAATTTACTTGTGTGACCCCAAACGTCAGCTGTGAACATCTGCCACATTTAGTTTAAATACCATATTTTTCATTAGACCTCAGATGAGACCCCCCCCCAATATTAATCAGGCCTCACATCAGACCCCCAATGTTAATCACATCTCAGCTCAGAGCACCAGACCCCCAATGTTAATCCGAGCTCAGCTCAGAGCCTCAATCAGACCCCCAGTGTTAATCAGACCTCAGATCAGATCCCCAATATTATTCAGATCTCAGATCATACCCCCGTGGTTAATCAGACCTCAGATCACACAAAAAAAAAATAATTCAACTCACCTCTGCTCCAGATATTGCCTTTCTACCGCGTAGTGACCTGACGTAGCACAGCTTGGGGTCACAGAGTGTGCCTATCATCCACACTCATGTGCATGGGTAGATGACCTGGGAGCAATGAGTACAGCCAGCACAAGGAGAGCAGTATTCACCACACCCCGGTTCCATAATGGAAGCACACATTAGTATTCCCTCCACAAGACGCACTGCCATCCCACCCCCCACCCCCCCACACACACACACACTTTTATTTTATTTATTTATTTTTTGGGGGGGGGGGTGCATCTTATAGGGTGAAAAATACAGTACTTTTCAAAATAAGTAACTAGGATTTAGAAATCTGTAAAAAAATAAATAAATAAGGCATTTAAACTAGTGTCCTCACCGTCTTTCAGGAAGTAAGAATTTAGGAGCGTCTGCAAAATCAAAATAACAATTGAACCTATGGCCGCTTACACATACCCGCATTACAGATCCATGCTAGAACCGTATATGTGGTGCCAAGGACTGTTTAAATGGCTTTTGGTATTATCGTATTCTGCTAGTGTTCTGACTCACTACCTAGACAGCAAGTGAGACAATATGGCTATCACTGTCAGTAATGACCAGTACTACTTACTCCTAATTATCAAAATGTTAAACTCCACTGCAAGATATGTATAAAGAATCTAGATGGGGTTTGAATGAATTCTTATAATAAAAAGTGAATCCTTGTAATAAAAAGTGAAGATGTTTTTTTTTTCTATCCAAGGACATGTGAACAGGGGATGTGAATAATACCATAGTATAACTGAAAATGGCTGCCTGGCATAGGAAGATGGAAGGAGCTCATTAAAGGGGTATTCCGGTTACCACAAATATAACTTATGTTTTAGACTAATTCATAATCAATAATTACCTAATGTAATGTCAATTTCACATATTTACCGTTCAGTAGTTATGAAATTAGTTTTCTTCCTCTGCTACCCACTGTGTTTCCTCATAAATTACCATGGCATCGACCTGTAGTTCTGAGCCTTTGTTAGGTCGAGCATGCTCAGCTCATGATACTCTGTGTGTTGTAGGCTCACACAAGAGCTAGACAAATGGATTGCAAGGTAAATTGAAGCTCTGGTTATATGTATAGGTATGGGTTCTGGTTGGGTCACAGCAGTTTATCAAAAATTTACTTTATTAAAAGTTACTTTACCAGAATACCCCTTTAAATCAGAGCCAGGCTACAGGGAGATAGCAGGGACAAACTTCCAAATATGCTGCAATAACAAAACTAAGACATTAAATACATATATGGGACATGACAGCTAGCGTGTAACATTTTAGCACGAGTTGCCTAAGGATAAAGTTTTAATACAATATGTCAATAGCAGATTTTCCTTTTAATCCGGACAAGTCGTTTTATTTCCTACAGCTGCCCCAGAGTGTGGACCACAATGCCATATACATTTTTTTTAAACTTTATGATTGATCTCTGCTAAACTTTATTTACTATGACCCAGGAAACACTTCATTTTTTTTAAAATAGTTTTAAATAGTTTATATTTTTTTCAATGAAAGTAGTATAACAGTCACATATAGGGAAAAAGTACCTCAATATAAAAAAATAAGCCTTGCTGGCCTATTAAAGCCCAGTGTTATGATGCAAACAAATGATTGACCAACATGTATAAGAACCAGATTAAGTGTCAGACTAAAGCTAGGGACAAGGAAGACACAAAAAGATGGGGAAAGAAGCGGTGCACTTGTGCACGAATGTAGGGTAGTGAACAACACTGGGAAGGCATAAGCTCTCCAAGGTTCCTTTGTTTTCCAGAATAATTCATACCACTATTTGACTTCAGTGAAAATACACTGTAAACTCAATCGTAAGTAGTAAGGCGGAAGCTGGATGGGCATGTGACCCAGGTGCTGGGTGCCAGTGAAGAGCCAATAGGGTATTCAGATACTGAGCTATGGGAGCAAATCTGAATCTTTGCCTAGAATGGCATTCATCTACCTATGACAGAAGGCTTGATCGCTGTGTATACAGAGCTAACCCTGAAATATGGTTAAACAATATACTGTAACTAGGGAGGCGTAAGCTCATGGGGATGAATCCGCCAGCGTACTTTGAGGTATATAGGAACGTAAACCAAGATAGCTTCTAAGTTAGTAGATCTCTCCTGACATCAATGCAAAAGTCTTAACTTCACATCCAAAAGCTATCATTTCTTCAAGATTAACTACACTATAAGTACTACTTAAATTTCTGGGCGATGGGAAATGGCGTGATAAAAAGGCATGCTGCACTTAATCATCAGACTTTAAAAAGGCAATGGATTAATGAAAGGCAAGACAAGTGCTGCCTAAAGGAACAAAGAAATTGAATTTCAGGTAAGCGAATTCTCATTTTACTGTGCATCTTCCAACAGCTGACATAACGTATGAGAAATAACAATATGACTCCACTCATAACTCACACTTGCTGGAAGCTTTTATAGTTTGGTTATACTTTCTGCAACCCTGGATGATTTGTCATTGAATATGTATAGATCTACACAGCAGCAAGCCTCCTATGACCTACCTACATATACAAATGTCATGCTGTATTATTAACTTGTTACCTACCCGTATAGTGGCCAACTGAAAATGTTCGAGAAAGACCTTTCTACTACTTCCTTTAACGGCCAAAACCTTTGACTTCGGCGAATCGAAGCCCGAATTTCTTCAAAGAAGTCTTACGTTACTCCGAATTTAACGAATTTTGCTTCCACGAAGCACATACATTTTAATGCTGTACGGAGACAGGTCTCTGTAAGCATTAAAATGAAGTTCTTAAACAAATCGACTTCGGATCTATGATCCGAAGCTCGAGTCACTCAAGCCTACTCACTATAGAACATACAGTATTAAATATAGTAATAAAAGTGAGATTCTTGGAAAATACATTTTGTACAAAATAATTTGTGCCCATCTACCCCAGCAAGGCGATCTCTTTAGGACAGAAACCTACGTTAAATACTGTATTTAATGGAGGAAGGGGTACTATTTAGGATATGTTCCTACCCTAAAGAGATTGCCTTGCCGGGACAGACAGGCACAAATAATTTTGCACAAAATGTATTTTCCAAGAATCTCATATTTATATAATGAGCATAGCATTAGCACTAGTATATTTTCTATAGTGAGTATTGCACAGTGCTGTTGTATTGTTTGCTTTTGCTTCCATACTGTGGATAACCTTGGTACAAAGTCATTAAAATTCTATTACATTAGTGACGCTGAATTACGTATCTCTGAAGAATATGCCTTCCTGCAACTCTTTTTGGTGTATCCTACAAGTCAATTCATATCTGGGTGACCACCTTTCATGTTCCAATGGTTACAGGGAGCTCGGCTTACGGCCACCATAGTTTACAAAGGTACTCCACTATCCAATGAGCATGTGTCCCTTTAACTTACTGCAATGATGCTCTACTTCATGCAATGTTGCATAGCGAAATTGGGCTTTCCAGCCTTTACATGAAAACTAGATTTGACAAAACCATTTCTGAAAAACATTCTGGTTGAGCAAACAGTCAAAAAGCTGCCTAGGTAAAATATTCTACCTGGAATACAAATCAAACAGGAAGCAGAAACGTACAGTATATGTACAGAGGACGACAAGCATACTACAGCCAAATCCAATATTTTATGTCCTTGACCCCTTTGCCCTCTGCTCCACAAGTGTGTTGTCAAGCAAAAAACTGCAATTCTTTGATCAGTTTGCAACACAACATTTCGTTAATCCCATCAGACCCTTCTGGACTGTGCCAAAAATGTGATTCAACCCTTAGGCTTTTAACGCATTTATAGACACACCACTGCTCATAAACCACAATCCATTACTCTTATCAAAACACGTGAATATGGAAAAAGCACTTTTTTTTAAGAAAATAGGTAGTTAAAAATATATGAATCACTGTCAAACCTTCCATTACACCAGAGGTAAATGCAACCTATCACATGTATAATGTTCCAAAGACAGAATCTTCATGTTTCATATTTTATATTTACATGTATGCTTCTGATTGTATAACACGACCATACCCACCAGAATGTCCTGCCTATGAATAATCAATGCCAATCAATCATTCAATCCTCCCAAAATGTTGGCCTCTGACGTGTGAACTGGGTCTAATGTTACCATGGACACTTCCTGCCAACTAAGATCCCCAAAGTTTCGTTTCTGTTCTCCGATACTCCTATGTCCCTTTTTAAAGGGGTTATCTTACTATATTACCCCCCCCCCTTTCATGTGCTGGGCCCCTCGCGGTGATTATATTTACCTCAGTCCCCGCACCACTCATTGTCCCCATACAGCCACTGCTGCTTCTCCCCGTGCAGGGAGGAAAACATCCAGTGTCGGGGGGAGCAGCCAATGGCAGGTAGGGACGGGGAAGAGCCTCCCAGCGAGGCTCATCAGGCTGATGAAGGTGGCCCGCCACTGAAATGCGTAGCTAGCCTATTATTTATATTGTTTTATGTATGTTTTTAATAAATAATTTTATAGATAGCAGAGCAGCGCGCTTTTGTTTTTCTTTTTCTGCTCCTTGTTGAGTGAACATGTTTTTATGTGTATTACAGACTCCATCTGGAGGATCCCGGCAAACAAGTGCAGCAGTCTGATCTATCTACAGGAGAGACCACACCATTCCCTAGTGTTGTGCCTGGTTTTGCACAACATTATTCGTCCTTATCTATTATTCGTCCTTATCTGGGAACCCTAAGGTATTTCACAAGGGGGCGCCCCCTATTGTCTTTGATTTTGCAATTTCTTTTTATGTGGGGATTTACCATTTTATATGTTAGCATAAAAAGCCCTCTTGTCACATGTGCATAAATTATTTTAATTACCTATATGTTATTATAGGGGGTTCACCGAGACTTGAAATAAATGGCCATTCTAAATTTTGGACATCAAATATTTGTTTATTGCCTGATCAGTGGGGGCCCAATCTCCAGGAGCCCGCTGAACAGCAAAAATCACTCGAAACAGCCTTGGCTACAGTAGCAGGCACAGGTACTGCGATGACTGAACAGGGTCCCAGAAATCAGTCCACTAAGGATAGGCAATCAAAAGGGTCTTTGTATCAAGTTATACCTGTGTCTCACCAACTGGCAGGATAGCGGACAGGTATCTGATCACTGGCGGTTCAAACGATGGAGGACATTCGCCAATTACAAGCACTGGCACTACATGCCCACTTATGAATGCAGTGGAAGGTTGTGCATGCATGCTGGGGCTCCATTCATTCTTTATGAAACTGGCAGAATGAGAGGAGTGCTGTACTCTGCTTGAGTAGTGGTACACGTGCAACTTCCAGCTCCATTCACAGGAACCCAATTCTCATGATCGGTGGGGATCCCAGTGGTCACACCACCACCGATCAAATACTTATCCCTTGTCTGTGCATCACAACCCAGCACTCTCACTACAAGACATGTCAAAAAGTACCAGGCAACAAAAAAGAACAAAAAAAAAGTCAAATATTGTAGTGACACAGTTTATTCAGAGGGACAATGGTTTGCATATGTCATGGTACTAATCCATTATATACATATTTCCCATAAAATGTAATGACTGTGGCAAGAGGCCATTTAAAGCATAAAGGGAGAGCTGAACTATACAAACAGAACTAGTGACAGGAAAACATTTGGATGCCCCTCATTTTTCTAATTTACATGTAACTGGAAGGAATACTGATCAGCTGCTTTTGAAAATGTCGTAATAAGCAGGTTGCCAGGAGAGGGAAATGAAAATGATTAATACTTTCATGTTCTCCACTATACGGGTGTTTGCAACCATTATGAAATTACACAGGTATACAACACTACATAAAAAAAAAAAAAAAAAACTATTGCACTCACATGTAAAAGGCTGTGCTGCCTCACGTTGGGACACTGCACTGATTTTTCTGTAGTAAACATTTACAACACATGATAAAACACAATATAAGTGCAGTGTAATTAGGAATAGGCACCTACGCATTGCCGCACACAATGGAAAAGTTCAAGTCTTTCTTCATATATCTGTAGTATAATCTACTGCTAAGCTTTGGGCTTCCAGGTTCCCTTCAGTGTAGGGAATCTCAGTGCATTAGGAGAACCCCCCTTCTTCTGCCTTGGCTCCCTTAGTGTCCCGTAAGGTAGTCCTGCGTGGAGTCTGAAGCAAATGAATCTGCATCTTCGTTATCAGAGTCATCGCTGCTGTCATCTGCGGCGGGCTCGCCGGTAAGTGCAATCCGCGCATAGTCATCCGTGTCTATGGACTTGCAGAAGTGAATAGCGTATTTTAATTTTTCCTCCAGAACTTGCTTGCAGGAATATCTGGGAAGCTTCAGCAGGAAGAAACATGTATAGGATTCTGGAAGAAAATGATCTGGAGGATTGTACTTATCTAAGACCTAAAGAGATAAGAAACAAGAATACCATATTAAAATCGTATGGGTATTTTTAAGTAAAAAAACAAAAACAAAAAAAACAAACACATTCTACTGTAGTAGTTCGGCAAACATTGGGTTGAAGTAGCCGTAATCGGCTGAATCTCTCTCCTAACATGAAAAAGTAGTTGTCAGCGGCTAAGTCTGTGAACTCAGTTTTATTGGCTGCCATACACTTCACATAATGGCGATTTTTCTAGTTCTTCCAAATACCTGAACCTTTCTCAAGCCTTCTCTTGAATGGTAACAACTACACATAAATGTGTCAGCCTGGATTTATAAGTGCCAGGAGAAGCCATTTGTAAGGCCTTGTGAGCTGTGAGACTAACCTGACATATTTCTAAGGAACTGGTTGCATTTATGTAGCAGGAAACATTCCTAGTAACAATGGATGCAATATGTACATGTCATACTCTGTGTGACTAGATATGAACAATGAGTTATACAATCTGATGAGACATGTACGGAAGTAGTGTGAAGTTTCAGACTAACGCATGGGGGCATATGTAATAGTGCACTACATGAAAATGACGGCATTCACAAAATATTTTATGGAAAATGGGTGGTATGTCCTTCATAGTCTAACACATTTACCAAAATTTAAGTCCAAAAACTGGCACAAGGGCAGCAGAAAATGCAACAAATTTATTAAGAGGCTTGGCTCTTAAAGCGGTTGGCCACTTTTTGGCTGCTGTTGACCAATGTGTATATAAGATGACTATATGGCTCTTGCTAATATAATCTTTGTTCATATTCTGTGCTGTTTGCTATAGTTCATTAGTTATGTCCCATTGTTAGGCTAATCTTCTGTGCTGTCCACACAGAGGTCCTGTGCGTAAGATGGCCGCTGATGGAGGGTCATGTGACCAGATATCACTCAGCCACCTCCAATCAAAACACACTGCACAACAGTGCAGGTGAAGTGTATATGAATGGAGGAGACATGACATGTAGGCAATTCTCCTGGACACATGACCTTCCATCAGCAGCCATTTTATGGAAAAGACCTCTGTGTGGACAGCATAAAAGGCTTGGCCAACAATACAATACCAAGACAATATCTTATGAAATATAGAAAATGGCACAGAATTTCAATAAAGGTTATATCAGTGTCATATAATCATCCTACAAACACAATGATGAAAGGTAACCAGAAAGTGACCATCCCTTTTCATAGATTTGGCATATTTTACATCAACTGACTTCTTATTAATACTGGTGTACAAAAAGCCAGTCTTAAGCAAATCTGCCCCATTCAGGGGGAGACTTATCAAACAAGTGTATAGTAAAATTAGCTTAGTTGCTCATAGCAACCAATCAGATTCTACCTTTCATTTTCCAAAGGAGTAGTGAAAAATGAAAAGTGGAACCTGATTGGTTGCTATGGGCAACTAAGCCAGTTCTGCTTTACACCAGTTTCATAAATTCCCCCTTAGTCTACACCAATGCTAGCTTTTGTCCTACACATCACTGGAAAACATTTGCGGAAATAAAACCTTATTTCACAGGCGAGGGTGCCGTCATCTACAACTTTTCAGTGTACAGCAGTTGTGTCAGCCTCCTGTCCACTACTGCAACCTGCCATATTTTATCTGTGCAGCAAGTTAGATGTTGCACCCCATATGTGGTATTACACCACATGATCGCATATTTTTTGACAGCCTTTACACATGAAACACATTAAAACCATCATGAAAAGAGCAGCCATAGATATGAAACCATATACCTGGCAAATCTCTACTGGGAAGTTACGGGTGCACTTCCATTACATGCAAAGAAATCGGTTTACCTGAATGACAAAGTCTCTGCCTCTGAAGTCTGCTATTGTTCGGGGCAGTCTGGTCCTACCCCAGACAAATCTGAGAAACAAGGACCGCTCCGTGTTGGAGAAGGATTCCATCACCTCCCAAAACCACTGAATGAGAGAAGCGGTGGGCTCAATCCCCTTATACGTGGCAACAGATTTCAACAGATGAAGGGGAATATCAGGGCTGCCACAGACCTAACAAAAAATTACAACACGAAACAATTAGGCATTTTTCAACACAGGGAGGCAAATGATAGAGATATCTAATGGAAGCGCTAAATTGACACCAAAGTAAATAGAATATTTGCCTAATTCATTTCAAACAACCCCCGCTAATATTTTATAGAGACACAGTTCAGCAAGTCTAGCAAAATTAACCTGGGAAGATGGGAGTTTTGGAACACTAAAGCACTATGACATTAAAGAAAATACTCATATCACACCCCACAGGGACTAGGCTCAAATAATTGGATTTCTGATCGAGGAAACTCAGGCTGGAAACCTCCAAATGACTAGAATGTGCAAAGAAAGTAATATACATAAATGAATATCTACAGTAAATGTGTTACATTAGCTGTCACTTACTGAATGAAATAGAGCGTTATAGTATGGCTTCTGCAGGTAATGAGATGACAGCATAGACCAACATCCCCTGAAGCTGTCATTGGGGCCCTGTAAATGGTGGTCCATACTAGGTCCATGAGGAGCAAGATACTCTACCATTAAAGGAATCTGTCAGCTCCAGTGCATGCCGATGAGTCCTGATAGTCACGAGCTTCTGGCTTTCTCCGCCCCCTACCGCTGATTGACATTTTTTTCCCCTATTGAATCCATGAGCCATTGGGCCATGAGATCATGAATATTCAGGACTCCTCATTAGGCACTGTAGTTGTTCAATACAAGATTTTGGCAAAATGATTGGGTCAATGAAAGAAAGTGACCCAGCATTTTGCTAATGGGATCTGTCACTAGTTTATGCATCCTTAGTTGGGACACCATAAAACTGCTGACAGATTCCCTTTAAACTCCCTTCTGATCAAATTATGATAAATTCTGCTGCCTCCTGGTTGCACTCTGGTATTGCAAAGGCTCATGTTGATACAAAACCTGGTATGAGGCCTTAAAATGAAATCAGTCTCTAGTAAACCGTGAAGGTAATCTTCTTAAATTGCTCCCCCTACTTGTGCCAGGTACTAGTCTTTTTCAGAGGCACATACCCTTACTGACTAATGTAAAAGCAGTGAAACCACACGTTTCAATTAAAGCCAATACAGAATGGAGTTATACCATTGTTTCAAGTTCATAACCAGTAAAGAGAGAGAGAAGGGGCACTGGTACCACGCGCGCCATGCCTTCCCGAACGGCAGCAACTTGTTCATCAAACTCATGTAACCTGTAAAGAGGAAAAAGAATAATGATCATTTTAGCTTCAATGGCTCCTTTAAAATGAACAGATAATCTACCTGTGAGTGAGTGCTGATTACCGGTGAGGCATGTCGATCTGCGATCACTTAGTACACTGAAGTGAAGCAGTCGTTGTACTGTATGGGGACTAATGATCAAACGATCATTAGTATGTTGGTTCTCTGCAGACATTTAGCATATTGTCTGAAGCACATGCCCCGTTAGATAAACGATCATTTGTATGCCCACATGCTTGTTCATGGGCTGATCTGTGAACAGGGCAATGATCGGGAACAAGCATAGTAAAAGGGGCTTTGTAAGATACACTGAGATTCATACCATGCTTAGTAATAAGACAGAAATGTTTAATTTGGCTGCAAGGTAGAGCGTTTCAGATAGAATTTTGTGATAAGTAATCCATTATCATGGATTTGGTAATAACCTTATAGAGCAGTATGGAGTAACAGACTCTCCCTCTGCCCTGTGGGCACTGTCATTACCAGAAAAACAGATCTCCATTGCTGAGACATCACATTAAGAGCACATTCACACGACCGCATATATTTGAGTCCATATCTGTTCCACAATTTTGGATTTAGATCCATTCATTTCAATGGGGCCGCAAAAGATCAGGACAGCACTCCGGGTGCTGTCCGCTTCCATAGTTCCATTCCGGGGCCACTCAAAAAAGATAGAACAAGTTCTATTTTTGTCTGTAATTGCAGACAACAATAGGAATTTCTATCATAGGGCTGGCTGTTCCGTTGCGCAAAATGCAGAATGCACATGGCCGGTATCTGTGTTTTACAGATCCGCAATTCAGATATGGTCGTCTGAATGAGCTCTAAAAAGGGTTGGCCACTTTCTGGTTACTGTTGATCAATGTGTTACATGATTATTTGGCACTTACTAAGGTTACTAGGTAAGCCCCAGTAAGCAGTCCACACAGAGGTCTTGTCCGTAAAATGGTCGCTGAGGGCGGGGCATGTGACCAGGCAAATAACCTCTATGTACACACTGCACCTGCCACCTGCACTTGTTCTGTTGGGAGTTTAGTGCAGGTGCAGTGTATCTGAATAGAGGAGACATCACATGAAGCTGATTTGCCTAGTCACATGACCCTCCATCAGCGGCCATTTTATAGACAGGACCTCTGTGTGGACAGCAGAAAAGACTTGGCAAACAAGGGAGTATACCTTATGAAATATAGAAAATGGTGCAGAATCTCAACAAAGACTATATTAGTAAGTGCCTCATAGACATCTTACAAATACATTAATCATTAAGTGGCCAACCCCTTTAAGGGTAGGGCTACAAGTTGATCTTGGCCAGGACACTTATGGCACGACAGAAGAAGGCACTTTCACATCGAACTGAAGCCAAAGTGAATAGAGTCGTGTTGTGACACACAGACTGCCGCACAACACAATCACCAGAATCCATCAGGGTTGGAGTTCTTGCAACTACAGTGCTGCGGTAACCCACGAGTCTCAACATTTGCTTGTACTACGCTGTGATGTAGCACAGTGATGTGCAGTGGTTGTTGCTGCCAACATGGCCGGGTAGCCGCAGACAATATAACATTTCATCATCTGTACAAGGATATGTTTGGCTAAGATGGAAAGCGTCACTGTGACTGGCAGAGGAACTGGGGAGAAGAAACCCCATGCATTAGTAGTTCACTGACAGGTTAGCCCCACGAGAGCCAAGATGGCTGATCATGTTTACTGACCGACAGCTATTTCCTGCCATAGAAAACCAAATGAAGGGGAGAGGTCCAAGAAGCTGAAAGAACGTGTATGGAAAAGAAAAAAAATTACTGCGTAGCATTCATTTCAGTGTTCTTGAAAAATGAAAGCTGCACTGTGATTGGTTACTATGGGCAACAAGAGTTTGTATAAGGCCTCATGCACACAACTGTGTTTTCAGTCCGTGTCAGATTTGCTTTTTTTGCAGAGGACACACAGACCCATTCATTTTTACAGGGCCTCAAAAAATGCAAATAGCACACAGATGCCATCTATGTGCCGTCTGCTTCTGTGTATGTCCATCCCACAAAAAAATAAAAATAAAAAATACAACATGGGAAATTGCGGGACACTCGCAGCCTTAACGGCCGGACTGCAGAACAGATACTGTTGTGTGCATGATGCCCTAGAGACAATTTCTAAAAATCTCCTAAAAAAGTGACTGATTACAGCTACTGAAGATAAAGGTTCAGGAGCTCGGTCAAGGATTAATTTGTGGCTGGGGTAACATTTTAAGCCATATATTCAATGTGTAAGGCCAGTAAGTAATCTACACAAGGGGTGAAGCGTTCTTTTAATTCTTCAGTCTAAATCCTGAAAATGACTGGAAGCTGGAACAGATGTTTTATAAATGTTTCTACCTATAGCACTAGGATTAAGATCAACCGAGCTTTTGATTTTCACTAGCTAAGGGCAGAAGTCCTCTTTCAAGTTTACATAAGGAGCTTCAATCCTGCTCTGGAAAGACATGAATCACATTGTAAATCCCATCGCTTGCATTGCAAAGTGCTAAGCAGACCTCATGCAGTTCCACAAATCGTTTCTGAAGAGAATCCCAGGACTAGACCTGATGATAAAGGCCCAGCCTTCTAATTTTCACAAGGTAGGTAAAAGTTCTGTACATTTTCCAGCCTATTATTACTAAATAGCAGCCCAGACAGACAGTTTTCTTTGATTTTCATGTAGAAAAAAAAAAAAAAATCACACCTTTCACTGCGTTACCAGCCATCTTGGCCTGGTGCGTATTATGGGCTTGCACATGAGAGTCACCCTTGCAGAGTGCCATAGTTCATCAACTACTAAACTTAAAAATTTTTGGCTTTGGTGTAGTGCTATGCGTTTTGTAGTTGTTGATGCATGAACACTATGCCTCCTGTCAAGTGTTTTGCAGAACCACCAATGCAAATGTGAACACAGCCTTAGGCCCCATTCACATGAGCGTATGTATTCCGTGATCTGTATAAAAACGGAACAGAAGACATACGGAAAGTTTTCGGTAGTGTTCTGCAATTTTGCGGACCCATTGACTTTAATGGGGCTACGGACGTGATTTTGCAGCCAAGTATAGGACATGTTTTATTTTTTTTGCGGGGGAACTTCCGTGGGATACGGGATGCGGAATGCACACGGTGTGCATTCCGGATTTTTTTCTCCTATAGAAAAATGAATGGGTCCGTATGGTTCCGCATCTTATCCGCAAAAATGCGGATAAGATGCGGAAATGTACAGACGGTCGTGTGAATGGGGCCTTAGGCTCCGTTCATATCTGCACTGGGCACTACCCTAGGCCCCTTTCAGGCGAGCGAGTTCCACGCATTGGACTTGCAGCATGTGTCAGCGACAGCTCCCATCCTGACCTCCCAGCACTGACGGGGTCACATATCCAAGTGTTATCCAATACATTCCAGAACCGTAAGGGTTACATAGCATCATAAATAAATATAATGCTCTGCAACCCGGTCTGTGCTGGGAGCTCAGGACGGGAGCGGCCACAAAGTCATGCTGTGAGTCCGAAAAGGGCCTTAGGCCTCTTTGACACAAGCGACTTAGATTGTGTCAGGAACTGTTCAGGAAAAAAAATGATGGTTTTGCAAGCAAATGTAATGTTTTTTCTGCTATTATGTTTAGTCTGTGCATTTCTTCTAGTCTAGGTTGCATACATTTTTCCCACTTGTGAAGAAAAACTGAATAATAAAATCTCCTAGCAGCCATCAGTGAAGAACACATTGCATCCGGAAGCCTTCCGTTTTTCATACAAGCGCCATTCACTTCTGTGGAGCCAGGACTGTGTGAAAAACATACAATATAGAACATGCTGCGATTTTTCCTGAACACAGAGATGACCAGTGATAAATGATGCTCATGTGGACAGACCTATTGAAATGAATGGGTCAGGATTTAGTCCGGGTGCTATGCGTTCACTACACGCATCACATCATGACAGAAAGCCCTCTTGTATGAAAGAGCCCTTACAGCACAACAGGATCCCACCAGGGATCGACAGTGGTGGCTGTGGCTTTAACGACAATAAATCGCACTGAATGCTACTCTATCTTGGCTCTGATGGCAGTGTGAACTGAACCTAAAGACAGTATGAATGTCATGGCTAGCTATTTCCTGCACACCTTCTTCAAAGCAAGTTAGGCACAAATGTCCTGGGTCTTTTTATTCATCTGAAATGGAAAGCACCAGCATGGCCAATCACAATACACACAGCATGTCATTGCCACCCAACTAAAAAAAGAACAAAAACAATCTAAAAGCACTGGTTCTCTCGGACCCTGTTCTGGTTTTCCTCTGCCAGCTGGTGCAGGATAAAGTGGGTAAGCATATAAATATTCAGCAGAATTTAGCACCTCTGCCACCCCCTTTTATACAGAAGCATATTAAGGTGGGATGTATGGCAGCAGTTAACACTCAAGCAGAACTGTGCATAACGAAACAATCGCCCACTACAGATTTGTGTCCAATATAACATGAATAAAGCGAATGCAGTTTTCCTATTTTTATTGCATAAATAATGCAAGATAAAGACCATTACCTTCAATCAATAAAAGCTGTACTTCTACATTTTATTCCTGCCATGCACCAAGTATCTATATAAAATGTGTAGCTAGATCTTAGATGTATTTTCAGCAAACACTGCCCCCTGGCTGCGGCCCTATAGAATTGCAGCACCACAAATAGTTCATGCATATTATGTTATATTTTATGCTCAAATGTAATTTTCTGTTTGAATAACGTTATACATTGGACATCAAACCCAAAATTCACACTTACCACAGTGTACATAATACCAATAAGGGTTTTTGCAAGATATAGAGGATTGGTACAGCCGTATTACATGGCTGCTACCACCTTAATAATCTCTCCTTGCACACACCAGACTGTGGCAACTGCTAAGTGAAGACAAAGCTTTTTTTCAGGCATCAGCACTTTGGCTCGTCAGCTGTTGAGAAAATACAACTCCCAACATGCCCTGATGGACATCATAGCTCCATCCGACTAGCGACTATCAGCTACTGAGGTAAATCGTAGACAAGAAGCTGGGCTGACGCCAAGGAAGAGACACTGAAGGCCTTTTACATGGGATGTACCTGGACAAACAATGAACCTGTATGGGGACGAACGTTTTACAGAACCATACGTACATCTCCACACACCAGCGATGATTGCCGCATCTAAATAAACCTATTGAGCGAGTTGCTCACTTTATCAGCCATGTAAGAGGGTGCAAAGGAATCCTCCTAACTGGATTCGGTTGCAGGGCTTCCCTGCATGTTTAATCACGAGGTGCATCGCTTGTCTACAGGTCACTTCCTTTGTCACAGCAGAAATGTTGTCAATCTTGTGCTGCAAATTTCCATGTTGCGCCATGTGACTTTTGTAGAGTGATTTCTCAAAATCATAGAACAGGGATCAGCAATCTTTGGCACTCCAGCTGCTGTGAAACTACAACTTCCAGCATGCACACTTGCTCAGCCGTTCTTGTAACTCCCATAAAAGTGAATGAAGCATTCTGAGAAACGTGGGAACAGATGGAGTGCCGGAGGTTGCTGATCACTGATGTAGAGGAAAAAAATGTCTAAGTCTAGCCCTAGCCTTATGCCTCTTTCACACGTCCGTGAATGCTGTCCATGTTGTCCACGGTCTCCACAGATAGTATACCTACACACTGACCTTGAGTCCACGGTGACACCACAGCAGCATGCCCTATTTTCGTCTACAATTGCAGATCCCTCACACACACATTATGTTTTTTGGGTTTCACAGATTGCTATTTAGGAGATGCTCTGCAAACCAATTTTCAGCCTAACAGTGTTCGTGGAATATGGATGACACATGGAGGGCAAAAAACTGGACACATGGACCAACCATGGATTCTTCACGGATGAAGCATTGACCACCTTGTTGCGGAAGTGTGAAGGAGTCCTTTATAGTGACGGGCAGACACAGTACAACACAATTGCTGTTCTACGCACCTGTAGCCGATGGCGAGCCTTACATATTCTGCTCGATTGTCAAGGGTTATGTGTGTGTGCTTGGAGCTCAGCTGTATGTCTTGACCACTTGCACTGGGCACAGTAAAAGGAAGAATCATTGCTTCAAATTCCTCTGATGTCGCCTCGTTGTCCCGTATATACATAAGTCCAGGAATAAAGTCTTTATCCACCTGAAATAAGAACAGAAGGAAACGATACCTTTCAAAATGCAAATCTCGCCTATAAGGTTAATTTTCCCTGTTAGGACCTGGCCAGTCAAGGATAATCTTGAATTACGTGCTTATCGTGAATCTTGAGAGATTATGAATTAGGGTTTCTTTCTACTACTATGACAGCGAGCGCTCTCCTCCTGATATTAACATATATTATGTGCTTAAAGCCCAGCTTACCTCACTGAGGTCAGCAATTGTCAGATTCATGCCCGCCAGCTGCTTCCACACTGGTTCAGCCAGATTAAGACTTAGAGGGCTTCCAGTTCGAATTGCAATTCCAAGAAGCACACCTAGAGAGGAAGAGAGCAGAACGGATTTAATAGTTTGAGAGTCACTAGTTATTCACCAGCCCAGACGATGATGCTGAATAGAGCTTTCAATTCTGTACTGCACATATGAAAGGGAGCAAAAAGATCTGACAGCTATGGGCGAGATTTCTATCCTTCTGTACTGTGCCCCAGAGTATCCCCACAATATATAACATAATATATTACATTGGATTTTCCTTTTCATCCATATTACTTGTATTTTAGAAATAAGCCTCTAAACATCCAGCTCTCCCTAGCCGGCTGCAATGCAGCATTCTGCACGCCTGCTGGCAACACAACAGATTTCTTTCTGCAAATACTTAGCATTTGTTAATAAAGTAGTATACACTGCAGACCTGGAATGTGTTCAACTTCACGCGTTGTCTACAATTTATATGTTCTGCTAAATTCGTGCTTCTGCTGGATGACTGCACCAAACAGATACCGGCTAGAAAAAACTGCATTGTAATAGGGAGCACATGTAAGACTCAGAGTTTCTACTTCATTAATCCCTTAAAAGAAGTGGTGCAGCAGTCATATGAAGAGGGTAGTACCTTTGTCTAATATGTGTAAGGACTACGCTGGCCTGACCAATAGGAGTGCCATATCGAAGACAGAAAAGCAACTATCTGTGAAAAAGGATAGCTAGATAGAGCATCTTGCAATTGTGGAATCCCTCCACCAAAAGACCAGAAAGGCTGGTGCTTTTTCCTATATTCTGCAAGCAGGACCACCACGGATGGATTGTAGGGTGGTCGTAACCATGGAAATGAGCAGTGTATAATGTGATGAAAAAAATTAATCCAGCCAGCAAAGGAAGCAATATGGACAATCACAATACATTAGTAAGTGCCACGTATTAACTTTCTCTACACGATAAATGCCACTTGCTGAAGTGAGACAACCCCTTTAAAGGGAACCTGTCATCAGCTTTATGCTGACTGTACTGAGGGCAGCATAAATTAGTGACAGAAATGCTGATTTCAGCGGTGTGTCACTCATGAGGTAAAAGTAAGTGGTTGCTGAGAACCAACATCACAAACATTGCATCCCAGGCCTTGAAAACAGTCATATCTACCTGAGAAGAGTCATTGTTATTCCTAATCTCCTGCTCTCCCCACCCATCTGCTGATGATTGGCAGTGGTCTCCTAGAGAGAAAGGGAGAAAACTAGGTAGAAGCCTGTCAGTCATGATCAGGTGGGCAGGGAAAGCAGGAATTCATGAATAACCATGACTCTTCTCATGAAGATCTGACTCTTTTCCAGGCCTAGTCTGCAATGTTTGTGATGTTGGTTCTCGGCAACCACTTACTTTTAACTTATAAATGACAGACCGCTGAAATCAACTCACCTGTCTCTACTTTATTCTGCTGTTAGTATGGGCAGCATAAAGGTGATGACAGGTTCCCTTTAAGGCACGGTACTAATTTACAAAGATTTAAAAGCAGTTCTTTTATAATGTCTAATTGTCTGAGACCTGGATCAAATAGAACATCAGATTATGACTAAAAGCCGTCTCTTTTCCTGAGCGGGAACTTACCAAGAAATCTAAACATATTCATGTGAAGGGTGGTCTTAGCTGCCGGATTCAACAGGAAGCAGTCCCTGTTAGCCCCAGACTCATCTCTTCCGTTTGGCGTCACAATGAGAAGTGGAGTCAGTCCATTTTGAAGCTCTTCACACATTTCTGCAATGGATTCGCTGTAGCCACCTCCGCAATCATCTACAGACTCCCCTAATATGCAGAAACAACTGTTAGTTCAATTTGACTCTGTGTGGATGGGTCTCACTGCATATGTGAACACTACAGTTTTCCAGATTCTATGTTACAAGCTCTGTCAGGTGACATCAGGGTCGTAGGTGAACAGCCATTTTCTGGAAACATACACTCCAAAGGCTGTCTTCATATCCTAACCTCCATCAATCGACTTGAGCTGTTCACAATCATATTGGCTTTGTTTTATTATGGAAGTGCTTATTGTGCGTATTTAATAAGTATAAAAGCCTGTACCAACGAATTTGACCTTCCAGACGCGATGAGGTAACAGAAGGCTGTCAGGACTGAAGGATGTCATTTTTGCACACATCTGGCCAAAGACAGATTTGGTACCATCTGGACCTGCCAAACCTCCTTTACTTCTTGAACGTTTCACCTATTAAAATAAAGAACTCATAATCATTAAAATGTCTGGTTATGATAAAAAAAAAAAGACTGGAACCACATAAACAAAATAACTATATACATACAGCACGTTCTAGCTATAATATATTGAAGGGACTCCACCAGTTTTATGCTGCTCTATCTGGGGGCAGCATAAACCAAGACCCTAATTAAAAGACCTGCTCACTTACTTGAATTGACCCAGCCATTTTGCTAAAATCTGTATTGAACAGTTCAAGTGCAAGCAGAGTGCCAGAGTCCGCTCAATACAGGGTGTGCACCAGGGAGTACGCATAATCCCCGCCACCCTGCCATTGACTTCCTTTTTTACTATAGCAATCAGAGGCCGGGAGGAAGGGAGAGTCCCGAGCTCGTAGACATGGGGATTCCTGGGCAATGTGTACTGAACAGCTCCAGCGCTTGGACTGCATTGAAGATGTTCAATTAAGATTTTAGTAAACCAGCTGGGTCAATTCAAGTAAGTGACCAAGCAATTTGCTAAAGGTATCTGTCAGCAGTTTATGCTACACTCAGATAGAGCAGAATAAAACTGGTGACAGATCCTTGATTATAGTGCATACAATTTTATAGCTGTATCAGATTTACAAAAATGATAATTTCCTATGCTAAACTGCAAGCCAATTGTACAGACGTTATGCTTCTTCATGCTTAAAGGGGTTTTCTGGGTTGGCAGAACTGATAACCAATTCTGACGATAAGCAATCAACTGCACAACCCTGGAGGTATGAGCATGCCCAATGATCAGCTGCTTTAAGGGGCCGCAGTACTCAGGCGTGCCCTGTGGCCCCTTCAATATCAGATAGGGGGTCATCCCTGCCAATCAGAATAACCTATCGATACTGTCAACCTTGAATACCCCCTTAAAAGATTATATACATATCATCATACTCAAGTAATTTTAAATCAGAGAAAGAAGTTGGTCAGAATTACAAATACCAAAACACACGGTTCAAGGAACAATAGTGTCCTTCTTATTCAATCACAGATCAATCCAGTTAATCTGCAACTTACCTGTATCCTGTTTAATTCAACCACTGGGCCATGTTGGCGGTCTCGTACCATGGTGGCTTGGACAACTTTGCGGAATGCAGCCTCCTGCAGAGTAAATTTAAAAGTTAGAGCAACAGCAAAAATGTTAACAGCACACATTGCGCAATCTTTAAAGGGGTTGTCCAATAATTTATATTGATGACCTACCCTCAGGATAGGTCATCAATATCAGATCGGTGGGGGTTGACTCCTGGGACCCCCAACGATCAGCTGTTTGAAGAGAAAGCAGAACTGGCAGGAGCTCTTCCTTCTCTTCTGTTTACTTGCTCGCCATCGCAACCACAGTGGTGAGCAGCTGTTATTGCATTCACTTCAATGGGACAGCTTCTTCCAATTCAAGTGAAGAGTAGAAGTGGGGATGGCTTAGATGCAATTACACCTGCTCACCGTTGCGGTTGCGATGACAAGCAAGTAAACAATCAAGAGAAGGCAGCGCTCGTACGAGCCCTGTTTTCTCTTCAAAAAGCTGATCGGCGGGGGTGTCAGACCCGCGCTGTCCGATATTGATGACCTCTCCTGAGGATAGGTCATCAATATAAATAAAGTAGACAACCCCTAAACTTTTTGTCAACTTTTTTTTTTTAATGGTCCCAAATGCTCCAAAATCATTTTTCTAATATATGTTAACAGAGTTTGCCTTTTTACTAAAGAAATTGTCACCCAAAGTCCTCATTTCTACTGAACTTTAAATTCACTATATTTGCACGTTGCTGACTTCTCATGGATTCCTTGCACTGTAGAAATGGGGCCCGCAGTGAACGGTGTAAGGGCAGGGGCACACTTTGCTGCTCCCGACTATGCCCCCTGAGCTTGGCCATAACACATGGGTACCATGTAAAAATGTGCTATGCCAGGATTAGCTGAGCGGAGCAGATATGCTTGCTGCAGGCCCCAATGCTAAAGTGCAAAGAATCCATACTCCATACACTGCTGAGAAGTTAGCAATGTGCAAATATAGTGAATTTAAAGTGCAATAGAAATCAGGACTTTGGGTGCCAATTTAGTAAAAAGATAAAATTCGTTAATAAAGTATATTAGACATTTATAGTTTAGTTACTCTTTAAGATATCATTTACAGGTCATCTAAGCAGGAGAACAGCACGTTTTCAGTAGTGTCCACACTACTTACTCTTCCCCACTGACTACTGGTCGATTTATATGGTCAACTGGCATGTCCCTGGATAAAATGCTTGTTAGGAGGCTACTACTATCTACCACAGAAAGAAGGTTAAGCACTCTGTATGTGAATAAGCAAGCCATGCAAGGACAAGACACAACAGATTACAGTCAGAACAAAAACCATGACTACTGCAGGAGATGGCTTTGTAGGACTTCAAGGGGGGGAAAAAAAGGAGGATCCCTTCCAGGTCCTCATTTATTGAACATGCAACGATTTTTAATAATGTAACAGTTTTAAGGTTTTTTTTTCCCCCACAATGAGCATTTATTACCTATCCACAGAATGCTACATAGATCAGCAGTCGAACATGAGCAGTACAGCTCCATTCAAAGTCTATGGGACTGACTGGGACAGCTAATGATAGCACTCAACTATTTCAGTCAGTCGTACAGACATTGAATGGAGAGGGAGGGTGCGGGTTTGATTTTTCCATTCAAACTCCTCCTTACTGTGTGACTACAGGGAGGAGGCAAGTGAATGGAGAGGTCTAGAATGACTCTGGACCCTGTTCTAGTGACTGCAGAGGGTCCAAGCGGTGGGGCGGCCAGGGTTGACACATTTATCAACTGTGGTAAAACCAGTTTAGACATATACCTTTCCTTGGGAGATAAGAATTCCACGCAACGTATCGAAGCCAACTGAAGGACCCTGACCAGTCTCCTCCAGCCTTCCTTCCAAATCAAACATGGGGATGCACGGACAAAAGAGCTCAGAGATATGATGAAGTAACAGCAACCTATTCCTTAAGCCTATAATGGCTATCTCTTGCAGGTGGTTGTATTCCATCGGTACCTGTAAAAGTAAATGTCAGACAGGTTAAGGATTGAACTCGGGTACAGACCAAAAGTTTGGACACACCTTCTCATTCAAAGAGTTTTCTGCATTTTCATGACTATGAAAATTGTAGATTCACACTGAAGGCATCAAAACTATGAATTAACACATGTGGAATTATACACTTAACAAAAAGTGTGAAACAACTGAAAATATGTCTTATATTCTAGGTTCTTCAAAGTAGCCACCTTTTGCTTTGATTATTGCTTTGCACACTCTTGGCATTCTCTTGATGAGCTTCAAGAGGTAGTCACCTGAAATGGTATTCCAACAGTCTTGAAGGAGTTCCCAGAGATGCTTAGCACTTGTTGGCTCTTTTGCCTTCACTCTGCGGTCCAGCTCACCCCAAACCATCTCAACTGGGTTCAGGTCTGGTGACTGTGGAGGCCAGGTCATCTGGCGTAGCACCCCATCACTATCCTTCTTGGTCAAATAGCCCTTACACAGCCTGGAGGTGTGTTTGGGGTCATTGTCCTGTTGATAAATAAATGATGGTCCAACTAAATGCAAACCGGATGGAATAGCATGCCGCTGCAAGATGCTGGTAGCCATGCTGGTTCAGTATGCCTTCAATTTTGAATAAATCCCCAACAGTGTCACCAGCAAAGCACCCCCACACCATCACACCTCCTCCTCCATGCTTCACGGTGGGAACCAGGCATGTAGAGTCCATCCGTTCACCTTTTCTGCGTCGCACAAAAACATGGTGGTTGGAACCAAAGATCTCAAATTTGGACTCATCAGACCAAAGCACAGATTTCCACTGGTCTAATGTCCATTCCTTGTGTTCTTTAGCCCAAACAAGTCTCTTCTGCTTGTTGCCTGTCCTTAGCAGTGGTTTCCTAGCAGCTATTTTACCATGAAGGCCTGCTGCACACAGTCTCCTCTTAACAGTTGTTGTAGAGATGTGTCTGCTGCTAGAACTCTGTGTGGCATTGACCTGGTCTCTAATCTGAGCTGCTGTTAACCTGCGATTTCTTTTTTTTTTTAATCAGATAGACTTTATTTCGGCATCCAAAACAGTATACAAGTTCACGTGTAGTCAAAATTGCAAATGTTGAAACAATAAAGGAAGCAATCTTACATATACAGAACTATGTTGAATCCATAACAATATAGCACAGGTCAATTGCACCAGTCTAACTGTCAAAACATTTTAAGTTAACCCCAACCCTAAACCCCCCCCCCCCCCTTTGTGCCGCAGAGAGGCCATTCCATGAAGTAGAAGCCTGACCATCGAGGTATGAAGGAAATTTAATATCTCTAATGTATTACCCTGGTAGCCTGGTATCAAGGGATGCGCCTCCTCAATTAGTATGAAAATAAGGCCTAGATAAGTGTTATGAGAGAGCTAGTTGCATTCTGACACATTCTCTCACCAGGGCCTGCGACGCCAACCCCGGTGTATCAATCCAACCCTGCCACAACTTAGAGAACTTGGCCGGACACTTTCTCTTAACATAAATCCCTAGTTCGTGTCGCAGAGTCATATTAAGTCTGGAAATATATTCCCCTCTAGACGGAGGAGATCTATCTAGCCAGTGTTTGGCTATCAGCACCCTAGCCTGGAATAGCATCCTCTGGATACACAATGTTACTGGAGCTGTATCATTTGCAGAATCGTCTATCAGACCCAATAAACACGTCCTAGCAGTATTAGGCAAACGGATTTTTGTTGTTATGGCTATTAAGTCCAGTACCTCTCCCCAGAAAGGAGCAAGGGCGCTACAGTCCCACATCATATGTACCAGCGTAGCCTCACTACCACCACATCGCGGACAAACTGAGTCCGATCTGAGGCCCACCTTATGAAGGAAAGCCGGTGTTCTGTACACTCTATGTATTAAATATAACTGGGAGACTCGCTGCGCCTCACTAAGCGTAAGTAAGGGGACTCTTACCAGGGTATCCGCCCATTGTTCTTGTGTTATAACTCCCACATCTCGCTCCCACTTGCTCCTCACCAAGGAGAGGCCTAACGTCGATGACTTGTCCAACAGTTGTTTATATAACATAGATATAAGACCCCTAGTGGAACCCCCTCTTAACAGTTGCTGAAGGATAAATGGAGAAGACACAATAGGGGTTGGCTCCTTAAATTGAGTCTGATAGGCATGACGGAGCTGCAAAAACTGGTAGAAAGCGCTATTCGGAAGACCATAGTCCGCCTGTAGCTGTGCGAAGGACTTCAACACACCCTCAGACCGTATATGTGAAAGAGAAAGAATTCCCTTCCTTTCCCACGGGGAAAATCCTTCCAGCCGGAATATTTCAGGAAGTTGAGGATTGTGCCATAAAGGCGTCTCATCATATAGCCCCTGCAAATCAATTAGTTTTTTAAAAGTGGACCAGACCTTAGACATCAAGGCCCATGTAGGACAGTGTCGTTTAACAATTTGCGGTGTCCCCATCTCAATTCCTGCCACCGGAGCCCTCTGCTTAGCATAGAAAGAGACCATTCTAGCTGAGGCACCCAACCCTGTGTGCTGTCCCCAGCCTTTAAAATGCTGCAATTGCGCTGCAATAAAATAGAGCCAAGGGTTTGGTAGGGCGAGCCCCCCCTCGTCTTTCCCTCTCTGGAGTATCTCCCATCTTATCCTGGGTTGTTTTTTCTTCCATACAAAGGTACGAAATATGCCCTGTAATTTGTAGAAAATTCTCTGGGGTACCCACACCGGGGAGTTGTGTAAGACATATAGTAACTGGGGCATTAGGATCATTTTTACTAGGTTACTACGCCCAATCAAAGATAGGGGGAGCTTGCACCAAGTGTTAGCTTTATCTATGAATCTTTGAGTGAGGGGATCAATATTTCTTCTGATATAATCAGTAACTACTGGTGTAATTGTGATTCCTAGATATCTAAAACTCTGTACAATTTCCAGTGGGATAGTGGACCAGTCAATTTGATCTGGAATTGGGTCAAGCGGTAGTATCACCGACTTGTCCCAATTAATGCTGAGACCCGAAAAAGCGCCGAACTCCGATACGTGGTGCATGATCGGATGAATCGAGCCTTGTATATCCCCTACATAGAGCAACACGTCGTCAGCATAAAGGGACACTCGTTCCTCCTCGCGATCCAGTGGAAAACCCTTCCATAGTGTAGAGGTTCTTAGTACACAGGCCAGCGGTTCAATAGCCACCGCAAAAAGGAGGGGTGATAAAGGACACCCCTGCCTTGTTCCTCTATGAAGCGAAAACTGATCTGAGAGTAACCCATTGGCACGGATTCTGGCAACTGGAGATGTATAAAGCAATTGAACCCACTCCACAAAACCTGTCCCAAAGCCCATCAGACGCATGACCTCCCACAGATAGTCCCATTCTACGCTGTCAAAGGCCTTGGCCGCATCAAGGGAGATGATCGCTCTCGCTCCGGGGGAGGCCATGGGTCTCTGCAGATTCATGAAAAGTCTGCGCAGGTTAATAGCAGTGCTCCTTTCCGGCATAAAGCCCGACTGATCAGCATGTATTATAGTGGAGATAGCCTTGTTCAGGCGATTAGCTAGAGCTTTGGCTAAAATTTTAACGTCTACCGGGAGTAGAGAGATGGGCCTGTATGATTCCGCCAGGGAGAGATCCTTATGTGGTTTTGGTATAACCACTACCACTGCTTCACGCATGGAGGGTGGGAGTGATCCTCGCTCCAACGCCTCTTTGCAAGTATTTAATAAGTGAGGAAGGAGCTGGTCTTGGTATTTTTTATAGAATTCTACCGGCAAACCATCAGATCCCGGTGCCTTCTCATTCGGAAAAGAGCTAAGAGCTGCCCTAAGCTCCTCCAACTCTAACGGCTCATCTAAGTAACTTCTCCATTCAGCCGATAAACTGGGAAGGGGGATGTTTGCCAAATAAGCCCTAATATCTTGGACTTCCAACCCCTGCAATTTAGATGTGTAAAGTTGCTTATAATAACTGGAAAATACTCCCAAAATACTCTCATCTTCCGTCACCAGCTCTCCCTCCTGATTCTTTACCCCTATCACCCTGGAAGGGCCGTCTTGTGATTTTGCTATTCTAGCCAGCAGGGCCCCTGCGCTCTCTCCCGCCTCAAAATATTTCTGCTTCAAGAAGAATCTCTTATTAGCAGCCACTTGTAATAAGTGCTCGGTCAAGCCCTCCTGTGCTGCCACCCAGTTAGTTCTAGAAACATCTGACGGGTTAGAAATATATTCAGCCTCAGAGTGACAGACAGCTACAGTAAGGGAATCAGTTAACTGTTTGGTTTGCGTCTTTCTCCTTCTAATGTTCTGAATGTACAGGCCCCTTATAAAGGCCTTCATAGACTCCCATACCATAGCCATAGAGGCAGTGCCCAGATTGGAAGCAAAAAAACCCGTGAGCTGGGAATCCAAGGGATCCCTATCATCCAGAAGCTGGATCCAGAATGGATTGAGTCTCCACAAAAAGGGTCCAGCCCTCCCACTACGATTTGCAAGCCTGAGCTCAATATGAATAGGGGAGTGGTCTGATAGACTGCGAGGGAGGTATTCAATTTTGGAGACATAGGACAGTGCATCCAGGGAGCCCAGTGGCAAGTCAATGCGGGACAAAGAGTTATGAGATGGGGAGAAGCAGGAGTATTGCCTCAACAGCGGATTCCGGATTCTCCACATGTCACAAAGATCCAACTCCTTCAGGAGCTTTGCCAACGAGGTTTCCCGGACAACCGCCGGCATCGGGTCAGAAGAGAATTTATCTAAAGAAGGATCTAAGTATTTATTAAGATCCCCAAGGAGATAAATAGGGAGAGTCGGGCCCTGAGATACCAACAAAATCACCCGTTTAATTATGTCGCAGGAGTATGGCAGAGGTACATATATAGCAATTAAATACATCTGTATTCTATGTACGGAGCACTGTAGACAAATGAATCTGCCCTCCGGATCTATCTGTGCTCTGTGGCATTCAAACGGTACATTCTTGTGCACGAGTATGCTAACCCCCCTGGCATGTGAAGAGAAAGTTGAGTGGTAGGAATGAGACATCCATGGCCTACAAATACTTCCTTGGGACTGTGTGGTAAAATGTGTTTCTAATAGGCAAAAAATTCCCGGTTGATATTTCTGAAGTACCGTAAAAATAGCCTGTCTCTTCGTGGCATCGCCAAGGCCTCTGACATTCCATGCCAAAAGATGTGTATCACCCGCCATAGTGATAGGTATACAGGGCAAAGAAGCAGGACAACAGCAAAATCAACCAGGATTGTACATGTGTTAGTGAATGGGCCCTCTGCGGACAAAAAAGCCCCCCCCTTAACCCAAAAACAATAACGGTAACATAACTTATAGCACCCAAAAAGGAAACCATATCCTGAAGGCACTGAAGTTTCCTGAAACCAGCGCCTGCAAAAGGACCACGTTTGGAACCTATCATTAGAATTAGCTTAGAATACAGAGAGAGAGATTCCCTTCAAAGCAGCATTAACAATGAAGAACGGCAATTCTGGCGGACAAGACGCAGCTACTATCCTGTAGAATGAACAGTACCAAGAAAGTAGGAGTCCCGGCATATATCAAAATAAGTAACTGACAGAACAAAGAATACTATCAAAAGCGACCCCTTGAGGATATAATACTCATCACGCTGTCGGCTCAATGTCCTCGGTCCAGTAGAGGAGATCAGTCCCGAAGCTACGCATCCGACCATGTCAGTCCACGTTGCCACCGTTTCTGAGCAGATCTTCATTCCGGTCGACCCATTGGACCGCTTCCTCCGGTGTGTCAAAGATATGTACTCGACCTCCCGCAATGATCCGGAGCCTGGACGGGTACATCATAGAGTACTTTACGTTTTTCAAGCGGAGCCTCCTTTTAATGTCGAGGAATCTGGCGCGCCGCTTTTGAACATCTGCAGAAAAATCTGGGTAAATGGAGATTTTATTTCCTTGAATGGTCAGGTTAGTATTATCCCTCGCAGCTCTAAGGATGGCATCTCTATCTTGGAAATGTAAAATACGCATCAAGACGGATCTAGGAGGAGAGCCTGGTGGCAGTGGGCGAGACGGCACTCTGTGCGCCCTTTCAATTGCAAATATGGGTGAGAGAACGTTCGGATCAAACTTCTCCTTAATCCATTCCTCAAAAAAGGTGACTGGATTAGAGCCCTCCGCCTTTTCAGGGACGCCCACCAGTCTCAGGTTGTTGCGCCTTGAGCGGTTTTCAAGGTCTTCCGTTTTATTGATTAATAGAGTAATATTATGGATCACCTTGGCTAAGTCCCTTTTCACAGGGGAGATTTGGTCCTCTACCAGACCCACTCTTTCCTCCACCCCTGCTACCCTCTCGTTGATCTTTTTTATGTCGTGACGTATGAGGAAGACACTTTCTTGCAGGGAGCCCATTGAGGTATTAAGTGAGGCCAGAGCTGTGCTGCAGTGCTGAACAGCAAGGAAGATGTCCTTGCTGGTAGGCTCAGGAACATGAGGCCCCCCAGGGGAGATTATCGGTGGAGGAGATTTGGTTAACCTGCGATTTCTGAGGCTGGTGACTCGGATGAACTTATCCTCCACAGCAGAGGTGACTCTTGGTCTTCCTTTCCTGGGGCAGTCCTCATGTGAGCCAGTTTCTTAGTAGCGCTTGATGGTTTTTGCGACTGCACTTGGGGACACTTTCAAAGTTTTCCCAATTTTTCAGACTGACTGACCTTCATTTCTTAAAGTAATGATGGCCACTCGTTTTTCTTTACTTAGCTGCTTTTTTCTTGCCATAATACAAATTCTAGTCTATTCAGTAGGACTATTAGCTGTGTATCCACCTGACTTCTGCCCAACACAACTCATGGTCCCAACCCCATTTATAAGGCAAGAAATCCCACTTATTAAACCTGACAGGGCACACCTGTGAAGTGAAAACCATTTCAGGTGACTACCTCTTGAAGCTCAATGCCAAGAATGCCAAGAGTGTGCAAAGCAGTAATCAAAGCAAAAGGTGGCTACTTTGAAGAACCTAGAATATAAGACATATTTTCAGTTGTTTCACCCTTTTTTAAGTATATAATTCCACATTCATAGTTTTGATGCATTCAGTGTGAATCTACAATTTTCATAGTCATAAAATACAGAAAACTCTTTGAATGAGAAGGTGTGTCCAAACTTTTGGTCTGTACTGTATATTGAAAGGATAAAAATATGTCCAGTAGTCCACCTGTTACTAACCTGAGCTAGGGTAGCAGCTGACACAATGACTATGCAATATACGTGTTCAGTCTTTTCTCCTTTAATGTAATTTGTGCTATTATTATGGGCTCAGATGACAGAAAATGGGAAAAGAAGAAACTCTGGCCACCACTCAGATGTGCAAGAACTAAACTGAACACATTTGATGGACAATAACAATTGATATGGATTTACAAGGCTCAGGTGAATCGGACTAAAAACTGTAATTACCCTGTATTACCGCTATATTGTAGACAGTGTGCAGGTAAACACTGAAGAGGATGCAGCAGGTGCACAACCTCTTTAAAGGCTAGGTACACATTTGGATTGTACTCATTTTGAGCTAAAAGTCATTTTCTCAATTGGTCTTTATTAAAAATATTGAGCCCCTTTTTCGGTGCAGCCTTTAGTTTCTCCAGTAACAGGATCTGAATGTCCGCGCTGTTCCGTCAGGCAGCTCAGCTGACGGTTCCTTATCTCTGACCTCGGATCAGGGCCCATTCTGCATCTGTTCCACAATTTTGCAGATCATATGTAGACTCATTCATCTCAATGGAGCCGTAAAAGATACAGACAGCACACGTTGTGCTATCCTCATCTGCACATCCATTCCACGGCCCCGCAAAAAAAAAAAAAAAAAAACATGTGACAGCCGGTATCCATGTTTTGCGGAATCATACAGTCATGTGAATGCACCCTAAGAATGTGGTTTAGATAAGTGTTTATGACTATAGATGAGCGAACGTGCTCGTAACGAGCACTGTACCGCTCGGCTCCCCTGCGCTCGCATGGGCGCAGGCAGCCGCTTCTGTCCTCCTCACCCGACGGAAGCGGCTGTCTGCGCCCATGCGAGCCCATGGGAGCCGAGCGGTACAGTGCTCGTTACGAGCACGTTCGCTCAACTCTATTTATGACCTTTTAGTAATATAGAGATCAGGTTTATTAGATGACCGGCACAAAGTGAAAATATAATTCACACAGCTAAACAGTTAACCCTTTGACAGAATGGCTCAATATTTTTTTTTAATAAAAGACCAATTGAAGAAAAGATTGTTAGCCAAAAATGAGTAAAAAGCAATCATTAAAAAAATGCCCCTGAAGGTGTATATAGCCTTTAATGCCCTATATAAGAAAAAAAGGCAATATAAACATGTCTGCAGATTACCTGTGTGGGGAGTTTGCCAGCATTAGCAGGTTTACTTGTAGACCAGGCCAAGGTGTGAGCAGAACCACAGGCGACTCGGTTTATCTTTTTACCCTGAAGAGCTGCTACAAGGCGAGGTCGCTGAATCGCGTTTGTAGTTCCATCTCCAAGCTGCCCTTCATCATTATCACCCCATGTGTATACTTCACCTAAAAAAAAAAAAAAAAAAAAAAAATACAAAAATGTCAACTTATGTTTTCTATGAGGATGAAAAGCCGGGGTTCATTACAATTCAACCATTCAAATTTAACATTTGTAGACTTTGTGCCTGTCTACAATTCCAAAAATTTAGCCCAAAGATGCTGGCCAAGCACCCACGCTCAATTCATCACCAGCTATTAGACTGATATATTAAAAGACAACAGCATTTGCGTCTACATAAGAAAAATTAAAATGAAAAGACACAAAATGGCTATCAATGTGCTACTGTGACAAACCCTGCATTAAATCTGCCAAAGAGCTCTTTGTATGCACACGTAGTAAAAAAAAAGATGTAAGTGAGTCACATTCCGGTCGTCGAATTGAAAAGATGTAAAATGTGATTTTCTAGCAAAGGTGCAACATTTATCAGAGCTAGAAAAATACCCTACTGGCATGGTTGTTTGTCAAATTGTGCGTGCGTGGTACAGAGATGTGACAACTGTGTCACACGTTTGTCAGGCAAGTCAAGTAGGTATCTGAATATATTCCAGTGATTTCTAGGAACAGTCCCAGGTTTTAAAGAATTTAGCCATGGGTGCATTAGTCATATATAAAAACAACAATTATTGAAACAGAAAAGAAAAGCCATTCAGACCACGAGCTAAGATGTGCTCCTCTAGGAAGATATCCATGTCTGATGGCAGGATTGGAGGGAGAGGGACAGGAGGCAGAGTGATGGGCCCCTGACAGACAGCTAGTCTGCCATACGTAAACTAAGGATTCCCTTCAAGTCTTCCAAGCTGGTACTTGCCAGGCTTGGATTCAGATATGTAATAATTCATAAGTGCTTAGACAACCATATGAATCGGTCTGCAAAATTGCGGAATGTGTGCGGACCCATTCATTTCAATGGGACCGCAAAAGATGTGGATAGCACACCGTGTGCTGTCCGCATCCGTAGTTCTGTTCCGCATCCGTGGGCCCGCAAAAAAGATAGAACATGTCCTATTCTTGTCCACACTTGCGGACAAGAATGGTCATTTCTATCATAGGGTCGACCATGTGCAGTCCGCAAAATGCTAGATATTTTTTTAAGATTCATAGCCCTATGCTTCCCCCAGCACAAAAAAGCACGAAAAGTCTTGTTTGAATTTTAAAGGGTTTTCTGGGATTTTGATATTGATCACCTACAGTAGCCTTAGGATAGGTCATCAGGATTTTTATCCTCTGGATACGTCATCAGTATCTGATCGGTTGGGGTCAGACACCCGGGACCCCTGCTGATCAGCTGTTTGAGAAGGCACCTGAGGATAGGTCATCAGTATCAAATTCTCGGAAAGCCCCTTTAATTTTAAAAGGGAATCTATCCCTAGTTTTACGCTGCCCCATTTGATGGCAGCATAAATTGGTGACAGGTGCCTAATACTTTCTTGAATTGACCAGGTTGTTTTCCTAAAATCAGTATCCAGCAGCTCCAGTGCGAGCCATGTGATGGAGTCCACTCAGTACACTGCACAAACCTGGGAGTCCCAATATGCATGAGCTAAGCTCCGGAGCATAACACTGGTGACAAATTCCCTTTAATGTGTTACCAGCTTTGCTATTGGAACTTATTATAATAAATTAAATAAAAATATATTCGGGGGGGGAACTATCTCTCTAAATGGAGAGCACCTAAATGGCAAGAGGAGTCTTATAGGCCAGGCAATGCTCCTCTCCTCAGAAAGGGATGCAAAAGAGCTCATTTGCTTACCATCTTCCCATAAAAATATATTAACATTTAGACCTTGAAAGACTGTGAATCATAGCCTCTTCTGACATGACAGGGAAGAAGACACAAATTAACTGCACTACATATACCATGCATAGGGGCACTGTGGCAGGCATGACATAAAGGGTCAACTACAGCTGTGACCACCTCATAGACTGACATCCCACTTATTTGTTCTAGGTCACATCTGCCAAGGACACAGAACACATTTCCAGTGCCTGTTCCTTTAATGGCGAGAATGGATGCAGTAGTAAGTAGTTCAAGATCTACTCCTGTCACTTTTCACTCACCCTAACGATTACCCGTCATTGGTAGAGATGGATGAATTGATAGTTTCATGACCCCTTACCAGCATTCCACAGTGTGAGGCAGCGTTATTCATGTTATTAGGTGACACTTACACAATACATAGTAAATCCAACCGAAATTTGCCTGAGTCACCACAATATGTTTCTATAAGCATGCTCACGGGGACTCGGATGTCTTTTTTTCTATGAAAAGGGCATGGTTGTATACGTGACTGCACCATGATGTATGTTTGCACAGTTCTCCCTCAGGATAAAACATTTTTTTTTTTTAACATAAAATAGTCTTTTCTGAAACCCGACTCAACATACAATGCCTCAGACCCAGATCCAGCCAATTAAGGCCACTTCTCTGGTAAAATAGCTGGATTAGTTTCTAGTTATCAGCTATTCCTGACTGTTATATGTAAGGACTTGTTTTATCTGTCTTAGTTATCTGCTTATTTTTCTTAAATCTTCATTTTCTCTTATCTTGGATGACATTTTGGGGCTTTGAAATCAATTACTTAAGTTACAATGATTTCAATATACAATGGTAATCTAGGAACCAATTAATATTGTATCTTGAGGGACCACTGCATGTAGTTAACCCTCTTCTGTACCAGACATTCTTTAACCACTTCTCATCTGGGTCATTTGACCCCCTTCCTGACCAGGCCTAATTTTGCAAATCTGACATGTGTCACTTCATGTGGTAATAACTTTGGAACGATTTCACTTATCCAAGCGACTCTAAGACTGTTTTCTCGTGAGACACTGTACTTCAAGTTAATGGTAAATTTGAGTCGATAAGTTTTAATTTTATTTATAAAAAATTCCAAAATTTAACGAAAATTTGAAAAAAATTCACTGTTTTCTAAATTTGAATCTCTCTGCTTTTAAGACAGTGATGCCCCATAAAATCCTTTTTAATTTACATTCCCCATATGTCTACTTTATGTTGGCATCATTTTGGTAGTGTCATTTTATTTTTTTAGGACAGTAGAAGGTTTAGAATTTTAGACGCAATTTTGGCAAAATCAACTTTTTTAAGGACCAGTTCAGTTCTGAAGTCAGTTTGTGGGCTTACATAATAGAAACCACCCATAAATTACCCCATTTTAGAAACTGCACCCCTCAAACTATTCAAAACTGGTTTTAGAAATGTTGTTAACCCTTTAAGTATTCCACAGGAATTAAAGCAAAATAGATGTGAAATTTCAAAATTTCACTTTTTTTTGCAGATTTTCCATTTTAATCATTTTTTTCCTGTAACACATCAAGGGTTAACAACAAAACAAAACTCAATATTTATTACCCCGATTCTGCAGTTTGCAGAAACACCCCACATGTGGTCGTAAACTGTTATTTGGGGATACGCCAGGGCTCAGAAGGGGAGGAGCAGCATCTGCATTTTCTAACATGGAATTTTTTGTCATGGTTTGTAAGAGTGATAACTTTTTAATTTTTTTGTGGACTGGATTTTTTTGTGGTGTCTTATTTTTTGCGGGACAAGCTGTGCTTTTTATTGGCACCATTTTGGGGTACATCCGGCTTTCTGATTACTTTTTGATCTAATTTTTGGGAGGTTAACTAAAAAAAAAAAAAAAAGCCCCAGTAGCACCAGTTACAGGGGAAATACATCCACAGAGAGGCTGTACAGAGTAATACTATGCTGTACAGCCTCAGTGCAGGGCTGATCGGGTCTATGAGACCGGCAGCTCCTGCACTCTCCTGGCCCCGGCGATCACGTGACCGCCGGGCCAGAACAGGAAGCGCAATAGCGAACTACAAGGCAGGGACCCCTGGGAACGGTCCCTGCCTTCTCTTTGGGGTACCCTGCTATCACTGACAGCAGGTACCCCACTGTGCAGCTGCACGATTAGCGTGCAGCTGCTATCTCTGAATGGACATTCAGAAACGTCCATTCAGAGATAGATAACCACTTCCCGGACATTTATAGTCAATGGGCGGACAGGAAGTGGTTAAAGGGATTGTCTCACTTCAGCAAGTGGCATTCATCATGTAGAGAAAGTTAATACAAGTCACTTACGAATGCATTGTGATTCTCCAGATTGTCTCCTTTGCTGGCTGGGTTAATTTTTCCATCACATTATACTCTACTTGTTTCCATGGTTACGACTACCATGCAATCCATCAGCGGTGGCTGTGCACTACAGGAAAAAGCATTGACCTCTCTGGGTTGCTGCGACCGTGGAGGGCACATAGGCTCGTGCTTTTTTCTATAGTGTGCAAGCATGACCACCACTGATGGATTGTAGGGTGGTCGTAACCATGGAAACGAGCAGTGTATAATGTGATGGAAAAATGAATCAAGCCAGCGAAGGAGGCAATATGGACAATCACAATCCATTAGTAACTGCCTTGGATTAACTTTGCCATTTGCTGAGGTGACACAGCCCCTTTAATATACATGCTTATTTCAAGAAATAAAATACTTAGATGATCCATGTAGATGAATACAAGTGGTGATTGACCATTCCTCTGATTGTTGGTGTTTTGCAGTTTATTACTCCACCTCTCTGTTCTTTCCCGTGTATATCCATGATTCTTTAGAGATTTTTTAAATTTCTGGCCTGAAGAAGAGACCTCAGCGTCTCGAAAGCTTGCCTTATAACATCATTTATATTAGTTAGCCACTAAAAGGTATCAAATTGCTATATTTTATATTGTTTCTCTTTTTGAGAGCGTCAAGACTAAATACAAATCGCTCGCACTGCATTAGGATAAAATCGCAGGCTGGAAATTTCAACTGAAAGAGCAACAGGAGGAAACAAAGTACATAAATTAGATCAGCACCGCTGAGATTATGTGGAGACAGAACCTTGACAAAATATTAGAAAACTCAGGAACCAATAAACCCACAGTATCCTCAGGGAACAAGCAATAAACGCTGGCTATTTCCACTGTGAGATTGGCTATAAAGTCTAGCATCTAAGACAAACTAATTTTATTCTGAAAACACCACCCTCCCCTTCTTCAGCACACAGGCTGGAAAAAAAAACTCACGCAAGAGAAAAGCTATAGCTTACCATCCTCAGTGCAGCACACACAATGCAGTGACCCGGTGGCGATGGCAATAACTTTCTTCCCTTGAAGTCCCTGGACTTGCCGTGGCCTCCGCACATGATCATCTGATCCATGACCTAGCCGATGATAGTCACCTTTTCCCCTGGATATTAAAATTGACACCTGAAAATTCAGTTCAACCAAAATGCACTACAATTTGCTTTCTTTTAAAGGGAATGCGTCAGGAACCTTTGTCATGTTAAACTGATGACATGTCACTGTAGTTTCTGTTACAGTGAAATCAAACACGTCGACAGTGACACGCAGAACCATTTAAGAGATCTACGACTTTGAAAAGTACCTCTCTTTAAAGGGGTTGTGTCAAGACGCTTATTCTACATTTTTCAAAACAGCATCCAGATCTAAATACTTTTGCAATTGTATGTATTTGAAAATTTAGCATGGCCACCAAATTATTCAATAAAATGCATTTGTATAGCGCCACCTGCTGTGTATTATTTTTATTATTTTTTTTTGTCCATCTCACTGATCTGGTCGAACATGCTCAGTTCACATCTTCAACTGCCATCAGCCATACCTTCTATTAGAAACTGTGGCACTTACAGGGAGAGAGCCCCTAAGCTGCCACTCAGAAGAGAATCTAGCAGAGCAATTGGATCAGTGAATGTGGAGATACCTGGACCCATGCGAGGTACAGGGCTGGTTCTAAATCTGTTAGAAAGGTTTTCATGTACTATATGAAGTCTGATTTTTTTACATTAATCATGGCATGACCCCGTTAAGTAAATGTGGTCAACACAGTCATCAGGGCATTGCTCTGCAATGGCAGAATCCCTCCTCATGCTAGGAGGATGACTATTAAATTGAGAGGGGCTGGTTCACAGTGATGACTCCACCACTGCTGATTGATGCTCTGTGCGGGGCTCAAAGCTTGTGCCGCCTACCCCATATTGCCGCACTGCTGCTGCCTCCTCCTTTTTCTGGAAGAGCTGCACGGTAACAAGGAGGCGGCACCATCTTAGAGCTAAAGCTACACTTTACAATAGGAAAAATAAATAAAATTGACGTACCATGTATAGACAGCACCAGACTTTGTCAGCGCCACAGAAAACTGAGAACCACACTCCACTTTGGTAACTCCAAGTCCCGTCAGGGAATCAATCTAAAAAGAAAAAAAAAAAATACAGGAACCAGGACATGTAAAAGGTTTAAATCCACAATTGGATATCTGTGAGAACAGGAGGCATCTTTTCTAGTCTTTATCAATGATTTTTTCCATAATCAGCCAATTATGTGATTTGCTGTTAATTAGTAGTAAAGGTTCACCCAGGAAAAGAATAAAAATCATATGTTACATATTTCTCATTTTTCACTTTCACTCTCCAGTCAGCAATTCATTCCAAAACTCAACATTTACAGGTGAATTATTAAAGAGGTTGTCCACCTTCCAGGGCCTTTCGGGCAGACCACTCCCATAACTTCAGTTCCTCTGTTAAGCTTCCTGTTTCATGGGGGTCACGTGGCTGCTGCAGACAATCACTGGCTGCAGTGGTGACTTACCCCCGTGCATCATGTGATTCAGTGAGGTGACGCATGGGGGTAGAGGGGATATGTCACCGCTGTGAGACGTTCAACAGTTACAACAGGGACTGGAGCACAGCAGCACAGGACCGAAAGATCAGGAACCCAATGTGGTGAGCAGGTAGGTATGATTCCATCTGCAGGTCTGCCGAAAGACCCCCTGAAGGTGTATAAACCCTTTAAGCAACAACTGCATTTTAACAAGTTCAGTCAAAGGTTTGACATAGTTACAGCAATTTTGTGGTTCTAGTTGCATTTTTTTTTTGTTAAAACACCAGCTCCAGATGTTAGTCTATGGGAAATATGACATATTACAAAAACTATGTGGTTCACACAGATGGATAAAAAAAAAATACTGTATAGAAGCAAACACAAGCAATTTTTTATGCCATTTTTTAATGAGTGTAGAGGCCCTTCAGAACATTTTACACACTTTAAGACTTACTTTCATAGGTACTTTACAACCATCACTGCCCCCTCGTCCAAGCTTTCCATAATCTCCATCCCCCCAAGACCAGACTGTGTCATCGTCAGTCAAGCAGAGCGTCTGTGCATCTCCACTACCACAGGCAATGTCAATGACACGATATCCTTGCAGGGCCTCCACCTAAAGCGACAATAAAAACTTGACATCAGGAGGAAATGAATGCAGTCTATATGTTTAATGAGAAGAAAGCCAAAAAACAGTAAGGGCTATGCTCCCAATATGCAGGACCCCTTGCGTGTGTTAACGAAAAGGGGAGAGGCTCAAAGCTTTTACATATCTACCTGTACATTGCAGGTAATGCAATCACTTGGTTACACACCATGCAAGAACCACTTTCACATAAGCCTGGTAACTATCCCATACATGTTACAGGGTGCCAACAAAAGTATAATATTCTTGCATAGGTAACTCACCAACTTGGGCTTCAGCTGATCTTCACTATCACCATGCCCAAGACGTCCATACCTTCCTTTTCCCCAGGTGTACAGTTCTCCTGCTGCTGTGATACATGCGCTGTGTGCACCACCTGCAGCTATATCTATAACTTCTGTTCCTCGCAAAGACTCAATAACACGAGGTCTATCACATGGGCTGCAAGGACAAATGTAAAAGTAAGGGCCGAGCAGGAGAACACATGAATGATAAGAGCAGCAAATCTTAAATATAAAATCTAGGTAAGCTGAAGGTAAAAGGGGTTGCATAAAAACAAGTTAAAATTTCTAAGTTAAGAGCCACATGAAAAATGTCCTCTACTACTCTTTATCCACATACTATGTGTGGCATTATATTAACAGTACACATATTGGGAAACGTGAGCTGCCACTGTTGCCATTTCTATTTGGTCATGTACAACCCCTTCACATAACTATAAGCTGAATAGTTTTATGGTTATAAGTCATACTGTACCTTCTGTTCCCATGGCCTAGTTTTCCATCTTCTGCCTCTCCCCATGAATAGACCTCACCCTCAGAAGAGAGTGCAAGACAGTGCTTTCCACCAGAGTTGACTGCCACCTTTTTCACAAAAACATGTTGAATGGATTCCAATAGTGTGGGTGTAGACACAGATTCAGTGCCACCGATGCCCAGCCTACCACCAGCCCCATATCCTGTGGCATACAACTGACAAAAAAAAAACATTATCAGTTGAAATCAACATTTTAATTCTTATTACAGCAGAAGGAAAGCACCAACTTCCTTACTTTCCCATCAGCTGTGACGGCAAATAGAGTTTGCTCTCCTCCAATCAACTGTATAGGTCTTAGTGTTGCCAATGCTTCACATGGTGTAGGAACCTTGACTTTCGCACCTTCAATACCTCCAAGTTGTCCTCTGTGATTATGACCCCAGCCGTAGATGGTTCCACTGCCACCAGCTGACAAAGTCCAATCATCAGGTCGTCTATGAAGACAGATTATTTTTAGGCTGTACACTTCTTATATGCCAATTTATGTACATTAAAAATATACAATATTCCAAACCTATTCATCCACTGGACAAGCTGCTCATCCTGTTCTCTCCTGAAGATCTCATGACTCTCATGGACCGTATTCATAGTCTCATAATCTGCCATCAGCTCACGGATTTTCTTTGCAACCTTAACACAAAAGCAAAAATTATTTGAGTTAAGAAAAACATACGATACATAACACTGTCAGACCGGATAACTAAAAAGTATATACCTCATCTAAAAACAATCGAGGGAGCGGTGTTCTCTTGTCCAGTGCAACAGCAACTCTTGAAGCCATACAGTACCTCCTGAACCATGCCCACTTGTGAGTCTCTGCACAGCATGGTAGAGTATCTAACTCAAGATCACAAGCAAGGGCCACCAAAACCTGCAAGATAAACATCCCCAGTGTTACTCTGACCATGTTTTACACAATAATTTCACAGGGCTTGACCACCGATCACAGTAATGAATCCATAATAGTTTTCTTCAATTTGATTTAGATTGCTTTACAATGGCTCCAGAATATCAGAAATTTAGGCGGTATCCTTCAATGTAGTACAAAGTGATGAAAAACCTTGTAAGAAAACAGCCTTCAAAATAAGCACATTTTGGATCATTTTTACGTAAACTGAACTATATGGCATAGGTCTCCCTGTTCATGAATAACATATGCTTACAAAATTAATATGTTTAAAAAAAAAAACTATGGTCCACATGCAGCTAACTCTGCCTTTCCCAGGACAGCCAAAAATGCATATCAGAGGGCTTAAAGAGGACATGTCACTGGTGCTGACATTACCATACAAATAACTGTCACTGTAGGACTGTAGTGCATATTGATGAGATATGATAGTGGTTATTTTTCTGTGGGCTGCTCTGTTCCCCCACTGTGTCCCCCGCTCTGGTTTCCCCCCATGTATGTTAATCCATACCATCGGTACAGGGAGAAGGCGACAGCTGTGTTTCTCTGGGATGGGGGCCTCATCTCCTTCAACCTGGCTGTGAGATGGCCAACCGCAGCAGTAAAGCAATTTTCTTAATGCTTTCTAAATGCTTTTTAGAACAACTCCGGCAAGATGACTGCCCCCATAATCATGTTCAGAAAATACAATCTGTATCAGAATCTAATTACAATTTGTAATAAGAAAATAAAAACAGATTAGAAAAACCCTCTAAGGCAAAAACAAAATCCTTTCAACCAACCATGTCAGATTCAGACTGTTCCACCAGAGGACCCTTTTGTGGGCCTGGGCTCTGATACCCTAGGGGGCCCCAAAGGTCCAGGAGAAAAAAAAAACATTTGGACCAGTCTTTGAAGCCAATAACTTGCCACTAGGCTCTATTTCTTTGAATTAGGGCGTGTGAACGGGTCTGCATCTATTCCACAATTTTGCGGAATAGATGTGGCCCCGTTCACTTCAATGGCCGGTATGGGATCTTGCCGAGCCACGGCTCCACAAGAAAAAAAGGAACAATAGCGGACAAGAATAGGCATTTAGAACGGGGTGCGGGGGCGTGTGTTCCGCAAATTGTGGAACACACGCCAGTCGGGATCCGTGGTATTGTGGCCGTCTGAATGGCCCCTTAAAATCTATTAGACTTTATTGATGGTATGGGGGTTTGGGCCCTGAGACAAATTTCCTCTGGTGGGCCAAGGAACCCAGGTCCAACCCTGGATGGTGTATTACCTTGAAGAACGGACTGTGAAGCAACTGCTTCCCTCCTCTCACAACTGGATCTTCATACTCAAATTGTCTCTGTAAGGCTTCAGGAAGGCCCTTCACCAACGCCGCTAAGGCACTTCCTGTAAAACTCTGAAAAAAAAGATGTGAACAGACATAAGTAGACCACAGGAAGAATAACAAACTTGCTGCTACATACAGAATTATAGACTACTACCCAACTGGCTATTTCCCTCTTCCACTCTGAAACCTGAATAACCAGGGTAAAATGTAGGGCAACTATATTCCAAGTACAGTTTGGTTTAATTTAATTTAATGAATAGCAAATTTTATCTTACCATTGCACGAGCTTCAGAGTCTCCATCTCCAAGTAACCTATTGATGTTAATAGACTGTCCAAACTCTGTGGTTAGAAGTTTCCTCAGCCTCTGCAGAGCCCACATCCTGTGACCTGCCGCTAAAACGGGCACAAGAAAGTTACTTTACAGTACAAGTTTTACTGAATCTTTTCCCACAAAACTACTGTATATATCAATCTCCTCAGCTCCTCCTTATAACCTACTGCTGAAGCGATCATAGGAGCGCAGGTGCCTTCTCAAACACTTATCAGATACCTTTTAAGGGGTTAATAAGTCAAGTACAAAATTAAAGAAAGACTAGATTTTATTACATACCAAGAGCGCTAAGTTGAGCGCAGGCTGCGAGCGAAGCAGCCAAACGGGGAACTATTCCTCGATTGGAAGCAAAATTCAAGCGGAAATCTAAAAGACAGGTGACTAAATCCATTGATGGGCAAGACAGGATGCACCGATCTGACAGGAGGTCTTTTGGACCTAGAAAAAGAATGTATAATTGAAAAGAAACAGTTTTACTTACTTTCATGTGCAATATAAAATCATAAAATGGCACAACAACCCAAAAATAATACATATAATCAGTTCTTACCTGCAGCTGGCATGATAGGATACACTGTGAACCGCCAGCCCCAGCCATTGACTGATCCATCACTAATAAATTTCCACTTTAATTCATCTCCAGGAATTCTCAGTTCACTAGACCAGTCAGACCATTCTCGGCCTACCAAATATAGATTAATGGGAAATTTAGTTACTACACTGGTGATAAGTGCCTAGTCCCTCTTATTATGGAGATGCCATTTTCATGTAAGGACAATGTTAATGTCTACTGAGTGTAGAGTCAAGGTGACTGGCATTACAAAAGTTTTTGGGGCTGCTCAAATACATTTTCCATTAAGTGGCAGTATTTCTACCCCCAAGATAAAACTAATACGATAGCATTTATGGACACAAAGGTCTTGTATCAGAAGATTGCCAAAGTTCACCACTGTACTCTTGGCACACCGTATCTAATGTAGAAATTAAATTTGTAGACCAATCAAAATCCATACATAAAAAGTGCATATATTAGTGAAAAAAAACACAATGCAAAACGAATCATGCAAGTCAGGAATGCTTATGGGAATATTAACAGGAAAATAAATTGCGGAATATCAGGCATGTTATAAGTGGGGAGAGCAAAAACGTCCAGACATTGACTTCCATAGAGAGAAGACTCACAGTCATTCCCACAACATGCCACTAAATTCTAGAATAGAAAAATTCCTTTAAAGGAGTTCTCTGGCAGTGAATAAGTAAGTCTCATGATTTAGTGTTGGTAGAAACACTTAGGACACTGTGGAGTCTGTAAATGGACATCGATGCACATTGCACACCTATGGAGCAAGCTGTGTGTGCAAACTGACACATGGAAGCTGCCGAGATCTCAGCTCTGGGACCAAACTGTAGACAGCTTTAGGGTAAATAATATATCGTTTATACTACTAATTGTAAGGATTACCAGAAGACTTGCTATTCCTAGCACCACTCTCTGGAGTGTACTGCTCTACTTTTTATAGTTTCCACTGTAAAAATAATAAAAAGGAACCTCAATTTATTGTGTAACCTACATGGAAAGAAGCCTCAATCTATCTGCCCTATGTTGATTATTTGCACTCTGGAACCAGTGCTGAGATCGCGGTGGGTGACCCCACTGAATAAATCTAACCAGGGTACAGACCGGTGGCAGAAACCAGCAGCTCTGTCCCAGCTTTCTGCTGAGGGTAACACAGGCAAAACACTCACATTTTTTCTGATTTTGCCAGTGAGAACTAGCCCATATGCTTGAAAACGGTATTAAAAGTAACAGTTTTACAGTAAACTGTAAAATTTCATTTTTGATGCTAACATTTTCCCTTTTCAAGTGGCTTAGGCAGAGTGCTGAATCTCCTCAAAGAGAACAGTCCTGTATGGAGTCTTTTTGGTGATTCTCCATGGGATATGAATAAGCAAAGCAGTATCTCCCAAAACAACAGAACCATCTCTTCAGCATGAGTCAAAATGGGATTTGACAAGAGAATATAGCCAAACCATCTGTAGACAGCTGTTTCGGGGTGCCTCATTAGTGTGGAGAAGGATTCTGGCTGGTGAGATGCCTTGGAAGCGACTTAGACAGGGTGCTGAATCTCCTTAAAGAAATCAGTTCTGTATGGAGACTTTTGTATGGAAGTACTCGATGGTATGAGACTTAGGGGCAATGCTCCATGAGAAACAAATATGCAAAGAGGTACCTCCCAAGAAAAAGAACCATCTCACCAGTACCACCTATTGGAAATGGAATTGGTGGAGCTGGTGAGGTAGTACTCTTTCTTGGGAGATACCTCTTTGCATATCCTTTTCAAGTGGATGATGAATGGCCTTTAATACATATATCCCAATGGGGTTTTTATCTGTATATTTGCACACTTGTAGAACAAATATACAAGTGAATATGGAAAGAGTGAAATGTTTTATCAGCACTTTGCACATCACCTGATCGGACTGAAACTATCCTGTTGGCCCCATCCATTATGGTAAGTGGGTCATGTCGCCGCTCTGTAGAACACTGGCGGTCAAATTCTACTCTAAGGCCCTCAGCACCTAAACAACCATAAAGAGAGTAATGTGGTTTTAACACAATTGGTCATACAGTTATATAGACTATGTACGAGTGAACAATAATGCTTTGATCATAAAACAAACTGATTTATAGGGCGCACACAAAAACGAATGAAAACTAAATAACTCAAAAACATGAAATGGTGCATTGAGCTAAACATGAGCTAAAAAAATGGAAAAATAAAGTTGGTTTGCATTGTAGTTTACTAACAAATCATGGCAGCCCATATGGAATGAAAAAAACATAAGGACACAGTTCAGTACAATATTCACTGGAAAAAGAAACCACTATTTTAGGACACAAAATTAGATTTATGCTACTTCTGGCGACTTATAGATAGCTTTCCCTATATAAAAAATTAGGCAGAAAAAAAACAAAAACACCATTTACAACACTAAAATTATGGTCATCATGATAGTAATTGGTGATCACCAAGAGTAAGTCACAAAAATAGGATGCAATATATTTTACTACGTTATTTTAGTAACCTAATTTCGTTACTACATTTTGTTCATGTAGCTTAGGCAAAAGCAGGTGAAAAAGTCAAAACAGTGTATACAAGCCTCTTCATGCTCACCAAAGTAGTTCTAAGGCCTTATTCGTGTCACATGGCAGTCACATGGCCTTTTTCAGAACAAATGAATTTCTTTTTTTTTTTAACGGACCATGAATATCGACCGTTAAAAAATAGGATATGTCCTATTTTGTCCATTTTGAACAGCCCCCTATCCAGTTCAAAGGTTTCGCTTTTATTGGCCATTTTTCAGAAAGGCATCAGTGAAAAAATGGTGGTAAAAGATGAGCTGTTTTGCCATTTTTAACAGCAGTTTTTTTCGTAACTGTTATGTAAATGTAACCTAAGGGTGCATAACAATTCAGCTTTCATTTTCTAGTTTCCATCTCAAAATTTACGGGTTTACAGGCAGATCATTTTGTTAAAAAATGGCTAAAAAGTCTCTAAAATAACAGAGACATTGCTCACCTCCACCATTCCCTGCCACTTCACTAAGGCTGCTCTACGCTTTCTGCCCTAGCTTGAAACGCCGAAAAGACCTGACTAATGGGACATTTCTTGCCATTTTCATAGTGTCGGGCCAGTGAAGAGCAGCTTCAGAACAGCAGTAGAGAAAGTATCAGTGGATGTGAGTAATGCCAGGATGCCAGGTAGAACTGACAGAAGAGGAGGAGGAGATAGGAGCAGACCCGGAGTGTGGGCACAGGGGGAACAGGTGAATTCCCTAGTGGGCCCCTAGTTCTCCACTCCCTGCAAAAGTGGCACAAAGCACAGTAGAATGACTGCACTACATATTCACAGCCAGCATACATATGAGAGAAGTCATTATGAACTGGTCTACCTCTTGTGAAGGAAATCATATAGACACCATCTTGTCTCTGTCTTCTCAGTGGGCTCTTTCCCTCCCTCATTTTCATGTTGATGCTTGCATTTTTACATTATGTCTAGAATACAATATTCTAAACTCAAGGCTGAATGCTTCGTCTGTGAGAGTTTCACTACTTTTTTGCCTAGAGCCATTATAATATGCTATCGATTATATATATATATATATATATATATATATATATATATATATATATATATATATATATACACATACACACACACACACGCTTTCTGAAATAAAGTTGGAAGTCATTTGTGGAGAACACACTCTTAATTTGACCCCATTACCACATCATTAGAGCCGTTTTCGCTCACAGAAAACTTGGCGCCCGAACAGGGACTGGATGACAAATGGGATGACTTGGATTGATTTTTATATGGTCATTAAAAAAACTGGGTAGATTATTTAGCAAACTACCTAGTTTATTATTATAGATGCATTGGATCGCTGAGACTTCTAGGTACAGAGGTAGTTCAGCCAATATCCTCTTTCCTCGAAGTTGCTGAGGGGACCCCCATAATCCATCATTTCAAAGTGTCTTGCTGCTGCTTATCACTGTGTGAGCAGGTAATATTTGCATGTAGCTGTACAGTGGGTCATCCCCAGAATGAATTTTACTGGTGGGCTCTAGACACCCCAATCCAACACTGGCCAGGAGTGATCACATACAGAGAAACGCTCTGTCAGTGACTGGATGACAACTCAACTGAGAAGACTACACACAGTAAGGACTTGTTCACAGAGAGGATTTCTCATTCAGAAAACTAAGCTGCATTGGTTCACAGATTTAGCCCCGTTCAATAAAGCTAATGAGCGTTTAGACACCCTCCATGATTTCCAAGCATTTTCCTGCTCCTTCTTTTACGTCTTTGTAATCCACATAGAAAACATCTGCGCTAGTATACATAGCTATGTGGATACCTGCTGGAAACAATGGGACGCAGAAATGCTGCAGTTTCCGGAGTAGAAAACATGCAAAATTTACATAGGAAAAAGGCACAAGCTCTAAAAGTCCAGAAGCACAGTCAAATTTTCATTGCCTGAAAAGAGTGCATTCATACAATGGAAGAAAGCAGGGGTATGGCAGCGATAGAAAAGTCAGATTTAGCAACAGTCAAGGGTTAAATGGCACTATATTACCCATGCAGAAGAAGACTTGCACCCAGATTCTAAAGACCTGGGGGAAGATTCATCATCTCCCTGCATGACTTTTAGGCCTCATGCAGACATCTGTGCACCACAGTCCGTGAAAACCCGGCCTGCAGTCCTGCTGAGTGCACAAGCGCACAGCGTCATTGGTTGCTATGACGCTGTTCTCTTCGTGCCGCCGCCGCCACTGTACAGTAATACACTCGTATGATCTATACCAGTGTCTTACTGTGCAGCAGCGGCGGCACAAAGCGCACGGGGTCATAGCAACCAATGACGCCGTGCGCTTGCGCACTCAGCAGGACCGTATGCTGGGTGTTTACAGACCATGGTCCATGGATGTCTGCATGAGGCCTTATGGCGTAAAGAAGTCCCAAAACCGTATTTGTGACTTTGCAAGAGCTACAACAAGATTTTGTTTCAAGTGGCATTTCTACACAGCCCTCACCACTTTCTGGGAAAAGGCCATGGTAAGGGCGTGAAGGTGGTGGGGCCAGCACATTTATCTTCATTTATGCCAGTTTTCTCTTGTAAATGAAGACAGAAATCTATATCAGCTTTCAGTTTAGGCACACGGACTGCCAGGGGATGTGCCTAATTTATGACGAGGCCTGCACCTCACCATAAATTTGGGGCAGCCTTATCAAGACCGGCACTGCACACGCTAGTCTTGATAAATCTCCCTCACTCCCCCCAGTGTCAAAGGTTGGTCTATTTTCGGTCCTCTTATCCATTTCACATACCTGATGCAATGTCTAACATCCAGCAGAGTAAAGAATCAGCTCCCTAAATGACAGACAGCTCAGTACAGAAGTGGGCTGTGTTCTTGTACCTAGAGAGCTTTATATACAGCTGAGAACAGTTGCACACACTTTCCGGTGTTTCCAGGGATCCTAGAACATTGTGCTCCACAACCTGGGATATGAGGAGCTTTAAAAAGCCCTTGCGCTATTAGCTTCAGGTGACCAAACACTGATTTTGCAGCAGTTGGTACATTAATCCTCTGCACTGACATTATATTTCTATGGCAACAGTGACTTCATGTGCCCACAACTGCTGGCTCATTGTGTTATTATTCAAAAATACGGGGGAGGGAGACGTCCCAAATCTGCATTTTGCTGTAAAATATTAAGCCATCCTGAGAAACAAATTTTTTCCCCCATAAATTATGGCATTTATCCTTCTCGTTTCACCACTTTACTCAGCAGTGATCCATTTGCAGAACTAACGTGCCATCGGCTTTTTGCATACATTTTAATTAAATTTGAATTTAATTAAGCCCTGAAGTTAATGAAGCCCTGCGCTCCAGAATTCTGGCTTCAAAAAGGCACAAAAAAGGGCTTTGCTGTTTTTTTGGCCTTATCTGCGCAAAAAATTTGCAACATTTTGCATTTTTACACTCAGTCCAGTTTTGAAAAGTGGGTGGGAAAGTGACCATGGTTTGCCGGCAGAGCAAATTTAACCCCTTCACGACCAGCACCGTACATGTACGGGGCTGGGGGACATGACTTCCCACCCAGGCACGCTGATCAGGCGGGCGCAGATCAGCTGCAAGGGACCAGTTGTTCCCGTTAGCCGGACCCCTGCTGTATGCGCCGGCATCGGTGAAAACACAGATGCCGGTGCATTAACCCTTGATGTGCCGTGGTCAGCGCTGACTGCGGCACATGCGATGTGTGCAGCGTGAAATAGAGCCCATTGGGTCCCTGCGCTGCTGTGACGGGGACCCGATGGCTTGGACAGCAGCCTGATGCCTTCCTTAGGCATCGTGGCTGCCATCCCTGCGAGCCTGTGAGATCCAGCCCCCTGGATCTCACAGGCAGGAAGCTGTAAGTGTATTACTGTGTGTAATACACTTACAGCCAATGCATTACAATACAGAAGTATTGTAATGCATTGTAAAGGGGATCGGACCCCCAAAAGTTCAAGTCCCAGAGTGGGACAAAAAATAAAGTTAAAAAAAATAACGTTTAAATTAAATAAATAAAAAAGCGCCCTTTTCCCAAAATAAAGTAAAAAATAATAAAAAAAATAGAGAAAACAAGAAAAGTAGACCTATTCGGTATCGCCACGTCCATATCGACTGGCTCTATAAAGATATAACATGATCCACCCAGCCAGGTGAACGCAGTAAAAAAAAAAAAAAAAAAAAACGTGCCAAAACAGCCATTTTTCGGTCACCTTCCCTCACATAAAGTGTAATAGCAAGCGATCAAAAAGGTGTATGTACCCCAAAATGGTACCAATCAAATCGACATCTCATTCCGCTAAAAATTGAGACCCTACCTAAGACAATCGCCCCAAAAAATATGGCTGTCAGAAAATGGCAGCACAAAAACAAGATTTAATTCTGTTCAAAAATGCATCTAATGTAGAAAACTTAACAAAAATAAAAATGTTAGACATATTGGGTATCGCCGCGTCCATAACAACCTGCTCTATAAAAATATCACATGATTTGCCCCATCAGGTGAATACTGTAAAAGAAAATTTAAAAAACTATGCCAAAACAGCCATTTTTTTCACCAAGCGATCAAAAAGTTCTAGTATCTACTACATAATAGATCTACGTCTACATAATAAACGCTATTTGCTGAAGTGAGACAAGCTTGATTTATCATCTGAGACTTTTAAAAAAAAAAAACTGTCTCAATCTTACTCCAGTAAAGGGGTGGCATAGAAAGTGGGTTAACTTCAGCTCAAGACAGAAGTGTTAGACTTAAAGGGGTTTTCTGGGAGTTTGATAATGATGGCCTATGGTAATTAATATATGATCACCAGGGGTCTGACTCCTGACACCCCCGCCCATCAGCTGTTTGAAGAGGCAGGAGCAGTCTGGTGAGCGCCTATTTGCAGTTCAGTCCTATTCAAGTTAATGGGCCTGGGCTGCAATAAAAAGCACATCTGCTATACAATATACAGAGTTGTGTTCGGTAAGCTATGAAGAGGCCGCAGCCATCAAGGGGGAACCGCTGCCTCTACAAATATCAGCGTGGGTGTCGGGACCCCACCATTCACATAAAGATGACAGGCTATCAATACTGAACTCCCAGAAAATCCCTTTAAGGCCTCATGCACACGACCGTATGAAAATGCACATGACCGTTTCAAAAAATACAGATGACATCTGTGTGCATTCCGTATTTTGCGGAAAGGAACAGCTGGCCCCTAATAGAACAGTCCTATACTTGTCCGTAATGCGGACAATAATAGGACATGTTCTATTCGAAACGCAATGCACACGGAGTAACTTCGTTTTTTTTTTTTTGCGGACCCATTGAAATGAATGGTTCCGCAAACGGTCCGCAAAAAAAGTGGAATGGACACGGAAAGAAAATACGTTTGTGTGCATGAGCCCTAGGGGTGCATCAAATTTACTAAACATGTGACAGTTGATAAATTTTACCCAAGCAGACTCTTACTAAACTGATTCAAACACTCCCCTCGTGATGTATTCCTCCCCATTCATTTTTGGATGTTTTGCACCTATACAGTTTGTCACTACATCTCTGACATGTAATCAATGCTGTTAAAACCTGCACAATTGTGCACATCCTTCTCAACTATCCTTAAATTGTCTCCGTCCTTGCAATTTGCAAAATAGCAGGGACACATCAGACCCACTTATTTAGCTCCAGTTTAATAGGCATTAAGTGGGAAAAATACCAGTAGGCAGAAAAGTACAGTAAATGTGTAACAGCGGCAAATGGAATTTTATCTAAACTATTCTATATAATTTATTTGAATGGATTACAATTTATATTATTTCCGTGGCAAAATGCTTTTTCAGATAACATTAGCAAAATATGTATATTTGAAATCCAATTTCTTGCCTCGTCCTGCACAAAGTATTGCTTCTTTCATATAATGTGCCTTTCCCTATAAGGACAGAGACTAGGACCCGCTACTCTCAGGATAATCCAATCCATGATGGTCACATCATGGCTCATTCCAGGTTCCTCAAATCAAGTTACATTTTTGCTTAATGGGGTTGTCCAACCTCCAATCCAAAATTAATTACTGGCAGGAATGTGTGATTTTTTTTTATTTTTATTTTTTTTAAACAGCTCTGTTCCAGTGCCCAGGGTGCCTGATTACAGTGCTCCCCCTCTCAGAGGCGATGTGTCTCCAAGTGGCATGTGCAGGCATGGGATTCAGCCAGTTCCCTCAGGTTCTCCAGATCCAGTTGTTAAAATTACAGCGGCAACTGGAGATGAGCCCTTCTATTCCAAAGTTTAGCTCCTTAGGCTTTTTAAAAGTTAGGTGGTAAGTGTGTGTAGTGCATTTGTGTGTATATGTGTTACATGTATATGGTGTATGTATATGTAAACATGTGTTGTGACGCCGCATGTCCCCCATTGACAAGGGAACCTGTTAAAAATTTGAATCCCTCCCCTGGGTATGTGACTGCATAAGCTCAGTGGTCATAGGCTGCTGAGACACATCGTCACTGAGGCCCAGTGAAAGGCTACAACAATGTATGTGACCACAGGATGTCACATGCCCGGTCCTCCAGGCACCTGAAGCGGAAAGGATGGGAGTCTTTGGAACTGGAACGGAGCTGCTTTCAAGAGGAAAGTAGCTTTTCTTTTTCTTTTGTCTACACACATTCCTGGCAGTAATTCATTTTAGTTTGGGGGTCGGAAAACCTCTTAATGTTAAAGAAATACAAAAGTATTGGAAAGGTAGGGCAAGACAAATCTGTCAGGTCTATGAACAAAAACTGAACTTGCAGCAGCAACCCCTTTCCTCACAGTAACTTTTCCCATTCCTTTTAGCTTATAGTCAAAGACCTTCACTCATGGGCGGATTGGCCATAGGAAATTTCCCGGGGGGCCACTTAATCCTTCCTCTTGGCCGTCAGCAAGGTACATAAAGATCTGATGCTCTCAGCATTAATTAATGTAGCTTCATATGGTGGGGCGGGTGGCAGTATATTGTGCTGGACTATGGTATTTGGTTCCGCTGGGGTGGTACTTTGTCCTGCACCTATGGTACTGTTGGCCCCGCCTACTTCTGTTGTCCTACCTAATGTAAATTTGGATCCACCTTTGGATTCCATTTTTAGTTGTTTTTTTTTCAAGGGCCACTTAAAGTTCCCAGTCTGCCCCTGCCTTCACTTGCCCAAAAGGTCAAAGCAGGCACCTCCTTATGCACATAGTTTCAACCCTCTACGAGTCACAGCAAAATTCCAAAGACTGATGCAGATTGAGAGGGATTCTGTCAATGACAAACTAGCTCTACAAATTTGTCACTGGGTGCAAGCACCAGCAACAGAATGTCTCAGGTAATTTTGTATCGCTAAAGCGATAGATACATATCTTTTATACTTATTTTTTTCCTTTTAAATACAGAAGTTAAAAGATACTACAAAAAAAAACTTCAATAGTTCAAAATTTACAATAGTTAAAAAAGTGGTTTCTTTACATACAGTACAGACCAAAAGTTTGGACACACCTTCTCATTCAAAGAGTTTTCTGTATTTTCATGACTATGAAAATTGTAGATTCACACTGAAGGCATCAAAACTATGAATTAACACATGTGGAATTATATACTTAAAGAGGACCTTTCACGACTTTGAAAAAATGAAACTGTACTATGTACCTGATGTGCCGAAGGAGTTCAACCCTGCTGTGAGCGGTCCGTTCTGATTGGACAGCGCTCACAGCAGGGCAGAAGCAACGCCCATTGAGGAACAGGGAGTCTCCTCCCTGTTCCGATGCTTGCTAATTAGCATAAAGCCCGGCAGAAGAACGGGGGGCCCGTGTGAAGCCACCGGGGGACCATTTGGAAAAAAAACAACGCTGCTCGCATCAGTGCCGGACGCACATAGTGGGTACATAGCAGGTACATAGTGCAGTTTCATTTTTTCAAAGTCGAGAAAGGTCCTCTTTAAGTATATAATTCCACATGTGTTAATTCATAGTTTTGATGCCTTCAGTGTGAATCTACAATTTTCATAGTCATGAAAATGTCCAAAAAGGGAATACCCCATTAAATATGCATGATTACCAGGATTAAGAGAGAACACAATACAATATTTTTTTTTTTATTAAAAATGCTACAAAAAAGGGCAAACAATTACCTGGTATTTTGACTGTGCCACTTGTTGAGGTGTCATCTGTATAAGGGTGGCTACTTTCTACCACAACTGGTTGTGAGGAGAGACGCCCACTCTGGGAATCTGTGGCAACATCTTCTAGTTCTGTGACGCAAAGTTCAAGCAGCATATCTGCTACCTGGAGTAATAATAAAAGAGAAAAGAACAGCCTTTATTCAGCACCATTCAAAGCAGATTCCAAGTCTAAGGCTCCTTGCAGACAAGCGTGTGTCACACACAGAGTCCGCATCGCAGCTCCTGGCCTGAACTCCCGACACTGACTGGGGTCACATAGCATTATATTGATTTATGATGCTATGTAACCCTTACAGTTTTGGAATGTATTGGATAACACTAACAGCATTTTGTCAGCATCATCTAATACATTCCAGAACTGTAAGGGTTACATAGCATCATAAATCAATATAATGCTATGTGACCCCAGTCGGTGCTGGGAGGTCAGGCCGGAAGCTGCGTTGCGGACTCGGTGCGTGACACACGCTCGTCTGCAAGGGGCTTAATTGTCAGTTTTCACTGAGCTAGTGGATGGAAATTAGCTGCTATGATGTCTCTCATGCACAGACAAAAAGAGGAGATCCTGCTGCAACGTCTCCTTCTGTAGTACACCCTCAGAAACAGCAGGATGGAGGACATAAAACAGCAGGACTGACCAGTGTATTTGTGAATCAAACACTGGGGTGAGATAGAAAAGCCAGCAGCAGTATTTCTGTGCCTGTCTCTGCCTCCCTTCAGCAACTCACTCCACTTCCCTCTCCATTAACTTGGCCAGCATATAACTTGATCCATTACAGTGAGCTCAGTTGTGTCTCTCTAGGGGGGAGGGGAACAAGAGGCTGAGAAGAGAGGACAAAAAGGCATTTTCTTCTGGTAAGATACATTACAAAGTTTCTTATGCCCATTTGAACACCTGATTTATGCAAAGTTTGTTGAAAGGACAGTTCCTATTTAAAGAGAACCTGTCACCGCTCCAGTTTTAGTAACTACTTGCACTCTGCGATTCAGGGGCATCTGATCTAATGGCACTATGGTATGCCACTGCCCTGTTATTTCTACTAGAAGTTTATGACTGAATTGTCAGCAGACTGCAGTAAAGGTACCGATGGGCATCAGTCGGAGGGAGGTGCCCCTGCACAGTCACACTGGCAGCACTGATTGGACAGAGTAAGACACACCATTTATTGGTAACCCTCAGCAGTACTTTTACTGCAAGCTGCTGACAACTCATTCAAAAACGTCTAGTAGAAATAACAGGGGAATGGTACAACAGAGTCATAAGAATAGCTGCTCCAGAATTGTTATTACATGGGAAATCAAGTAGTTACAAGTCAGGAGAGGTGACAGGTCCTCTTAAAGAAATACGGAACATGCAAACTAAATCATAGTTTTATAAAGGCACTTAAATCCGCAAATGAACAGGTTACTGGAGGAGAACATTTTTTTGAAAGGAACAGCAGCCAACAAGGAAAGTAATGTCCTTAAAAATGGAGATACAAGATGGGTGACTTATGAAAAACAAAAATGGACCAGCTACTAACACAGTAAAGATGTAGCTGGATTTAGACCAGCACAAGTAGGCTAATGTAATTCATTTGAGCATGCTGGGAAAACAAGTGCAATACATGAGACATACTGTGCTGTTCAGCCCATAACCTCACAAGTCTACTAAAATATCCTTGTTTATCAGGAAGAAAGAACTATTCCTAGCACTTCTACACCATAAATGAAAAGACCAAACGTAAGAAGTCATGCACTGACCTGAGGGTATGCCGTGCCCATTCCAGACAGAACCGCAGAGAGAACTTCTTTCCCCTTTTCGCCAGCTCTGTTAGAGACTGCCAGTTTAAGCAGGTCAACTAAGACTCTAGTATCATCGGGTACAAGTAAACTGGTAAATTCATCCAAACACTGGGGTTCTGGGCCTGACACTTTATTCTGGCTTTCCACATCCTAGATAAAATAAAAGTGTGTGGATACAGTAACTTGTTGCATACATGCACTAGCTTCTTCAAAGCAGCTTATTATATAGGTTGTCCTTTGGAGACATTTCAAAATATCGATAGTTTTTTTGATACTTTTATGCCCTGTTCGGTTTAATGCTGACATTGTCAGTATTGCGATAATAAGTTACACTATTGCACAGTTTAGTAACAGGTCCAACTGACAGAATATAGTGTGCACGGCAGATGGCATGTTGTGATCAGCGGCAGTGGAGCCGGGGTGGGGGAGCCCAGGAGCCTGAGAGGGTGAAAGCTCTACGATTGGTGTGTGTATGAAAGAACATCCCACTCTCACCTAGTTTCTCCTACAGTGTCCACACTGTCCGCTCACCCGCCATAGCAAGTAACTCCATCAAGTATCTCACACATTAATCCTGTGTTGCCCATTATATGAGCAGGTACTTGATGGCGTTACTAATAATGTGAGGCACATAGTTTTATCAATTTGGACCTTCATGTGCTTCACATTAATAGTAAGTGACCCCTCTTCACATAATGGGCAACATGGGTTTAACGTGTGGGTATTTCTTTATTATTTTTTTTTTTTAAGTAAACTTTGAAGAGAAAAACAGCACTCCCACGAACACAACAATCAGAGTCGGCCCCCTGACCATCTGTACACTGTACAACCCCTTTAATAAAGAACCTGTCACACTGAAAATGCAGAGCATCTGCAGGCAGCATATTACACAGCAGGAGCAGTTGAGTAGATAGGTAATATGCTGCCTGCAGACTGCACTGCATTTTCATGGTGACAGGTTCCCTGAGTGTGTATGAGCTGTCAGGAGTGACGAGATAAGGGCTACAGATCAAGCTGTCACAGCAGCAAAACCTGAAGGCTGTGAAAGACAAACGACTGAACATATTTAATACGTTGCAATTGGAAAAAGTTTTGTAGCCACAAGTAGATGCAATGCAATAGTACAAAAAAATGCCCAAAAAATTGTGCATAGCATTTATGCCATGATCAGTGGTGATCACCTACTTCTTTGGCTTTGGTCATTGTTTCCGCAATGATACTGGCTGCACCGGGATCATCTGTAACTGGAATAAACGGTCGAGAAGAAGCTGCAGAGGCAGAAGGAGTCACTGCAGAGGGTGTCACTGCGTCTTCAGAGGTGGCCACCTTAAAGAAAAAAAAAAAATTATACATGAATTCAACAATCTGTTCTCTTTCACACCAAAAATCCAAGGGTTGTTCCTTCAAACAGTTTTGAAATGCATACCTCTCCGCGTCTGTCTTGCCAAGGGCTGGGACTTAATCGATCCTCTAAATCCATGGCTAAGCCTACATCATCACTGTTAATGGGGCTAGATGTGCCAGACATATCTGAAGGAGGGGCAGTGGACAAAGACGGGCACTCCACAGGAGCAATCATACTGGCTGGCATTAAAGCTCCAACAACAGCATCCCTGTAAAGAGAAAATGCCACATGGCACCATTTAGGAGTCAACCATATGTCTTCTGCCCATGATATTCATTATAAATGGAGGGGTGAAGAGAGCCCTGCAGTGATCAGCCGGCATCTTCATGAAACAACCCCTTTACTCGGTAAAGTGGATTTTTTTATATTTTTGAACTGTTTATACTATTAGCATGAACTTTCTAAAGAAAATGGGCAGATATCAAACACAGAGATGTGAATAAGAAATCCAGAAGGTGTTGCAAATGAGAAGAAGGGAGAACTTAATTGGCAAATGTGTTTCCACTGACTTGAAAAATCTGTGTAGACAGAACGGGCTTCATCTAAATCCTAATCTCAAGTAAGTGATTAGTTTCCTCAAAGGGTAAAATGTTCCCTCTCCTTCTTCTTCTTCACAGATTGCATCTTGAACAGATTTCTTCTGGGTACAATAGTAATCGTGTACAGTAGTGCTACCACAAAACTATTACCATATAATACATCTAACCAGGGAATTCTGGATCACTAACAAAAACTAGCTTAAATGCAAATGACTTTTTAAAAGGCGTTCTCTGAACACTTATTCACAAAAAAAAAAAAAAATCTGCCAGCAATGTATTTCCTCACCTCGCATACATAATCTGCAATGCAGTAAGAACATGAGAGAGCGCTTGTTGCTTGGATAAATTCCCATCAATAGAGAGGAGAATTTTTGCAAGGGATGGACGGTTCGACTTGGTATTGTTCACACCATTGATTTTGTTGCTGGAAGTAGATGAAGATTCTGGATCTGAAGGTACACCTTAAAAAAAGCAAAAGTGAGCTCTTAAAGACTGTTCACGTGCTAGATTTGTCGCAAACCAATCACAATATCGGTCTTAATTGTATCCACATTATGGGAACCAGGTAAAGACGTGGAAATTGTATTTTATTGAAAACTAAAGAAAGCAAGGGAAATACCGTATTTTTCACCCCATAAGACACAATTTTGTGTCCCAAAAGTGGGGGTAAATGCTCCTGAGAATACTAATGGGCGCTTCCATTATGGAAGCACTCATTAGTACCAAAGGACCAGGAAGCGGTGAAGGCTCTGTACTCACCGCTTCCTGGCCCTCGGCTGTCGGCTGTGCTGCGCACAGTGTGAGGGCCCTCTGTAACCTCACACTGTGCACGTCAGGTCACAGCACAGCCGACAGAGGAGGAGGAAGAAGAGCACTGGAGCAGAGGAGCGGCGGCGTCCGGAGCAGGAGAGGTGTTTTTTTATTTTATAAGTCATGAGACAATATAGGGCTGATATGGGGATCAATTAGGGCAATATGGGGATGCTGGGGGATGGTTTGAAGCAATATGGGGCTGCTAGGGGAAGATTTGAAGCAATATGGGGCTGCTGGGGGAAGATTTGAAGCAATATGGGGCTGCTGGGGGAAGATTTGAAGCAATATGGGGCTGCTGGGGGAAGATTTGAAGCAATATGGGGCTGCTGGGGGAAGATTTGAAGCAATATGGGGCTGCTGGGGGAAGATTTGAAGCAATATGGGGCTGCTGGGGGAAGATTTGAAGCAATATGGGGCTGCTGGGGGAAGATTTGAAGCAATATGGGGCTGCTGGAGGCTAATAAGATAATGGGTTACATCAAAAGAGGCATAGATGCCCTTGATGAGAACATAGTCCTGCCACTTTACAAATCACTAGTCAGACCACACATGGAGTACTGTGTACAGTTCTGGGCTCCTGTGAACAAGGCAGACATAGCAGAGCTGGAGAGGGTTTAGAGGAGGGCAACTAAAGTAATAACTGGAATGGATGGACTACAGTACACAGAAAGATGACCAAAATTAGGCTTATTCACTTTAGAAAAAAGACGACTGAGGGGAGATCTAATAACTATGTATAAATATATCAGAGGTCAGTACAGAGATCTCTCATCATCTATTTATCCCCAGGACTGTGACTGTGACGAGGGGACATCCTCTGTGTCTGGAGGAAAGGTTTGTACACAAACATAGAAGAGGATTCTTTACAGTAAGAGCAGTGAGACTGTGGAACTCTCTGCCTCAGGAGGTGGTGATGGTAAGTTCACTAAAAGAGTCCAAGAGAGGCCTGGATGTATTTCTGGAGGGTAATAATATTACAGGTTATAGTTACTAGAGATGGGTTGTTGATCCAGAGAGTAATTCTGATTGCCTGACTGGAGTCGGGAAGGAATTTTTTTCCCTAAAGTGAGGAACATTGGCTTCTACCTCACAGGGGTTTTTTACCTTCTTCTGGATCAACTTGTAGGAAAACAGGCCGAACTGGATGGACAGATGTCTTTTTTCGGCCTTATAAACTATGTTACTAATCTGGGGCAATATGGGGCTGCTGGGGGCTGATCTAGAGCAATATGGGGCTGCAGGGTGATGATACGAGACCGCTGGGGGTCTGATAGAGGGTCTTATTAACATTGGGGGTCTGATTGGGGCTGTTAGCTGAGATCTGATTAACATTGGGGATATGATTGCTGGTCTGACCTGAGGTCTTTTGAAAAATATTTTTTTTCTTATTGTCCTCCTCAAAAACCTAGGTGCGTCTTATGGGCCGATGCGTCTTATAGGACAAAAATACGGTAAGTCAACCTCTAATTTAGAAACCATAAACCTAGATGAGAGAGACAAAAGATGCAGTAAATTTGCCACTGCAGGACACTTGGTAAAAATTGACAGACATGTTAGACACTTCCCTTCTTTATGCTAACTCTTGGTAAGTTCACCATTTCTTGCCACAATTCTAAGACTTCTAGCCACATCCCTTTTCTAGAAAATGGTCTAGCAAGGCACAAGTGTCTAAAATGCATAATAAATCTGCCGCATAGCATGCATGCCAGTTTTTTAGTGCATGTTTTGCTGAGCAAATTTGCCCCATTGTTCCTTTATGCCACCTGGTGGTAGCCAGGATTGAAAAAGCTTTAATTGGATTGGTATATTTAGAGTAAAAATTTGATTACCCAGATATGAGGCTCCTAGGGGATCCCTAGCTGTTTGAAAGAGGACAGGTTCGTGAACAGCAGGTGTTGCCACATCCACTGTTGTCCAGGCCACACTGTGAGAGGACCCACAGGCCACACGGGTTATTTTCTGTCCTTCCAGACCATGGACAAGGGTAGGCTTTCTGTTGACAGTTGTTGTTCCATTGCCTTGCTGCCCGTGATCATTGTCCCCCCATGCATATACCTGTAAACATACAACTATTAATACATTTTTTTCACAGCACTTTATGGAAAAGGATAAAATATACATATCATTACAAACTGCATGATTGTGCAAATATCTCACCTGCCCCGTGTCAGTTACTGCAAGACAGTGAAGAGCTCCAACAGCAACGTGAACAATCTTCTTTCCTCTGAGGCCTTCAACAACTTGTGGTTTTCTCACATGGACATCGGTGCCATGACCCAGGCGAAAATAGTCACCTTTCCCCCTGAAATATTATGCAGCATCATTAATATACTGTGTATCAGTCACCTACCCGACAGAAGGTGCCGAACGGAAGTTTAAAACTTAAGTGCATCTTCATCTGTGGATCCATTTACTATGCTAGGCTGTGTTCACAATGGCATTCAGGGTGCTTAGTCACTTGACAGCAAGCAAAGTGCAAGAAGGAGCGCTATTTTTGCCAACAATAAAGCTTGAACCGTGATACCCCATGTATGTCAATGACATTGCTAGTTAAGCGGGATGGCACCATTGCTGATCTTTCCTGCAAGGTTCTACTCTACACCTAGTGAACTGTTGAAGGGATGGCGATCTTGTTTTAGGGATGGGTCTTACACATTTTTGTACAGAATTCAACAAAATTGCGGTACAAATACACGCAGAATCTATATTTGCCACTTACCATGTCCATACAACACCAGATTTTGTTAATGCCAATGAAAATTGAGCTCCGCATTCAATCTGGCATACTCCTTGACCATTGAGTCTTTCAATATTTTGAGGGACATTACATCCTTCGCTTCCTCCACGGCCCAGCTTCCCAAAATCTCCATCACCCCAAGAGAAAACAAGTCCTGTATAAAAAATTTTAAAAACACATTATAAACAAATTCAGGCCTCATAAAAACAACCACGTGTGTTTTGAGGCCCACAAACCGCGGACCAGAAAACATGGATAACAGCCGAGTACATGCTGACATTTTATTTTTTTCTTCTATAAAAATTTCTGCAAAACGGACAAGAAAAGGACATATTCTATTTTTTTTATTTTTTGCAGGACTGCAGCCACGGATATACAGATGCAGACAGCAAACAGTGTTCTGTCCACATTTTTTTGCAGCCCCTTATTGAAGTCAGTAGGTCTGCATCCAATCCAAATAAAATGCAGAACAAAAACACGCTTGTGTGCATGAATCCTAATGGGGTTCATTCAGCCTAAGAGCTGACAGCCCCACTGGTAGTGACATGTTAGTCATGTGCCATTAAAGCACCTGGGACTGCTGAGGCCAGTGAATGGCCGCAACAGTTAAAGGATAACAGCACTTCCAGTTCGACCAGGACCGGAAGCAGTTGGAAACAGGGCAAGACTGCAGTCAGCTTAATAAAGAGAAAAAGGTACACGTTTTCCAGTATCTGTATATGAACTTCTGCACAGACAGGGCCACATGCATCACTATAGCCAATGACTGGCCTCAGTGCAGCGATGACATGTACCCAATCGGCACATGGCCCGGTCTGCCCGCAAGACGACAGACAGAGACCAGTGAAGGGAGCTGGAATAGAGATTTAGGAGAGTATGGATTTTTCCACAGTTGCTGGACAACCCCTTTACTGATGATCTTGTGTTCCTGCAGAGAGTAAAAAGGTAACACAAAAGGTGGGCCCTCCCTAGTGAAGTATCGTAAAGGTCCCAGTAATACTCAAGGTAAGAAGGATTACCTTACAGAGTATGGTTGTGCAGACCAGGCACAACGCCAGTTGAAGGCATAATCTCTCACAGCGAGAGGGTCAATTAATCTGCTTGGCTCTTCTGATGGAGTCTTCACATGAAAGTTCAGAAGGTAGATAAGGGAAAAAATGCTTGAAATGAGCATCAGAAAAATCAAAAGGTGCGCTGCTCGATTGACTAAAAAACTGGTATTTTATTAAAAACATACATTGTAAAACAAAGTTAAAAGGCTAGCTATGCTTTTCAGTGGTGGGCTGCCACCCTCATCAGGCCCAGTGTGATGAAGGTGGTGGCATGCCACTGAAACGCACAGCTAGCTTTTTATCTTTGTTTTTAATAAACTACCACTTTTTTAGTCAATTAGATTTTTCTGATGCTCCTTTCAAGCATTTTTTTCCTTCCTGCAGACAGGGCAGAGAGGGGAAGCTTCGGCTCCAACCAGATGTCTTACAGCCTGTCACAAGACTCTGCGGGGGGCTGGGAGGCATGGCTGACACAGATATATCTTTATATGTTTCTTAGTTTAAAAACTGTAATAAGATTACAAAGGATCAAAGCAAAAGAAGAGATGATGGGAGGAAGAGCTGGGATTTATTTTTATTTTGTACTGCATTTTCTATGTTTTGATGTTTGACAATCAAATACTGGAATGAAAGTGGATTGAAAATCTATAATAGACACGTGAATTTCAGGAGGAGAATTCATACATTCTCATGATTTATTTAGTCTTAAAACATGAACATACCTTCATCTGTAAGAGCCAGCGTCTGAGCATCTCTACTGCCGCATGCAACCTGTATGACTCGATGACCCAGGAGCACCTTTACCTGAAAAGCAGTCAGAAAAGATGAGGCAGACTAGAAAACAAAGCAAGTAAGGTCAAGAGGTTCAACACACAATAAGATGGAAAGGTACTGTAAAATAAGAGCATGAGAAGCATCATTCAAAAAGATGAAGGGGGCATCTAGCAATATCTAATGAAACATGTACATGTATGTTCCAGGGGGTCACACATACAGCCTTCACTATACATCATAGATATTCAGTTGATCAAACAGATAAAGGACTGCACTCTTACCATTTTAGGTTTCAGCTGAGTTGTATTGTCACCATGCCCCAGTCGGCCATATTCACCCAAGCCCCACGTATACAGTTCCCCGCTAGATGTAATGGCTGCACTATGAGAACTACCACAGGCGATGTCCCGGATGCGCTTGCTCTTAAGAGCTTCTATAAGTCTTGGTTTATCACAGTTCCTAAATAATGACAAAGAAAGTGGCCTGTAAGTTAAAAATCAATGTGACACATAGTACAATACAGCTGAAATCTGCTTAATCTCTGAATTACTCATGTATTCAACTGTATCGACGCACACTAAATTAAAACTTACATTCTGCTGAAGTGACCAAGTTTGCCATCATCACCTTCTCCCCAGGAGAAGATTTTACCATCCACGGTTAGAGCCATTGCATGTCTTCCACCTGAATACAGTGATTTCAGAGAATGTTAAACATAGTAATCTATCTATTTCTACTCTAAAACAGATCTAAAGTAAATTATATACCTGAATGAACGGCGACTTTCTTCACTACATAGTTGCTGAGGGCCGTCATCTGTCGAGGTATAGGTACTGTGCCACTGGAAATGCCTAAACCCAATCTTCCGTTGGTAGCCTCACCACACGCATATACTTTCCCCTCAGCAGTCACTGCACATAGAGATTAAAGATAACCGGTGGTAAACATATTCATTAGGGCTGAATTTAAAGGGGTTTTCTACTTTCCCCATATTGATGACCCATCCTCAGGATAGGTCATCAATATCAAATTAGCAGAGGTCAGACACCTGGAACCCTGGTTGATAACTTGTATGAGGAGAATGTAGCACTTGTTTAAACGCTGTGTTCTTTTCACAGTTTACCTGCTCACCGTTGGTGTAATTACAGCTCCTCCATTCCATTCACTTGGATGAGACAACTGCTCCTTCCCACTCAAGTGAATGGACAGAGGAACTGAAATTACACTGCTCGCCGCTGCAATGCTGATAGCGAGAAGGTAAACAGTAAAGAGAACACTGATCGGCGGGGGTGCTGGAAGTCAGATCCCCACCAATCTGATATTGATGTCCTACCCTAAGAACAGGTCATGAATATCAAAAACAAGACAACCCCTATAAAACAATACGATCTCATGTATCACAAATATAAGAAAAACTGAGGTAGACAATTGTGTTATGGATATATGGTTGCCAGTATGGACAGACATAGGAAGGTCATTTATTAAAACCGGCATTTTAGACGCCGGTACTAATAAAGCCCCATAGCTGGCAGTGGATCTGCTGAAGTTATGAAGAGGTTCAGGCTTCTCCATAACTTCGGCGTATCCAGCGCTGCTTCTAAATGTAAGACAGCTTCCTTGCTGGCTTACATTTAGACCATTTTCTACGTTTAAACAAGGTATAGAAAATGATGAATGAGACGGGCCTACCGGCCCGGCCCCTTTCCCGCCCACACCACGCCAACTTTTTTTTAGAAATAGCGTAAAGGGGGAAAAGTCGCAGATTGCAGCGCAACTAACCATTGAACCTCCATCTGCACATGAAATAAGCCTAATATAGGCATATTTTAGTAAACTAAATGACCCCCATAGTTTATTGTAGCACACCTTTAACCCACAAACTTTTTGCCAGAGTGGAGCTGCAGCAGTGGGAAAAGTAGCTACCTGGAGGGAGGAGGGCTGCTTTAGATGCTGCTACCTCCTGAATGGTAACAGCTAAAACATGCAACTGATCTTGATTGAAAGCAGACATTCCAAGCTTTCAGACAATACCAAAATGACAGCAACATGTTCAGGACAGAGGAAGATATCACTGATAGAAATCGGGATGATGTGAATGCAGCTGTAAATTAAAGTAAAAACAGGTTTCACTCCTGATTATTCCCGACTTAGACTTTAGCTGTCATTTTGGTCTTGTATTAAAGCCTGGACGGTCAGCTTTAAGACAAGACCAGCTGCATATTTCTAGCTGCTACCACCATTGAGGAGATATCACTATCTAAAGCAGCCCTCCCCCCTCCAGTTAGCTGCTTTTCACACTGCCCGAGCTGGACTCTGCAGAACAGTTAGGTGGTTAAGGAATCAAAGCTTATATTCTAAAAATGAAAAAGAAACACTAAGGATATGCTAAATTAGAATACATTAAGTACCTGCAAAAAGACTTTTGGATCCACCAGCAACTTGCACAACATTGAGAGCAGATAATGTCTCGGAAAATGAAGGAACTTTGATCTGCAGAAAAAAAAAAGTATGACATTGAATTATTAGCCCCACGGATTTTTAAAGATGGGGAAAAGCACAATTGTCAAATACCATCATTGTATTAAAATGGGGTACTGTAGTCAGTGTGAAAACTGTAAGATTTTATAAATTGTTTTAAATAGTGACAAGGAAAATAAAAAAAAATGTCACTATAAATTCTTATGAAATGTGTTTAAAATAACAACTTAATTTAACATGTCAATGAACTTTCAAAAAACTTTTGATATGTCATAGAGACGCATTCTCGAGATGGGCCCGTAGACTTTCTATTCAGTCCATCTCCTGCATCGACAGCACTTCTCTCTCCTTGTTCTAGTGGTCTGTAGGGGTCTCTGCAATCAGACCCCTGCTTTGACAAGTTTTTTTGAAAGTTTAGTGATACTTTAAACAATATATCATTTTCTGAAGACTCGTTCCCTTTGAAGAACATAGCTGCTGGTAAACTATAAAGGAGAACTTTACCTTAGATCCTTTCAATCCTCCCAGCTGATCTTTGTCATTTAGGCCCCACACAAACACTTTTGTTCTGATAGTTGCTGCCGATTCTAAAGCAGCTGCTTTTTTTCTAACGAAGCTGGAAAAAAAATAAATATTTTATCTGCACCCAGAAGGAAACAAATACAATCTGTTGTGCCACTAAAGACATTGCAGGGACATGATTAGGATGCGCAATCAATGTCCAATTAGTGGCAGGTCAAGAGCGGTGGCTTCAGCGAAGACAAAGTAACACAAGGCAAGTACTGTGCCACTTCAGCTCCTGCCAGCTCAGCCTGGCTACAAGTTCTTATGTGTATGGTGGCCTTATGTGTATGCAGCCACGGAGATCCCAAAAAAAAGTCACAAACCTCCCAGTAGTGGCTTTATCATCATCCTCCTCCTCATTATCTGAAGCAAGAAATGGCACAGTTGCCAGGTCTTCATCCTCTGCCCGGATCTGCCCTATGACACTCAATTCATGGATCTTACAATCAATGCCCGAACTCCGACACTGTTTTATGGCAATTTCAATGTATCTGTGATACTTCATAAAATAAAAAGTAACACATTAGTGCATAACCTAGAATAATTCCAACTTTAAACAAATATGCGGACATGACCACTTACCTCTGTACAGTCACTGAGAAGCAATACACTCATGTCTGTAGGATTTATGTTTATGGTTTTTAACTCAATGAGGTTATTTAAGGAATTGCCACCTAAAATGAGCAAAAAGATTGCATTTTATTGTCCATCTTACAAAGGGAACATTAAAGGGGATGTCCCATTACAACAATTTATTTCCTCCTCAACAGGATAGGCCAGTGATGGCTAACCTGCGGCACTGCAGCTGTGGTGAAACTACGACTCCCAGCATGCTCCATTCATTTCTATGAAGTTCTGAGAACAGCCAAGCAAGTGTACATCTTGGGAGTCGTAGTTTTACCACAGCTGGAGTGCCGGAGGTTAGCCATCACAGGGATGGGGGATAATGGTCTGATCAGAGGGAATCTGACTGCTGGGGCCCCCTGATCAGGAGAATAGAGGTTAGTGTTCTATGTCTGCAACTTCATTCAAATGCTGGAACACAGGTCCTGATCCTGTGATTGTTGTAGGCCCCAGTGGTCAGATTTCCACTGATAAGACACTTATCCCCGAAACTGTAGATAGAGGATAAGTTGTTGGAATTGGAGAACATCGTTAAAACATTAAAAGGGTTTTCCAGGATTTTACTACTGATGACCTATCCTCAGGATAGGTCATCAGGATCTGATCGGTCGGGTTCAACACCCGGGACCCCCACCGATCAGCTGTTTGAGAAGGTACTGGCGCTCCTGTGAGCACCGCTACCTTCTCCCTGCTCACCAAGCACAGAGCTGTACATTGTACAGCCGCTGTGCTTGGTATCGGGCTCAGCCCCAATCACTTGAATGGGGCTGAGCCGCTCCTAGGCTACGTGACCGATGAAGTGACGTCACTGGCGTAGGAAAAGCTAAGAGAAAACCGGAGAGCCAGTGCCTTCTCAAACACCAATCAGATACTGAGAATAGGTCATCAGTAGTTAACTCCTGGAAAACCCTTTCAAAAGCAAATACAGATTGCTTACCTGACACCACAACCAGAGAAGGCATGTAGCTACTGTCTGCAGGGTCCACAATCATCATCAGTCTGTGCACCAAAACATCCGGAAAGATCTCTAACCTGATCCAATGCTTTAGGGGAAAAAGAATAAAATAACTCAAAAACAGGTGACCACAGGAGTAGTTGTCATAGCATCAACATCTTTGTTTTTTAGAGAGAAATACGGTTATACAACATCCATATAACTTGCCTTGCCCTGTGAACCAGAAGACTGCCAGCACTGATCGCTACCATCAATAAGACGTGACGCCTGGTTTGCAGAGGAGGAGACATTCAAATTTTTGACAATTCTTGACCAATCATCCAGCAACATGCCCCTCTGACCAATGTGCCGCCGCTTCAACTGCTTGCCTGAGCGTCCACAGAACACTGGAGACTGACCTGTTAATGCAGGGAGGAAAAAAAAAATAAAAATAACAAGGTATTAAGTATTCTACACCACCAAGCAGCTAGTTTTAAGTACCTGGCTCATTTATTCTTCCAAATGTATGCCTTGCGTTATGTTTTCGGTTTTTGAAACAGGTTTCACAGAAATCAAAGTCATCACAATTTCGGCATTTGAATCTAGGCCCATGAATAGGAAACATCTGGCATCCGTCACATCTGTGGACAAAAATACAGTAAACTCAAAATTACTATTACTGAGTAAAAGTTCTACACTGCACTGTATCACATCCATGTAGAAAGGTACCGTGAATTGCCGCTGTGGCACTATGCATCACTATACACAGTGTCATAGCTGTAACAGGAGCAAAGACCAAGCTGGATCCTTTACTAAAGCAGATATGCCTTTAACTATTTTTATTACGTCAATGCACCTAACCTCTTAGTTACATATTACATAGTTAGTGCGGTTTAAAAAAAAAAAGACAAGTCTATCAAGTTCAACCAAGGTATAGGTAGGGATGGGAATTTTATGAAAGGATAGTGAGACCCAGACCTCTACACATTATTACATTATAAGCATGAAAGGCTATGTACACTTTGGGGCCATTTTTTTAAATGATTGCATTGTACTGATTTTGAGCCTCTTTCTCTGTGCAGCCTTGAGATTCTCTAGTAGCAGGCTCTGTCTTTTTACTCTTCCCCATCAGGCAGCTCAGCTCCTTGTGTCTGCTTTCTGACCTCCTAAATATTCATTATAGCTCAATACCTATCTTACTGATAAGAATGTGACTTAAATATGTGTTTATGACCTTTTATTAATTTAGAGATAAGGTTTATTAGGTAACGGCACAAAGTGAAAGTGAGATTCACACAGCTAGGCAATTTAGTTGTCTGCACTGATTTAACCCTTCCTTTGCCGATTCACTTGAAGCCTGATCTCCTCCCATATCCCCCCTTCTTCCTCCCTATCCTAAATTCCTACTCAGAGCCAAGCAGTTCAATCTCAGCATTTACACCTACTGGTGCTAACATGTTCATATTAAAAATCCATCCATCCATCCAGACAGGGCACACTCCTAACAATAGATACTGGCCCATTATATACTGGAGTTGATCGTTGTGGTCGCTGTGGACTTGAAGCCTGCAACAAGGTAAAGAACCCTTAAACATAGTGGTGTATATCCATAGTGATCTCTTAGTGGCTATACCATCATTAGTGGGTGCGGTGTATGCACAGTATCACATGTATAGTTAACTCCTCAGTAAAAGACACATGAAAATTTAAAAAAAAAAAGGACACTCAGACTACGAGAAACAAAATTCTGTGGTCTGATGAATCCAAGATGAAACTTTTAAGCCACAATGCTAAGCATTATGTCTGGAGGAAACCAGGCACTGTGCATCATCTTCCCAATGCCATCCCTACAGTGAAGCATGATGGCTGCATCATGCTGTACAGGCGTTTTTCAGCGACTAGTCAGGGTTGAGGGAAAGCTGAATGGAGCAAAGAAAATAGATATTCTTAATGAAAACCTGATCTAGAGTGCTCTGGACCTCAGACTGGGCTGAAGGTTTACTCTCCAAGACAATGGCCCTAAGAACACAGCCAAGGAGTGGCTTAGGGACAACTCTGTGAATGTCCTCGAGAGGCCCAGCTAGAGCCCTGACTTTAACCTAATTGAGCATCTCTAGAGAGATCTGAAAGTGGCTGTCCAATGATGGTCCATCCAACGTGACAAAGCCTGAGATGATCTTGAGAGAAGAATGGCAGAAAATCCCCAAATCCAGGTGTGCAAACCTTGTGGCATCATACCCAAGAAGACTGGAGGCTGAAAAAGTTTTTCCTTTTCAATACATTAAAGATTTTCAACATTCTGTTTTCACTTTCTCACTATTGACTGCAGATTGATTGGAGAAAAACTTTTTTTTTATTTTAGCACAAGGCCACAACATAACAAAATGAGGGGAAAAAAGTGAAAGGGTCTGAAGACTTTCCGACCATCACAGGCCAGCTCCATGAACTCCCTGCCCACCTGTGATGCATATGTATGCCACAGTGGGATAAAGGATTCAAAATTAAAAAATAAACAACTTGTCTTTGTTAAAAAATATCCTCATTTAAGAGTAGTCTTTTTCTTTGAAACCTTCATTTCTTCAGCAGCTGTAACAGGAAGCAGAGCTGCGAGCCTGCTGCTTGTCACCACTTTTAGACTTACAGGGTATGATATTTTTACTTTATAAAAGAAAAAGATGTTACAGGTGCTGGATCCCATCTGTTTCAAAAATGAAGATTGCACTGGAGGAGAAAATGGGAATGCCCACATACAGTCAACACATTATCCAAAGTTCTGATGGATTTACACTTTAACGCAGCAGTAGCTAAAATAGATGCATTTACAAAAAGATGGTTTTGATCCTCTGCAATGACTAAAAAGACAAAAGAAAAACCTACGTCACTCCGGGGTGTATGCTTGGGACCAATTCCATTTCAGACAACAGTCCCGTCCAGTGTGACTGTTGTGGGAAATCTACAATCACATCCTTTCCATTGGCACTGAATGCTACAAAAATGAAAGAAAAATGGACTTTACAAATACAGGTTTCACTTTATTGATCAAAACACATAAACCATAAAATAACCTAAAGAGGCTGTTCATCCAAGGGGCCTTTTGGGCAGACTTCCCATCCTGGTCAGACCTGTGGAGGAAATCACACTTACCTGATCCCCACCGCTGGGTTTCGACTCTTTTGCTCCCGCAAAGCGTTGCAGCTCTCAGGTCTCCCTGCTTATTGACATCCGGTTTGACGTGGGTCATAAGGCCACTGCAGCCAATCACTACCACATTAATTACTTGTCCTCCATGCATCACGGACCCAGTGACATGATGCATGAGTGATATGACACCACTGTGGCCAGTAATTGACTGTATCGGGCATGTGACCCCCCATTAAATCGGATGTTGATACAGGGAGACCAGAAAAGGTTGAAACCCAGAGGCAGGGAGCAGGTTAAGTATGATTCCCGCTGCAGGTACAGTCATGTTGAAGGGCCTGTCCAAAAGTCCCTCAGAGGTGAACAGCCCCTTTACAGATCCAGCTGCGTTCTGTACTTCATTACCAAAAATGTAAAAAAAATTTAAAAATGGGATATTCATTTTTTTTTTTTAGCAGTCTGTAAAACCTTTACAAATCAGAACAACTATATAAAGGAGAAATAACTGAAGACTCACTTGTTTTCTAACTTAAGGCCTCATGCACACAAACGTATTTTCTTTCCGTGTCCGTTCTGGATTTTTTTGCGGACCGTATACGGGACCATTAATTTCAATGGGTCCACAAAAAAAAAAAAAACGGAAGTTAATCCATGTGCATTCCGTTTCTGTATGTCCGTTCCGCAAAAAAATAGAACATGTCCTATTATCGTCCACATTACGGACAAGGATAGGAATATTCTGTTAGGGGCCAGCTGTTCAGTTCCACAAAATACGGAATGCACACGGACGTCATCTGTATTTTTTGCGGACCGCAAAATACATACAGCTGTGTGCATGAGGCCTAAAGAGGATTTCTAAACTCCCCTGACATGTTTTAGAAACTATATTACATGTGTAAAAACAGCTCTGGAGCATCTATTCTTATTCTAGGTTATGAAGTTATGAATTCTAGCAGGAATAATCAAGAAATGTCACATCATAGTCATAAGAATAGATGTTCTACAATTGTTATTAAACGGGTGACGCAAGTAGCTACTACAACAGACAAGTTTGGAGAGGTTACAGGTCCTCTTTAATTGGGTTCAAATACTATGACTGCTGCTGGTCACTATAACAAAGCAGCAACGGTACCTCGAAAGCACAGCTTTTTTGGTTAGTCGCTGACTATAACTTCTAAAAAGGAAAAAGAAAAAAGCAATGGCAAAAGGAACTAAAGGGGCACTATGCTTTAACTGTGGCACTGGCAGTAGATTCTAGCATTTGCCATGGCCACCATGATTAGACCTCCAATGATCAGAGGGAAAAATTACTTTTGATTCCGGAAAAATTAAACAAGAATACAAAGTTCCCTCCAGAATTCATGATCAACATCTATCAGTAACAAATAATGGTAACATACAATCAACTTTTGTTTTTTGAAAATGTGAGTGAAGATACATTACCTTTAACGACACCCACACTCCTGTGAGTAACTGAACCCCACTTATATTTTGGTGTGGTGACTGACGCCTTCACTCTTACTTTATCACCAATTTTGATATGGGAATGAGAACTTTGGGGAGGAAAACCTGCAGATTTTAAGAACATACTGGTTACTTATATCCATCCAACACCTTGTCCTATATGTACCAAAGAGGTAAGACTCACCAAGTAACTCCACGTGGATATATCGCACCCAGTAGGTTCCACCTTTTTGTTGCCAGTCGCATTGAACATTCAAGTCGTGGAGCCCATCACGGTCTAACTTGATGACTTTACCCACATCTCCTTCACAGACTTCTTCATAGGTCCGACAGCAACGCACCATCATGCCAACCTATAAGACAAACGTAGGATTACAGACCTCCAAATATTTCCTGCACTCACCAAACTTATTTGGCATGATTGATTTGGTGTTGTAGGGTTAGGTATAAAAAAAAAAAAAAAAACTCAGAATAACTGAATCTGGAGGTGACATACCTGAATGTTCTCCCTCACATACACTGCATAATCATCATTGCTTAAGAAGTCCGCTCTTTTCTTGTAAGTCTGGCTCTCTGTCACAACGGCACCATTTGACTGCAAGGATAAAGATGAAGAAAGCCAAGTGTTTTGAAGGAATGCATTGTAGGAAAGCATCTTAAAAGACAAGGAAACAGCACAGCTGACATTAAAACTGAATATACAAATGAAATAGAAATTCCAGTAAATAAGAATGCTTAGTCAACACTAACATCTGGATATGCAGCTTCCAGCTCCTCCACTTCTTCCACCACTTCTTCATCTGACTCCTCAGAGGCGGTCTCAAAATCTGACAGCTCAGTGATCTGGATGTCGGGATGATCCAGCAACCATCCAACTAATGCCTCCACACCTACAATCAGAGGAGAAAGTCAACACCAGCCGATTCTGACGGTGATTGTCATGAAGGAAATGGCAATAGCCTGCTCGCTAGCCTAAGGCTACTTTCACACTGGCGTTTTCATTTTCCGGTATTGAGCTCCGTCATAGGGGCTCAATACCGGAATAAAACGCTTCAGTTTTGTCCCCATTCATTGTCAATGGGGACAAAACTGAACTGAAGAGAACATAATGCTCCTAAATTCCGTTCAGTTCTCTTCAGTCTCCAGACCGGAGAGCAAACCGCAACATGCTGCGTCGTCCTCCTCCTCGTCGCTGGTCAGGTCCGGAGCTGGGACAGGTCAGTAACCCCCCCCTCCTCCTTCTCATAGTGTCTGACACGTGTGGGGCCGGAGTGTGCGCCTGCACGGATCCGGCGGGACCCTTCACCTGCCGGATCCGTGCTGCCGCTAGTGTGAAAGGGGCCTAAGAGACCACTGTTATTACATGCAGCGATCTCCTCCACAGCATGGGGAAGAGAGATCGTTATACCATCGCTCGTCCCCATAGTGTCCAGTTGTTTGCCGGCAGAAGATTATTAGACAACACAATCTGCCACCAGCAAACGATGACTTGGAAACCTGTCAAAACGTGCTGCAGATTGCTCGATGAACGTGCATTTGCTTGTTCATCTGGTAATCGGCAGCAGTATTACACTGCCAGATCACTGCAATGGGTGTTATAATACAGGTATAATACAGGCTTTACTGTAGACAGCCACCATACTGCCTTGTCCACTACTATCTTATGTTATAGTAGAAAAGTTATGAGAAAAGTTATTTAAAGGGAATCATAACGTCACAAAATTTTGCAGAAAGGTGCAAACGTCAGCTCTCCTGGCCAATGTGAAATTCTGCTTTCTGACAACTTGAAAAAGTTTTCAGAATATACAAAATCTCTAATGGGGTATTAAAAAAAGAAATAGTTTCGTATGATTAACAGCTGCTAAGAAGATGAGAATGCTCTCCTTGCCTGCCCTAAAACTGACTGTAAGATTTCGAGTATTGGCTTGTATACAAAGCAGCTGTCAGAAGGCAGAATATTATGGTGACATATCCAATTTCATTAGTCACCATAAAGTTTATACCTGGCATGAAAAAGTGCGTTTGTGGATAGATATGGATGACTAAAAGTGTGAAGAAGCATCGGTCACTTCCAATATTAACATACAGCGGGTACAACCATGTACCTGGAGAGCTTGAAGCAGTTCCAGATGCTCCAGACAGTGACTTGAGTGCAAACTCAATGTTCTTCCTTTGAAAGCCCATTTCCATCAATTGTACCACAATTGGGACAGGTGGTATGGGGGATGTCTTGCGCTTTTTTACTTTTGTTGGACAGATGTGCTGCACAGTCACAGGAGAAGAAACCTCACTTGAACTGCAGAAGTCATCCAAGAGTGGAGATGATGGATGTGTGGACTCCACTGCCAGGTACTGACAAACTGCCAGGGCTGCTGCCTGAATGGGGAAAAACAAAACTAGTTTACAGCAAATTAAAGTGTACCTTCAAGGATTTCTCTGGCTCAGCCCAAGACTGGGCGTGAACAGACAACTGCATAATGGCTGATGTTAATTAATGATTTACCCCTACTCCTGATTCCGCACTATGGAGGGGAATATTTGTAGTCAGTTTGGCTTGGCTCTATGTTGGAGTACTTTATGCCACATTTTTCAAATGATGCTAGTTGTTAGATCAATTTGTCTTATCCACACTTACAACACTTGTCTAGAAAAGTTACTCCTACTGGAGTTAGATTGCAACTTTAAAAAAAGTCTCAGTGATAAATCTGGAGTGAAACGCATTAACACAGCCAACCACCCTGGCTTTCCCACCAATATTTCAAAACTGGAGTGAGTGGCGTACAAGTCCAAAAAGTTGCAAAAGCCCCATTTTGAGACTTTTTGAAGCGAGGATTCTGGAGTGAAGGCACAATAAATCAGAGCCTATCGGGGAGATTTATCAAAACTGGCTTAGTCTCCCCTAGCAAACATTAGCTCTGAAAAATGAAAAGGTGGAATCTGGTTGGTTGCTATGGGCAACTAAGCCAGCTTCCCTTCACACCAGTTCTGATAAATCTCCTCTAATGTATTTCTACTGCCTAAGGTCTGAACACCAGCAACTGGAAATGAAGAGGAGTAACTAAGCTTTAAGAACTTAAAGGGTATGGATTTTGGAATCGATATTGGGGGGTGAAATTTGGATCTGAATATTGGTGCCTGGAATACAGTCTGTGGATACTGGGGTCTGAAAATTGGTGTCTGGACTGTAACTTTAACAACCAATGGTGTCAGAGATGAATGTTGTGGGCAATCCCCTCCATTTATAAGATCTTCATTGTAAGGTCCTTATAGTGAAGACAATTGGGGTCATTTGTCAAACTGGTGTAAAGTAGAACTGGCTTAGTTGCCCACAGCAACCAATCAGATTCTATCTTTCATTTTTGACAGCTCCTTTGGAAAATGAAAGGTGGAATACGTTACACCAGTTTCATAAATGACCCCAAATATTCAGAAAAGAAAATTTATTTCCTAGCAAATCCAATCAAAGGGCAAGCCATGCGCCAACAAACGTCGCCCAAGCCATTACCTGATGAACCATAGCCTATGAAAGCCAAAGCTTCCTTAAAGGGTTTCTGTCATCAGAATTTACCATAGTAAACCAAGTGTCATTTGCAATACGCAAATGACACCTGATGACAGATCTTTTTGTTTTATACTTTTCTGTAAAGTTGTTAGTGAGAAAAGTCCGTTTTTAAAATATGCAAATTAGCTCCCCTAGGTGCAGTAGGCGCGAACCCTGCACCTAGAAGCGGCTGTAATGCCTCCTCTTACCCCTCCTCCGTAGCGTTGATTGACAGGGCCAGGCAGCCAGCTCTTTCGGCTCCCGGCCCTGTTCGAGTCCGAAATCCCGCGCCTGCGCATTGCGATCAGCAATCCGGGCATGCGCGTTGAGCCGCCGGCCGCCCGGCTTCCTCAATGCGCCCGCATTGCTGATCGCAATGGGCAGGCGCGGGATTTCGGACTCGAACAGGGCCGGGAGCCGAAAGAGCTGGCTGCCTGGCCCTGTCAATCAACGCTACAGAGGAGGGTTCGGAGGAGGAATGACGGCCGCTACTAGGTGCAGGGTTCACGCCTACTGCACCTAGGGGAGCCAATTTGCATATTTTAAAAATGGACTTTTCTCACTAACAACTTTACAGAAAAGTATAAAACAAAAAGATCTGTCATCAGGTGTCATTTGCGTATTGCAAATGACACTTGGTTTACTATGGTAAATTCTGATGACAGAAACCCTTTAAAAAAAATTTCAAATGTTGGCAATTTTGTGATGGTGCAGTGGGCAATACCACCATCAAGGTAACCATACTGCACCAAGTATCGCACACAGGTCGTAAAAATGAGACTGGGATTAGTCAGACTGGGATTAGTCAGAAGGTATGCCTGATGGCAACTGAAATCAAATTGCTCATAAAGAAAATTCATATATCACACATACTGCTCAAAAAGTGCAAAAGGGCAAATATGAGTCTGCCTCTAACCAAGAAGACCAAAGAAAGTACTCCAGTGCAAAGTATATATGCTGATTAAAAGGGACAAGAGAATACAAGACTTGGCACAAAGAAAAGTGCTTTCCACCATCAAGAACACCACTTGTCTGCCCTTTAAAAGTGGCTTCTTGACATATTCTTTCATCATTGAAGCCTTCTGCTAACAAGCTATTCCTCTCTGGGAATTGATATTTCATGATGAAAGTAACAGATAAAACAGGATTTTACCTCCAGCTCCTGTTTGTCAAATATTGCTTTCACAGGGGAAGGCTGTGTAGCCGCAGTCAGTAACTGTTGTAGCAATATCATTGGAGGCTGTGGACCCTCTGGAGACATATCTGCAAAATCTGGAGTGGCTGCAGCGCCTTCATCTGAAGGAGATGAAACAATAGTTAAAATAGTTCTGCATACTTCTAGCATGAAGGCTAAAGGGATTGTCCAGTTTCACGATATTGATGACCTACCCTCAGGATAGGTCACCAATATCAGATCGGTGGGAGTCCGACTACTGGCACCTCCGCAATCATTTTTCTTTTTTGAAGGGGCCACAGGACTTTGTACAAGGGCTGTATCGTCTTCAATGTTTACCTGCCTGCTGTCTACATCCAGTAGTGCAGGTACAGTAATTACAGCTTCCTCTCATATTCAAATAAATGGGAGAAAAAGCTGTAATATTGGACGTCCACTACAATGTAGACGACATGCAGGTAAACTGTGAAGAAGACCCAGCACTTTATAGACCATCCTGACGATAGGTCATCATCATCATGAAACTGGAAAACCCCTTTAATAAATTTAAGCAACCATGTGACTGGTTGCTAAAAGCAATCAATTAAAGAGGACCTGTCACCACAAAATGTAACGTAATCTGCGGACAGCATGGAATGAAGCAGACAAAGCTGCGCAGATTGATATATAGTTTTGTGGGAAAAGATTCAGTTAAACTTGTGATTTATACATTTATATCTCTGCCTTTTCTGAACATAAGACAGCCCCAGTGACAAAGTAATCCGTGTATCCACACTTACATGGAGACTGCTATCAATCACTGATGTAAATGGGGGGGGGGGTTAATTATCACTGACTGACCGTTACCTCTGTATACACCCTTACACAGAGAATGCTATCACTGATAACACCTCCCCTCCATGTACAGCTACCTCCCCTGTGTATGGCTATCAGTGACTGACATATCTATGTATACACACTTACACTGACAATGCTATAAATCACTGATAACACCCCCCCCAACCTGTGTACAACGATCAGTGACTGACAGATATCTCTGTATACACACTTACACAGACAATGCTATCACTGCTAACACCTCCCCTGTGTACAACTGAAGTCAGAAAAAGCAGAGGTATAACTATATAAAATACTAGCAGAAAGACCCGGCTTCGCCTGGGTATATTTCATCTATTTATTTAATGTTTCTGTGTGTCGTTGCAGAGAGAAAGTCAATGCAGCTGACAGAAATTGATTTTTACCTTCATTTTTTCAATCCCCATTGGCTGCTGAGTGGGAGGGGGCGTGGTTTAATGGGACCCGGGGGAAGGGGGGGGTTTAAGTCCTTCTTTTCAGGGTGGCCTGAATTATAGGTTAATGCCATGGTAATTTGAGGAAACACAATGGGTAGCAGTGGAAGAAAACATTGCTTTGCGCGGGTATATTTAATCTATTTCATTTAATGTTTCTGTGTGTCGTTGCAGAGAGAAAGTCATCCTCCCTCCCATCCCTGCAGCTGACAGATGTTGATTTTTGCCTTCAATTGTTCAATCTCCATTGGCTGCGGAGTGGGAGGGGTCGTGGCCTGACCGAGTCGGGGGCGTGACGTAGCAAGACCTGGGGCGGGGTTTTAAGTCCTTCTTTTGATGGTGGCCAGAATTACAGGTCGATGCCATGGTAATTTATGAGGACACGCCATGGGTAACAGTGGAAGAAAACATTGCTTTGCACGGGTATATTTAATCTATTTCATTTAATGTTTCTGTATGTTGTTGCAGAAAGAAATCCAACCTCCCTCCCACCCCTGCAGCTGACAGAAGTTGATTTTTACCTTCATTTTTTCAATCCCCATTGGCTGCGGAGTGGGAGGGGGCATGGCCTGATAGAGTCGGGGCGTGGTTTTGCGAGATCTGGGGAGGGGTACTGAATGGTCGTAGTCTAAAATGAATCTATTTCATCTACAATTTTTGTGTGTCGTTGCCGAGAGAAATTCACCCTCCCACCCCTGCAGCTGATTTTTTTTCAATCCCCGTTGCTTGCGGAGTGGTAGGGCGCGTGGCCTGACAGTGTTGGGGGCGTGGCTTAGCAAGATGCTTCGAACGGTTGTAGTCTGAAATTAGTCTATTTCATCTAAAATTTTGTGTGTCGTTGCAGAGAGAAATTCACCCTCCCACCCCTGCAGCAAACAGAAGTTTATTTTTACCTTTATTTTTTCAATCCCCGTTGGCTGCGGAGTGGGAGGGGGTGTGGATTAGCAAGACACTTCGTATGGGTGGATTTAACCCTTTCACGACCGGAGCTTTTTTCGGTTCTGCATTTTCGTTTTGCGCTCCCTGCCTTCAAACAGCCATAACTCTTTTATTTTTCTGTTCACATAGCTGTATGAGGGCTTGTTGTTTGCGGGACAAGTTGTACTTTCCAACGCCACCATTTAATATTGCATACGGTGTAGTGGGAAGCGGGAAAAAAATTCCAAACCGGGTGAAATTGCAAAGAAAACGCTATTCCGCTACAGTTCTACGGGTTTCTTATTTACAGCATTCGATGTGCATTAAAACTGATCCGTTACTTTCATTCTACTGGTCAGTACGAATCCGGCAATACCTAATATGTATAGTTTTTCCTGCGTTTAGATGGTGATAAAATAATTAGAAAGTTGCCCTTTTTTTTTTTTTTTTTTTTCCTTGTCATATATTGACCCCTATAACTTTTTGGTATTTATGTGTACAGAGCTGTATGGGGGCTCATTTTTTGCGGGGCGGTCTGAAGTTTTTATTGATACCATTCTGGGGTGTGTATGACTTTTTGATCACTTTTTATTTAATTTTTTTTAGAAAAAAAAAGGGACAAAAAACTGCGAATCGCCATTTGGACGCTTTTTTCCGCCACACAATTCGCCGTATTGAAATTTTTTTTTTATATTTTAAAAGTACGGGCGTTTTCGGTCACGGTGATACCCATGATGTCTATATTTATTGTTATTTAGGTATTTATTTTTTACTTATACGGAAAGGGGGGTGATTTGAACTTTTATATCTTTTTTATTTTTTATATATTTTTTAACATTTTTTTTAAATTTTTCTGTGATTATTTTAAAGCTCAAATATCATCTGATCTATTGTGTTTTGTTTTTTTTCTTTATGAGCAATCATGGATTTACTAGATGCAGTTAAAACCATGAATTGCTCATTTCTTATCCTGGCCTGCCATCTAGTGGCCAGAATAAGAATTGCAGTTTGAAAACTGTAATCCTCACCAGCGAGGATTACAGTTTTCATATGGTGTACAGACACCCCGATTGGCCAATCGGGGCGTCTGTACACCACCCGGAAGCGTGGGCTTCCGGGTTCAGACGCATCCTGATGCCGTGATCACGTGTGATCACGGCATCAGAAGGCCCTGGAAGTCTCCGCAGACGGAGGTAAGATGCGGCAAGTCTCTGCTGTTAGAAACAGCAGAGACTTGCCGGCCATGACGCCCGCCGCACCCGCGAGCGGGCGTCATGTCCCCGCACCGCCCGCGCGCCGTACATGTACGGCGGCGGTCGGGAAGGGGTTAATCTATTTTATTTAATGTTTGTGTGTGTTGTTGCAGAAAGAAAGTCAACCTCCCACCCATCCCTGCAGCTGACAGAAGTTGATTTTTACCTTTATTTTTTCAATCTCTGTTGGCTGCAGATTGAAAGGGGGTGTGGCCTGATGGAGTCAGGGGCTTAGTGAGACCTGGGGCGGGGGTTTTAAGTACTTCTTTTAGGGTGGCCTGAATTTAAGGTCGATACCATGCTTATTTATGAGGCCACGCAATGGGCAGCAGTGGAGGAAAACATCTTTTATTACTACTGAACTGTAGTAATAAAAAAAAACCATAAGTTATATTTATGGTAACCATAATACCTTTAACAGTGTCAGTAAATAGAAATGGATGAGCTCCTCAGCTGCTGATAATTACCTGGTTGTTATGGAAACCTGCCCTCCCTGTGTGTGCCTTTGCAGAGAATGCAGAGTTTAAAGGGTTTCTGTCACCAGATCTGGGCATATTAAACAGGATGACATTTGCAATGTGCAAATGTCACCTGATGCCCAATCTGGTATTAATTTTTTTATTGGTGCCCCCGTTTTTGATAAAAATGATGTTTTATTTTATGCTAATTAGGCTTACTAGGTGCAAGGGGCGGTTACCCTGCACCTAGTAAGCTCCGTTTGCCCACCTGCGGTCACGCCTACCTTGTCTTGATTGACAGGGCCAGGCAGCTTGTTCGATCCTCTGCCGGCCCTGTGCGCGATTCAAATCCCGCGCCTGCGCCGTGTGGAATAAAATCGGCGCAGGCGCAGTGAGCGGCACTGGCCGCCGGGCTCCCGGCTACCTCACTGCGCCTGCGCCGATGACGTCAGAGTACACGCTGACGTCATCGGCGCAGGCGCAGTGAGGTAGCCGGGAGCCCGGCGGCCAGCGCCGCTCACTGCGCCTGCGCCGATTTTATTCCACACGGCGCAGGCGCGGGATTTGAATCGCGCACAGGGCCGGCAGAGGATCAAACAAGCTGCCTGGCCCTGTCAATCAAGACAAGGTAGGCGTGACCGAAGGTGGGCAAACGGAGCTTACTAGGTGCAGGGTAACCGCCCCTTGCACCTAGTAAGCCTAATTAGCATAAAATAAAACATCATTTTTATCAAAAACGGGGGCACCAATAGAAAAATTAATACCAGATTGGGCATCAGGTGACATTTGCACATTGCAAATGTCATCCTGTTTAATATGCCCAGATCTGGTGACAGAAACCCTTTAAAACCAAAGTTCCCAGTTGTAATGTTGGCTAATGGAGATCATATTTTGGGAAAATCTCAGGAACGGTATGTCCTAGAGAGGAGACCTGGTCTAAAACCTTCCCGGACACCTGATGTACCTGTGTGCCGAATTTGGTGAAAATTGGTCCAGTAGTTTGGTCGCGCACAGAGAGCAGACAGACAGAAACTCATTTTTATAATATTAAGAGACAAGTTTTACTGAATCTTTTCCCACAATACTATATATCAATCTGCTCCCCCCTGCTCTGTAATATGCTACCTACAGACTCCACTGCATTTTGTGGTGACAGGATCTGTCGTTTCAGAAATCCTTGAAAGGAGTATAGTGGGAGATGTGGTCAGACATAAATAGCACTGAGGAGTTTTACAAGTTCTGTGAAAGATTTAGACAGTGTAACAGAGACTATAGAGTCTAAAGATGCACCAGATTTATCACAGTGTGTTACTGGATGATAGATCTGGCGCAGCTTTACAACCACCAGGTTTAGTGGTGTAATTAGTTCGCTTACTATGCTGCAAAAATTTGGTGCAAATCTTAAAAGGGTTGTGCAGTGGAGTAATACTGATGAATTATCCTCAAGATAAGTCATCAGAACAACGGCGGTGAGTCTCTGATCAGCTGTTTAAAGGGGTGTGACGCTCAAATGAGCGATGCTTCCTCTTCAGTTTACCTGCGTGCTGTCTGCTTTGTAACAGCAGTGCAGTCTAATTAAAACTGCTTGTTCCATTCACTTGAATGGGAAAGGAAGCTTTAACCCCTTCCCGCCCAGCGCTGTACATGTATGGAGCTGCAGGAAGGGACTTGCCGCCCAGCGCCGTACTAGTACGGCACGCTGATCGGGCGGGTGCAGGAGCTGCGGGTGCAGGAGCTGCGCCCGTCCGATCAGCTGCGGGGGACCGGCTGTGCTCAGTAGCCGGACCCCTGCTGCGTACGCCCGCATCGGTGTTTTCACTGATGCAGGCGTATTAACCCTCAATGTGCCGCGGTCAGCGCTGACCACGGCACATGCGATGCGGGTGGGAGGAAGAGGAGTCCATCGGATCCCAGCGCTGCTGTGACAGGGACCCGATGGCTTGGATAGCAGCCCGATGCCTTCCTTAGGCATCGTGGCTGCTATCCCTGCTTGCCTGTGCGATCCAGCCCCCTGGATCGCACAGGAAGCAGGCTGTAAGTGTATTACATTGAGTAATACACTTACAGCCAATGCATTACAATACAACAGTATTGTAATGCATTGTTAAGGGGATCAGACCCCCAAAACTTAAAGTGAAAAAAAAAAAGTGAAAAAAAAATAAAGTTTTACAAAAAAAAAGTACACTTTTCCCAAAATAAAGTTAAAAAAAAAAAAAAAGGGGGGGAAAAGAAAAGTATACATATTAGGTATTGCCGCGTCCGTATCGACCGGCTCTATAAAAATATAACATCATCCACCCCGCCAGGTGAACGCAGCAAAAAAAAAACAAAAAACTGAATCAGCATTTCTGTATAGAGAAAAGCGACCACAGTAGCCATCACTCGACCCCATACAGTGGAGGTGATCACTGTACGTAAATGCAGAGCTTCACTGCAACTAAAGAGCAGGTAATTGTCGGGAAAGAACGCTTCTTTCTTGACAATTGTGTGTTCGATCGCTGCATGTAAAAGACTTGTATCTAGGATTGCATAAATTCAAAGATAAAGGTCCTGAGAAACACATGAGACTCAATAATATTTGATCTTGCACTATTCTTAACAATGCCCCAGTTAGCCTGGTTCTTTTTAACATGCTCCTAGCTAACGGATCTCCTCTAATATTGGCCTTCTGCAATGTATTCCAAATAATAATGCAATCTAATTGAAATATTAGATTCTCGATAGCGGATCCGCCTGCAGGCTGTATGTGTATTGGGACCTCTTGTCTATCTAAAGACTGAAACTGCACCAGCTTCTGGGATAGGTGAGCGTCATGAGACATGATTTATTGCAAGACTGTCACTATATTAAGCTGTAAAGTAGGACATTTGGTAGGAAGGGGCATCCATACCAGCTGGAATGAGTCCTGTTTCCTGCACGGATGGCTGAGATAAGATCTGTCTCAGTCTGTCTTGGTGAGAGAGAAGGGCCCATCCAGCCTTCAGTATGTAAAGCTTCAGCTGTTGACACCTCAAACGGTCCAGATCAACTTGGTCTGTAAAACAATAAAATAAGTGGCATAATAAGCTGCGGCATTATGGAGCGGCTGTGATGACTGCTTGAGCTCTCAGGGTAGTAAACAGCGGAGGCTTCTATTTGTAGCTCAAATCTGAGCCGTGCTTTGATTCTAATGTCTTTGCCTTGAAGAAGACAATCAATTTAATCCTCTTCCCATGCTGTCAAAGCTTCCTTTTATCGACTGGATAATCATTTTGAATCACAATAATCACTTCTAAAGTTTCAAGACACTTTGCACTTTCCTATAGAGTAGAAGAGGTCATGACGGCAGCATTTCGAAGATGGTTCATACTAGTAAAACGGGATAAATGCTCAGCACATTACTGTAATGATGCTGCCCATGCTGCGTCCTACAGAAGCTGCAGAATTATACTACTTAGGGCTATCCATTTCTGCCATAAATATGGACTTTACCTGCAAGCCCCTGACTGGGAGATTTCTTCAGCCTGTGCTTTTCCAGCTTGCACCCTGCCAGGTTTACCAGCTGTGCCCAGACAGACAGCATTGGATCAGTAAATGGCAAGTTGTTCACACAAAATGGCACCACAGGTAGCTAGAAGATTAAAAAAAAAAAGTGAAAAACATATGTGCTACCTATATCCTAAAAGCGGATACAGCACGATTATGGATGTATGACTTTTAGAACAGGTATAATTTCACTTACTGGGTGAAGTTGATTTAAAGGGCAAATATGGCTGATGCGCACATCGTGGAACTGAACGGTGATTTTTCCTTTAGGAGTGATTCGGGTCACGGTGCCCTCTCCAAACTCATCATGTAACACCTGTCCCCCGAGACGTAAGCGACTATCTATGCCCCCTATCACCGCCAAAACGGCCATCAGGCTACGAACTTCAGGGTTCTCCGAGTCAGGAAAGTAATCCTCCAACACAGCCTGCTAAAAGAGGCCGAGAAAGAGAAATGATCAGCCTGGCACAAAACAGGACTTCTAGGACATGAAGCCACATCTAATGGAAACATGTAGGTAAACCTGTACACAAATTAGAATTTTCTCATCTGGGAATAAAACTAACCACTTATTAGCAAGGACATAGCATATAACAGTAATAGAACATTCGTAAGCCTGTAGACTAAGTTCATACATGCAGGTTTTGGGGAAAAAAGCTCCATCATTATCACTGATCCCCCAGGTTTAAGAAGCCAGGATTGCAGCAATCAGCCGGCCACTAAGTAGTCTTTATTTCAAGAAGAGGTGAACATGTGAGAAACACAATACATAACCTGAACAGCCTGGGGAGAACTGCACTTTCAGAGAACACATTGGCTTCAATGCATCATTAATAGAGCAGTTTCTGCTAAAAACACTACAGAAAAACAACAAAAACTGCACATTTAAACTTAGCCACAGAACGTAAATGGTTAATGACAACTATTGGTTAGCCCCTTACACTGGCTTGGAGAAATCATAGCCTATATGTACATTGTCATGGTTATTTTTGGTCAGAATTCCTTGCTTTTTATGGTTTTCACATCATTTCAATGAGTTGTACAGTAAATTCTGATTTTTAACATACTGAAACAAAAATCAATTTTATCAGCACTTATGCTGATATGAAGGATATGAAACATATCCTTTATTTAAGATTAATTTAAAACAGCTTCTACAAAAGTAAATGAAATCTTCTGTTACAGTGCTTCCACGTACAGACAAAACAGCACCAATCTGATGCGTTTCCATCCCAACAGGGTCCTTAACCCTTTCAGTACCGAGCCACTTTTCACCCTAAATCCCAGGCCGATTTTTGCAAATCTGACATGTGTCACTTTATGTGGTAATAACTTTAGAACACTTTTACTTATCCAGGCCATTCTGAGACTGTTTTCTCGTGACACATCGTACTTCATGACAGTCATAAATTTGAGTCAATATATTTCATCTTTATTTATGAAAAAATCCCAAATTTACCCAAAATTTTGAAAAATTTTCAATTTTCAAAATTTCAATTTCTCTGCTTTTAAAACAGAAGGTGATACCTCATAAAATATTTATTACTTAACATTCCCCATATGTCTACTTTATGTTGGCATCATTTTGTAAATGTCATTTTATTTTTTTAGGAAGTTAGAAGGCTTAGAAGTTTAGAAGCAATTTTTCAAATTTTCAACAAAATTTCCCAAACCATTTTTTTAAGCACCAAAGTGATTAAAGGGGTTGTCCGAGTTATGACAAAAAATATATAGCACTGTAAATCTGATGGGCAGCAATATATAACTAAGTTAAGCAAGTTTTAGGCAAAAAAAAAATCCATATTTCCTAATTTCCCTGGTTCTCTTCTGGTCTTTGTTTACATGCAATAACAACAATCTCAGCCCCTCCCCCTTCTCCCCCCCTCTCTGCAAAGGGAATGAATACAAGTGCTGAGTGACATGTCTGCCTGCTGGAATACTCAGCAGCATGTTGTATGTGTAGGACTACAAGTCCCAGCTGTACAATGACACTGCCGATACACACAGGAATTTCTCCCTACCTGTTCTTGTACAATACAATTCCTCTACAGCTCTTGTGCCCAGCATTTGTCTCCTCTCACTGCTGCAGCTACTGTTTGTTATAAAGCCTTGAGCCATCAGTGTGTTCTGGCTGAAGGGGTTAATGTTTTATCTGAAGGAAACCAGGCAGAGAGCAGATAGCAGCCTGGCAAAGAAAGGGGGCGTGGCCAGTGACGTCTCGTGTACAGACTGTTATCTGAACTCTGAGGCTTGTGAAGGAAACCTCACAGAGCAGAGAGATAAGGTGACATCACAGGTCATGTGACCCTCAGTCAACTGTGAGAAACCAGCAGCTTTGGAAACACAAAGTATATGGGAAAGTTGTTATACCTGACAAGTTAGAAACATATAAAGAACAAAAAAATAACTTGGACAACCCCTTTAAGTTATAAAGTGATTTTGCGAGGCTTACGTAATGGAAACCACTAATAAATGACCACATTTTAGAAACTACACCCATCGATTGATACAAAACTGATGTTACAAACTTTGTTAACCCTTGAGGAGTTCCACAAGAATTAAAGGAAAATGGAGGTGAAATTTCACTTTTTTGGTAGATTATTCATGTTAATTTTTTTCTTACAACACAGCAAGGGTTAACAGCAAACTAAACCTCAATATACATTACTCTGATTCTGCAGTTTACAGAAATACCCCATATGTGGTGGTAAACGTCTCTATGGGTTTGTGGCAGTGGTCAGAAGTAAAGGATTGGATTTTGGAGGCAGATTTTGCTAGAATAGTTTTTAGGCACCATTTTGTAATTGAGAGACCCTGACGTACCCCTACAGTGGAAACCCTCAAAGAGTGACCCCATTTTGGAAACTACACCCTTCAAAGAATATATTAAGGGGGTACTGGCCACTTTGACCCCCTAAGCGTTTTATGGAATTTGGAAACACTTGGCTATGAAAATGAAAAGTTTCATTTCTTCCAATAAAATGTTGCTTTAGCCCCACATTTTTCACAAGGGGTAACAGGAGAAAAGAACCCCATAATTTGTTCCCCATTTTCTCCTGAATACGGCAACACCCCATATGTTGTGGTAAACTGCTGTGGGGGCACATGGCAGGACTCAGAACAGAAGGAGCAACATATGGATTTTGCAGTACAGATTTTGATGGATTTGTTTGCGGGAGCCATTGATTTTTATTTTTTTGAGTTTTTGTCTTATGTGGAGACTCATATTTTGCGGGACGAGATGACGGTTTGATTGGTGCCATTTTGGTGTACATACGCCTTTTTGATCGCCTGCTATTACACTTTTTGCGAGGCAAGAGGGGAAAAAAATGGCTGTTTTGGCATAGTTTTAAAAAAAAATAAAATTTACAGCATTCACCTGGGAGGCCATCTCATGTAATATTTTTATAGAGCAGGTTGTTATGGACGTGGTGATACCCAATATGTCTAACATTTTTATTTTTGTTACTTTTACACATTAGATGCATTTTTGAACAAAATAAAAATCTTTTTTTTTGTGTTGCCATTGTCTTAGGTAGGGTCTCATTTTTTGCGGGACGAGATTGAGACAGTTTGATTGGTACCATTTTGGGATTAATACGTCTTTTTCATCGCTTGGTATTACACTTTTTGTGAGGCCAAGTGACCAGAAAAATGGCTTTTTACACGGTTTTCATTTTTTATTTTTTACTGCATTCACCGAGCGGGGTGGGTCATGTGATATTTTTATAGAGCCGGTCAATACGGAGGTGGAGATACCTAATATGCCTACTTTTCTTTTTTTCCCTATTTTTTACAATTTTAACTTTATTTTGGGAAAAGGACTTCAACTTTTGGGGGTCTGATCCCCTGCACAATGCATTACAATACTTCTGTATTGTAATGCATTGGCTGTAAGTGTATTACACAGTGTAATACACTTACAGCTTCCTGCCTGTGAGATCCAGGGTGCTGGATCTCACAGGCTTCCGTAGAAGGCAGCCCGATGCCTAAGCAAGGCATCGGGCTGCCTTCCCTGCCATCGGGTCCCCGTCACAGCAGCAACCCCTTAGGATACCCGCACGTGCCGCAGCAGTGCGAGGGTTAATGCACCAGCATCGGTGTTTTCACTGATGCCAGTGCATAGAGCAGGTGTCCAGCTATCGGCCACTGCCAGACCCCTGTAGCTGATTGGGCGAGCGCAGCTCCTGCGCCCGCCCTATCAGAGCGCTGTAGCAGTACGGCGCTGGGATATTTGTCCCGGCTTCCAGCGCCGTACATGTCTATTTATTGATGACCTCCCTCAGGATAGGCCATCAATATTAGATCAGCGGGGGTCCGACACCCGGAACCCCCGCCAATCAGCTGTTTGGAGAGGAATCACGCACCGTGCCAGCGCTGCCTCCTCTTCATTTTTTACCTTCTCGCCGTAACATCCATAGCTGTGAGCAGGTGTAATTACACCTAACCGTCCCATTCATTTCAATGGGACGGCTCGCTCCTATACAAGTCTATGGGAACGAGCCGCCCCATTGAAATGAATGGGGCGGCTTAGGTGTAACTATGAACAATGAAGAGGAGGCAGCACTGGCACGGCACACGACTCTGCTTCAAACAGCTGATCAGCGGGGGTGCCGGGTATCAGACCCCTGAGGATAGGTCATCAATAAATATAACTTGGAGAACCCCTTTAATCATAGGTATCTATAGGTATCTATGATTAAGGACCCTGTTGGGTCGGAAGAGGGTCAGTTGGTGCTGTTTTGTCTGTATGTGGACACACTAACAATTTTTTAACCATGTTGGAATAAAAGTTATTTTTTATTTGTAACCATTGGAGTGCTGGATCAATTTTTCATCAATTATAAAACCTAGTAGGGAGAAGACCAGAATATAATCAATAGGGAAAGTGCAAAATAACAATGATATTGGGGATACTGTAGGAGAGTACTACATCCCTCTTTATAACTGACCCACACCAATCACCCTATTATTGTATTTCTGTCTTCTTTCCTACTGGGTATTATAACTGTACTGCACATAGTCAGTGTTTATAGGCATATTCATAGGGTTCATATAGACCTATGATTAGACATCAATATTTATTAGTAACTAAAACAGCAATATTAGAAACAATCATTAAAAAAAGTTAATAAAATATATGTACATCAAAGAATAATATGAGTTACCACTGTATACAAACATACTAAACATATAGAACATATGTTGTAAAAAAAAGTGTAAAATCCTGAAAAATCCACGGATGCCAGCCATTTGCGGAACACACATGACCGGCACCCCATACAAAATGCCTATGACATGCCTAGGACATGTTCTATGTTTTTTTGCGGAACTGCAGCACTGAGCCGCGGCTGTCCGCACTCATTGAAATGAATGGGGCCACATCTAGTCCGCAAAATTGCGGAATAGATGCGGTGCAATTCACACGGTCGTGTGAACAGGCGCTAACACCTTCAGGATGCAGTCTAGCTTGGTACATATAGCTTTCTTTTTTGTTTTTTTGATTTTCGGATTTCAAAAGCCATATATATTATCAGCTGACATAGCCATATGAGGGTTTGTTTATGTGGGACAAGTAATATTTTTAACGGCACCATTTGGCGTATTGTGTGAAGGCCGGGTGTCAGCTGGATAATACAGTGAACACCCTAAAGCGATGGTGCAGGCTCAGCTCCTGAGCTGGCACCATGAGGTACTAAAACAGCACAATAAGTGCTAAGCACAATAGTACTTAAATTATTGAGGATTCGTTGAAGTACTCAGTCCCAATAATTGACCTGTGTAAACATTCTGCATCATTGTGTGATCGGATCTTTCAGCCAACAACCCAAAAGAATTTCTTCAGGTCGTCACATCACCTTGTGTAAATGAGGATCTGCAGCCCACAAGCAATGAATCTCCAGCGATCACTCGCTCCACTACAGAGGTGATGATTGCAATTATTCGTAACGTTTGGTTCATTCTCTCAGTGTAAAAGGACCTTTACGATTCAATTATCTGTGTGGCAGTGTTACAATATATACTGTTACTACAACACCCTTGGCCTTACCGCATCAATGCGTTTTCCTTCCAAAATGGTAGTGATAGTGCTTAGCTGAGAGTTGATATACTTGTTGATGAGACCATTCCACTGATTCAATGAATGAAGAGTGCGAAGCAAAGCTACAATCTCCTCTGCTAAGGTACTGCTGTGAGTTGCTGTCAAAGATGCCTGTGGGCGAGATTTTCGTCTTCGGAGGGTGGATTCTACATAAAAACAAATGATAATTAACACCCAAAAATGGTAAGGCAAGACGGGGGTTAACGTTATAGTTCTGCATACCTCTAAGAAGGGGGATGTCTGAAGAACAGGTAGTTAGAAGGCTGCCCAAAAAACAAAAAAGCTTTTCAACAAGAAGTTTCATGTCCACTGAACGTTCATTCTTGTCCCATGAAGGAAGGACTGCTTGTAACAGCCGGATAGCCAGAATCTAAAATGCGCCAAAGGGAAAAATTCCAGTAAATAACGTTTATTTTTCTGTATCTACTTTTAAGTTAAAGGGGCTTTGCCATCATAGACAATAGGGGCATATCGCTAGGATATGCCCCCATTGTCTGATGGGTGCGGGTCCCATCTCTGGGACCCGCACCTACACGGAGAACGGAGCAGGGAAAGTTTAGGAGGGAACAATGCAGATGCGCAGCCACCCTCCATTCATTTCTATGGGGCTGCCAAAAATAGCCGAGTGCTGGCTGATGGCCCCATAGAAATGAATGGGATCGGTGGCCGCACATGCGCGGTGCGCTCCCATTCACTTCTATGGGAGAAGCCGGGAGCTGCCCAGGTGGTGGCCGCACGCCGGGGTCTTCCAGTCACAACTCTCCCTGCTCTGTTCTTGTTGTAGATGCGGGTCCCAGAGCTGGGACCTGCACCTATCAGACAACGGGAGCATATCCTAGCGATATGCCCCCATTGTCTGTAATGGGAATACCCCTTTAAGGAAAAACAGGTAGGTGTCATGGAACCATGTCCAAATATTAATTCCATAAACAACCTGTGAGGTTCCACTGAATTCTCACAAACTGACTGAAAACCACTATTTCAGTATCTGATTAAAAAAGGAAAAACAAGTGAACCTCCAGAGAACTATTTCCTATTCTAGCCATTTTAGGGCATATTCAAATACATAGTTTGTGCCCTGTAGTAAATAAATGCAGTGCCAGATGACTTTATGAAACCCCAGTTACACAGTGCAGTTAGTAGCTGCAGTTTGTGAGGCATACAGCGTTTTTTAAAAACTATGGCACGCTGGATTGGATATAGCTTTGTCTCAGATGCCCTCACTACGGTTCATACATAGAATGAATCCAAGTTGAGTAGCTTTGCAAATATATTTTTAATTTAAATTTATATTTTTAATATAATTTCTTATCTATCTTCGGAAATACAGCCTGCATCATGGTGGTTTTACACTACATTATTTTCCCCAAAAAAGTTTTGTTTGCAAAAACCAATGTACCAAGATGTTACGCATTGGCCAAAAAAAAAAAAAAAAAAAACACACCACACACACAAACACACTAAGGGGGAGATTTATCAAACTGGTGTAAAGTAGAACTGGCTTAGTTGCCCATAGCAACCTATCAGATTCCACCTTTCATTTTTCAGAGCTCCTTTGGAAAATGAAAGGTGGAATCTGACTGGTTGCTATGGACAATTAACCCCTTCAAGACCCTGGGATTTTCCATTTTTGCATTTTAGTTTTTTTCTCCCCGCATTCCCATAGTCTTAACTTTTTATTTTTCCGTTCACATAGCCTTATGAGGGCTTATTTTTTGCGGGACATGTTGTACTTTCTAATGGTGCCATTTACATTTACATGGGGAAGCAGAAGTGGGAAGAGGAAAAAAAAAAATCCAAATGGGGTAGAATTGGGGAAAAAACGCAATTCTGACAAAGGTTTTTATTTGTTTTACGCCATATAGTATGTGGTAAAATTGACCTGTTATCTTCATTCTCCAGGTCAGTACGGTTACAACAACACCACACTTGTATATTTTTTCTTGTGTTTTAATACTGAAATATCACCATATTCTGACCCCTATAACTTTTTTGTAGTTATGTGTACAGGACTCTGTGAATGGTCATTTTTTTGCGGGACAATCTGTACTTTTCGGTGATACCAATTTGAAGTGTGCGCGACTTTTTATAAAAAAAAATTATTGGGGAGTGGAAGTGACAAAAAATGGTGAATTGGGTGTTTTTATTTTTTTCCCGTTACGCCATTTGTCGTATGTCATTAATATTGTTATATTTTAATTTTACGGGCATTTTCACACGCGACGATACCCATGATGTTTATTTTTTTATTGGTTAAAGGGAGTCTGTCACCTAATTTTCACCTATATAACTAACAGCAGTGCCCAACATAAGATTGCAGACACATCCCAGACATACCTGTGTGCACTGTGTGTGTGTGTATTACATGTCCAGAAAAAGCACTTTTATTCTGCAGGAAAACAGCTCCCAAGTGCCCAGCTGAAAGTGAAAGTAAAAACAGCTTTCTCTCCCAACTTGATTTCTAATAGCTATATCTTCTGATATACTGGATATAATGCTATGATTTTTGTGATTTTGGTATCAAAAAGCTTGGAATGCCAGTTTTCAAAGAAGGGTCAGAATTATTTTTCTATCTGCTACGAATCCCAAGATATGAGCAGCTAAAGCAGCCCTCCCCTCTTCAGTGTTGTTTGCTCTGGGCACTTACAGCAGCAGAGTCGGGCACTTGGGAGCTGTTTTCCTGCAGAATAAAAGTGTTTTTTCTGGACATGTAATACAGACACACAGTGACTAAACAAAAAAGACCCAGTTTGGAGAAGGGGTGAATAATTCACATGAACAGCAAGGACGGCTAATAAGCCACTTTACCCCTATCTTGCTCCAAACTTATATATTGTATAAAACGTAACCTTTATTATGACTCTTAATGGTGTCAATAAAATGGGAGAATAAGTCCCACCAAGATTAAAACTAACACACAGAGTTTGCGATCACTTCATCTAGCACAAGAGTAGTAACCAGGGTGTGCACTATCCTGGATATCTACCATAACTTGTTGCCATTAGTTAAGCTGAAACATGGGTGCAGAGCACCTCTATATTCGTACTGTCGCACAACAACTGAGCTGCTTTAAAATCACCAAACTATTCTGCCCCCCAACATGTTTCGCCAGATAACTGGCTTCATCAGGGGTAACGGGCTGCCCGTTACCCCTGATGAAGCCAGTTATCTGGCGAAACATGGAGGTCCTTAAAGGGTTAAACCAGTTCTTGTTGACACCAGTTTGATAAATCTAAATGTTTCTAGGACAACACTTGAAGACAGTTTCCTGCAAGTTTTTTGAACCTTGGCATTTTTTAAATCGTAGCATGCTCTGCGTGCGGCAAGAAAGAAAAATAACAGTGTGACCACCAGTTCTGTGGTCATCTCAAACAGTTAGTTACTAGGTTTCAGTTCTAAGGCCAGCAGAATTGTGAATGCAGCTCTAAACTAAATGCTGAAATGTGACATAAGCAACTCTTATTTGTGTTTAATGGTGGCTATATATGCTTTAATCCTCTGGATAGGTCATCAGTATCTGATTGGTGGGGGTCAGACACTCGGGACCCCTGCCGATCAGATGTTTGAGAAGGCACTCGCAGTAGCACTGCAGCCTTCTCTCAGCTCACCAGGCAAAGTGTCATAACTGTACAGTGGCTGCGCTTGGTATTGCAGCTCAGCACCTTTCACTTTAATGAACGTGACATCACACGGCCTAGGGAAAGCAGCAAAAAGGTCATGGCGCTACTGCGCTCGCCGATGCCTTCTCAAACAGCTGATCTGTGAGGGTCCCAGGTGTCAGACCTCCACTGATCAGATACTGATGACCTATCCAAAGGATAGGACATCAGTATAAAAAGTCCCGGAAAACTCCTTTAAATTTGTATATTTTGCTACTGATCTGAAACACTCCTCTATACTTATAAATGTGACTCACATACTACAAATGAAAAACAGTTAGGGTCCATTCACACGAACGTATATTTGGGGCCGCCCGGCATGTGTTCCGCAGCGCTCGGAACACACGCCGTGCGGCCCTATTGAAAATGCCTATACTTGTCCGTGCGCACGGACAAGTATAGGACATGCTTCAAAAAAGCCGCGGCACGGCCCCATAGAGGTGAATGGGGCCGCATCTATTCCCGCAATTTTGCGGATAAATACGACCCCATTCACATGGTCGTGTGAATGAGACCTTATACATTTCCCCATTTTAAGCAGACAACAGTTTTATTATTCACCATAGACCTCTGTCTTATTCCACCACAAAGCACTATGTGAAATAAAAGTTAACATAGAATACCTGACGTTGTAAAGAAGCTGCAGTAAAGGACTCCGGACCCTCTACAATTTTCATTAGAAGAGCTATCCACTGCGACATGCTCAAGGTACTACACATCTGTGGCATAAGAGCAATGCTACGGATGAATCCCAGTGTGCACCAACTCTTGTGCTGCTCCTTAAATACGACTTTATTTGTTGAAGGAGCTGAAAGAGACATGTATAGAATTAGTCAAAATGTCCCCACAGTATAGGTATACTCGATTATGATAAATCATGAAAATATATTTCCAGGATTTCACTTGTCCAGATACTGTATTTTTCGGACAATAAAACGCACTGGACTATAAGACGCACCTAGTTTTTACAGGAGGAGAATAAGAAAAAAATAATACTTTTCCATCAGACCTCAGAGCAGACCCCTAAACCAGACCTCCATTCTTCATCTGACCTCAGATCAGAACCCAAAATCAGATCCTTTAGCTCCATTAGCCTCAGATCATATCCCCCCAGCACCATCAGCCTTCCATAGTGCCCCCCCCAGCCTCCATTAGCCTCAGATTAGCTTCCCATCAGATTCCACCAGCCTCCATCAGCCTTGGATCATACCCCCCCCCCAGCCTCCATTAGCCTCAGATCAGACCCCCATCAGACCCCCCAGCCCCTATTAGCCTCAGATCAGACCCCCAATCTGCGTCAGATCGGACCCACCAGCCCCAATCAGCCTCAGATAGGACCCTACAGTCCCCATTAGCCTCAGATGAGACTACCAATCAAACCCTATCAGCCTCAGATCAGACCCCCTAGCCCCCATCAGATGTTTAAAACAAACAAAAAACAATACTAATAATAATACTAATAATAATAATAATAATAATAATAATACTTCTTACCTCACTTGCTCTGGACAGTGCCACATATCGAGGATTCACCTCTGCATCGCTTCTTCCGGGTCCCCCTGTGTATTGTGACCTGACGGCGCACACCTCTGCATGCCGCCTGCATGCTAATGACCGCTTCCATAATGGAGGTGTTCATTAGCATTCAGACTATGATGAACTGCCACTTTTCTCCCCATTTTTGGGGGGAAAAATGCGTGTTAGAGTCTGAAAAATATGGTACATGAGCTGTAAGGAAGAGCATTCTACCCACCTGTTTTATCCATGGTGCCACTCTCTACCAACATACGTAGCAAGCCACAAAGAGTCCTGGTTGCTTCTGGTTGCATGATCTCTGCATTCACAGCAGCCGAGAGGCAAACGTTCTGGAGGAGGTTTACAGTGCTCATCAGCATCATTGAGGTAGGATGTAAATTCCTGTCCACCTGTTCTCCCTCTAAAAGATCAAAAGAAACATATTAGAAGACATAGTAACCTCAAGTACTACAATAACAATCACATATGAAAAAAAACACTTAACCTGAGTCATCCTCTGTGTCCGAGTCATCTGCCATGGGCTGAGTGGCTGGTGGCGGTTCTGTCAGTTTCAGATCATATTTTCCTTCTTTTCCCATCCTGTAGGAATTTGTACTGCCTGTATCCCACTGAACTCTAATCCAGCCATCCTCTCCTAGTTCTCCGATGACACGGCCAAGTCCCGGAGGAGGACCATCCTGGAACATGCAAGCATATCTCCTTATATACTTAAAAAATACACTACTTAACCTCAGAGATATCAAACCTGGTGTACAGGAAAACTAACTTATTTGCCCATAATAACCAGTCAGATTTCATGATTCATTTTTTGGTAAAAGGTGAAATCTGATTGGTTTCTCTGGGCAACTAAGCCAGTTTTCCTTTACACCAGTTTCGATAAATTTACCTTATGCCTTCAAAGACAGTCTGATTAGAGAAAAACTGGAAGTTCAAAGTCTGGGCACATATTATGCAGAGAGAAATGTTAATGTTATTATCTTTCCCGACATTGGTGTAAACTAGAAGGTCATATTTTAATAGCTTCCATGGATAGTTAAGAATTCATAGGAGAGTTCATTGGCTTTGACAAGAAGAATGCCACAGCTACATTTAAGTGGTTTATAAAATGTCATACTACATCCCTTAATTCCTTCCCGACCTCCAGCCTAATAGTATGGAGGAAGTTGAGTCTTTAAAGATGGCACCCACTCGCGAGCGCAGCAGGCACCATAGTTGTTGGGTTCCTTCTGTTTCATACAGCAGACAGGCAGGGCTTATGTCTGAGATTGGCGGTAATGTTGATCGTAGGCATTTAAACCCTTAGATGCCATAGTCAAATATGAACCCAGCATCTGAGAACACAAAAAAAACCCTAGCTAGGAATGGCTCCCCCACGCAGCTATCAGGGGAGCTGTTCGCTGCCTGTGAAAGGAAAGGACTACTGAGGCTTCAATGCCTTTCACATGTATATTGCAATGTAGGCAGCACTACATTGCAATATACTGAATCTTCTATTTGTTAATGGATTAATTTCCATTGATATATAGAGGCAGCAAGCTAAAGATTGCATGATGTTGGCCTAAAGGAAAGTAGAAAAGAAAAAGTAAAAAAAAAAAAAAAAAAAAAAAAAAGTATTTAAAAAAATAAATAAAATTTCCCCAGAAAAAACACTGAAAAAAAAATTAAACATCAAAGGCATCTCAACATGCAAAAATGCCATTTTTTCGTCACTTCACCTCCTCAAAAAATTGAATAAAAATGACCATACACACCCCAAAGTGTTATAAGTAAAAACTACAGATAGTCCTGCAAAAACTGAACCCTTGCACAGCTCTGTTGACATAACTATATATAAAAAAAGGTCAATATAGGAAAAGAAATTTATTTATTTTAAGTATTATAACACAAGAAAAACTAAATAAATGTGGTGTTTTTTTCCCCCCAATTTCACCACGATTGGAATTTATTTCCGGCTTCCCACTATGTTGCATGAGATAATAAATAGTGCCATTAAAAAGTACAACTTGTCTACCAAAAAACAAGCCCTCAATAGTCTATATGAATGAAAGAATGAAAAAATTAAAAAATGTTATGGCTCTGGGAAGGAAGGGACTTAAAAATCGAAAATGCAAAAAAGGTAAAACACTGGGGGGTAAAAGGTGTTTAAAGGGGTTGCCAAGCTTTTTCTACCTAAAATTCTTTTGGGTAATTTAACAAATTGTTTAAGAAATACTTTAAAGAAAAAAAAGAAACATAACCGCTACAAATCTGTTCCTATCTAGCAGTACAGTGCCAGAAAACTGCATACCTGGTCTCCCCACTTCCAGTCCACTCCTCTCATGACTCTTGTGCCAATTTTCATCATAGATGCAAGTTCTGGTCCAGAGGCAGGTATCTGAACTGGTACAGTTTCCTTTCTAGACTCCTCCAAAACAGTTGCAGAAGCTCCTAGTAAGCTTATAGTTGAATCTTCTTCACAGTTATCAGAAGTAGGACCTGGGCAAACCAAATCAAGGATGTAAGCGATTATGTAAAGAGGAACAACTGGTCAACAATTCTGCAGGTCCTTCAAACCCTAATGAAAGTTTTAGAACCCTGCACACTCAGATCTTTGATAATGATAATGAGTTTGTCTTGGGTCAAATTATCTGCAATAAAACCATGAACACATTACTAAAAACTTTTAAAACACAAAAAGGACATTTACTGGCTCCACTTTGTCAAATTTTATTTTGTGATGTGGACTGTAAAATTATTTAAAATAGATACAAATGTTTTACAGCAGTCTTTTAAAAAATTAAACCATGTACCCTTACCAATTAGCCGGAGGATGGTTTGAGTCAATGCCAGCATGCCAGAATTGACCAGCAAGTTGAGACTGTTTGCGCCATGCTGACGTGTCAGCATGTTCAGCATAACCAGCAAGAATCTGGCTTGTGGAATGGTCCCCAGGCTTGGTCCAGAGGGATTCTCATTGGTGATGGTCTGAAGAGGAACAGGCTGAATGCCTACAATGACACCAAGTTTTCACGTTTCAGCAGCAGCCATTCATACATAAAACAGAATTTACTACAACACAAAAGGTACTCACCCATATCTTTGAACCTGCTGGTGGCATCAAGCAATATATTTCTAATGTTCTGAATGGCCCAGGCATACAGTTTTCCATAAGTCACCTCAAGTAGCATGCGATTAAAGGGGGGAATAAGGTCAACATCCTTCAAACAGTCTGTCAGTGGTTCGCTGGAACATAAGGAACAGTGGAAATATTGAAACGCCAAAATAACTTAAAAAAAGTAAAATAATTACCATTACAACATACCTTAAATTGGTTCCTTCAGGAACAAGTCGCTGCCAACCACAAAACATTGCATACTGGACAGACGGAAGAAGGAAGTTTTTGGTGGCCAATTTTAACATGGTATCTATACCTTCAAGGCGAACTTCGGCTCTTTCCAGCTGCAAGAAAATGCAAACCATGGAGTTTAAAGGGAGTGTACAGTCCTTTTACACAGATGACCTATCTTCGTGATAGGCCATCAATATCTGACCGGTAGGAGGTCAAACACCCCGCACTTCTAAGATTAGCTGTTCAAAAGTAGCTCCGACACTGGAAATGGAAATGATTTGGATCGGCACTGCCATAACCAGTTCTGTCCACTACATAACAGACCAAGCTGTTTGGTTCCGGCAGCAGAGCTACCCCTGAACAGCTGATCCACATCACATCAATAATGGTTTACCAAGGTTATCACTATCTACTAAGGTCCACTGACCCTTCAATCACTCAAAACGAGACTAAATACATCCAGCCCCTCAACTAGGACAGCACACGTATACAACATCAGCCTGGTCCTTACTAGCTTGGGCAGGATGCAGTCTCTCCATAGTATCAGCAGATACATCCATAAGTTCTTCTAATACCAATGCATTACTCCAGTGTTATTTCATTTCTAACCGGTGTAAATAGAGGTCAACATGAGACCAGCAATGAAATAGAGCCTCACCTGTTTTAGTAAGCATTTCCTCATTTTTTCTACATCAACTGGCTCTTCCTTCAGTGCAAACTCCATAACTGTGCTCAACAAGGCAGACTGTGGGTATGTACCGAGTACATTATGCTTCAGCCACTTGTATTTACGGACACCGGTTACAGAGCTCAGGATGGGCTGCCATTTATCCTTAAAAAAAAAAAAAAAAAAAAAAGTTTATTTAGCAACGTAACCAGTTCAAGAGCAGGGACATTTTCCATTACTTTAATGCACACCTCTTTGAAAGCCGAATAGAGCAGAACAGCGGTTTGTGGCCCCTATCTTGCTGGACAGAAACGCAGCTGATCATGCAATCAGCTGTGTTTCTGACCCGAGTGCTGTGCAGTGCTGGATTAAAGGTCCTGCTCCTGCACTCTAGCAGGTCAGGTCCTCCGCTGCCAGGGACAGCCAGGGACCCAAGGATTATTAACGATTCTGCCATCACCTCAGTTAGGTTCACAGCGCTCAATCAATCAATCAATTCACCTTCCTCTATATATCACGTGATCACCGGGATCTGAGCTTTGAATGCTCCAGTTATAATGGAAAAAAAAAGTCAATGTTGCCCAGAGGTCCTCCAATGGCCTTCTGTGGCACATTATAAAAAATATATTAAAACTAAAATATTAAGGTATTTTCAGGCCTGGTCATTAAAAGGTTAACCAATCATCACTTTCCCCGGCAGTAATGGAAAGTGATTACCTGTGCTTACAGGTTATTGCATGGTGCCTGTCACACAGACAGAACCTATAACTAGTGGGCACAAGTTATTGTTGGTTAGTGGTTGGTACAAACCAATGAGCGCCGTCCTGTGCAGTGAAGGAAAGCACTCATTTATGAAATGAAGCAAGATGGAAGGAAATGTCGCCACTTAAGCCCCTATTACACTGCATTATTTTTGGACCAATTACTGATAACAAGTGTTCATTGGAATGCTCATTCCTAATAAATGGCCTGGAAAATTGTGCCTCCAAACAGCCAATAATCAACAATCACTTGTTTGTCGGCTGATCTGCATCTTGCATAAGAATGAAACATGAAAGATGATCATCAGCATGTCTCCCTGTGTAATCAGGGATGATCTGCCAATAATCAATAGAACTGAATGAGGGAGGAATGACTGTGGTAGTGATCATTCCTCCCCAGTCACATTACAGGTCTAATAGGCCTATGCAAGTGAGCACCAATTGCCATTTTTTTGCTGCCCCTTGAATCAGAGCAATGGGACAATGCAGCCAAAAATGGTTGGGCACCCCTGCTCTGCAACCTCACTGCAGAGCTTATCTGGGTCTGCTAAGACCCAGCAACTAGAGCCGATGCCTGGCCCTCAGTGATCACTGATCACTCCTGTAAAATCTGTATACACGGTGCTCAATAACAGGAGGCCTCAGATGCATGATTAGTGTAAAGCTGCATACTCTGCAAAGGACATAATGCCCTAGCATAGATAAGGGCTGACCACCTCCATATATATCGTCAACAGGTGGTCAGCAACTAATTCTGAATACAACTGTTCCATTTATTCTGTTCCGGTACCCTCAACAGTCACAAAGAAAAAGAATCCTTTTCAAATTCTAGGTTTGGGTTAGGACTAGTTCACAACAGCTGTGACGTCCTACCCTTTTATAATAAAAGAAAAAATAAACTAATGTGAAGAAAGGCCTATCCATATTTATAACGGTACAGTTCAAGATATGCAACTGCACATTGGGATTTCTAAAATAGATATATTGCACAAGCTTTCTACATACCTTGGGTGATTTTACGGATGGGGGTTTCTTATCCAGAGACAAAGGACTAGAAGGTAAGACAAAAGATTCTTCTTGTTCTCCTTCTTCGTTGCCAATTTTAGTATCATCCACATCTGCAGACTCAGACTTTTTGGCCACTATGAAAGATATTGTTTAAAAAAATTCAGCTTCAAAGACAAAAGGCTCATACACCTTACATATGCTCCTTTGGCTGACACCTATTCTCATATTACAGTCATACCTTTTTTCTTCCTTTTTTCCCTGATAATGCTTTGAACTATTCTTTTCCACCTTGGGATGGAGCCGAGAAGCTTCAACTTTGACACAATTGACAGGTCATTACAGACAGCAGGACGCAGCTCGTTGAAGAGAAACCTGAGGCGTTCAATGACTGGAGCACATACTTCTTTGTAGGAGCGCCCTTGTTCTTGATGTGTCTAAAAGGTGGCAAGAAAACAAACATAGTCATACACATACTTGACCCTTTTAGGGAAGGCTCACAATTGCGCTAAACGGATCCAGCAGAAAACAGCCTGCTAGAGTTCACCAGCTTCAGACTAGCCGGATACTGACGTTCATCGCCAGGCCCCATTGACTATAATGGTATGTGATGGGAATCCGGACGGTTTCTGGCTTGAGTGCTGGGTTCCAAACGGACAAAGACCGTTGAATGCAGCATTTTTTGTCTAAACGAGAGCCGGCATTATGCCAGAAAGCGGCCACATCGCATTATTGTCAATAGGGTCTGGCGGTGAAGGGCAGTAACTGGCAAACTTCGGCAGGCTGTTCTCTGCTAGATCTATTTATACAGGGTGGGCCATTTATATGGATACACCTAAATAAAATGAGAATGGTTGGTGATATTAACTTCCTGTTTGTGGCACATTAGTATACGGGAGGGGGAAAACTTTTCAAGATAGGTGGTGACCATGGTGGCCATTTTGAAGTCGGCCATTTTGGATCCAACTTTAGTTTTTTCAATGGGAAGAGGGTCATGTGACATCAAACTTATTGAGAATTTCACAAGAAAAACAATGGTGTGCTTGGTTTTAACGTAACTTTATTCTTTCATGAGTTATTTACAAGCTTCTCTTTGTTTACAGCCATTGACATGTCGCAGAGGTTAACACGTGAGAAGCGGATAGAAATTGTGTTGGTCTGGTGAACGCAGTACCCGGGTCATTGCAGCAGATTTCAATGCAAGACACCCTACAAGACCACCCATCTCCCATGCTACAGTTAGCAAACTGCTTGCCATTTTTTGTGAAACTGGTTCAGTGTTGGATATGCCAAAATGTGGACGCATGAAAACTGTCACTAATGAAGAAACATCAGTGGCTGTCCTAGCTTCATTCAGCAAGAGCCCACAGCGTAGCACTCGCCGCATGTCACTGGAGAGTGGCATCAGTCTAACATCCCTTCTGCGGATATTAGATCACAAATGGCACCCTTACAAACTCCAGCTGCTGCAGCATCTCAACGAGGATGACCCAGATCAGCGCACTGAATTTGCAGAATAGGCAAAACAAAAATTGGAACAGGACCCTCAGTTTACACAGAACATTTTGTTCAGTGATGAGGCAAACTTTTATGTGAATGGTGAAGTTAACAAACAAAACCACTGCTATTGGTCTGACACTAACCCACATTGGATAGATCCCTCCAAGACTGTTGGAACACAAAAATTGATGGTATGGGTGGTATATGGGGTACAAAGATAGTGGGGCCATTCTTCATCAAAGGAAACCTCAAGGCCACTGGATATGTGAAATTGCTACATGATGATGTGTTTCCCTCTTTATGCACTGAAGCTGGCACGTTCCCTGTGTTTTTCCAGCAAGATGGTGCACCACCAAATTATGGGCGTCAGGTCCGAGCATTCCTAGATGAATAGTTTTCTGGAAAGTGGATTGGTCGTCGTGGGCCAGTTGAATGGCCCCCAAGGTCTCCCGATCTGACCCCCTTAGACTTTTATCTTTGGGGTCATCTGAAGGCAATTGTCTATGCTGTGATGATACGAGATGTGCAACACCTGAAACTACGGATACTGGAAGCCTGTGCTAGCATTTCTTCTGCACTGTTGCTATCAGTGTGTGAAGAGTGGGAGAAGAGGGTTGCATTGACAATCCAACACAATGGGCAGCACTTTGAACACATTTTATAAGTGGTCAGAAACTTGTAAATAACTCATGAAAGAGTAAAGTTACGTTAAAACCAAACACACCATTGTTTTTCTTGTGAAATTCTCAATAAGTTTGATGTGTCACATGACCCTCTTCCCATTGAAAAAAACTAAAGTTGGATCCAAAATGGCCGACTTCAAAATGGCCACCACCCATCTTGAAAAGTTTTCCCCCTCCCATATACTAATGTGCCACAAACAGGAAGTTAAAGGGGTTCTGCAGTTCTGTAAAACTGATGATCTAACAGAGCTTAGCCCTGCCCAGTGATACTAGTAGTGACATCACTGGCCTGCGGTAAACAGAGAGAAGGCCGCGGCGCTCCTGCAGCGCCGCTGCCTTCTCAAACAGCTGATCGGCGGGGGTCCCGGATGTCGGACCGCCGCCGATCAGAGGATAGATCATCAGTTTTAAAGAACTACAGAACCCCTTTAATATCACCAACCATTCCCATTTTATTTAGGTGTATCCATATAAATCGCCCACCGTGTAGTATGTGTGAACCTACCCGACCATATAACAAACAAATGGTGCATAGCAATGGGAAGACTAACCTTTATGAGAGAGCACTTAGCTTGATAAACTACTCGGCACACATCCACCACAGATTTGGGCAATGTCTTGTATTTTACTTGGTCCACATTCAAAGCACCATGATGAACCATAGACAAAGCAATGTTACCTATATCAGGTAAAAAAAAAAAAAAACACCATAGTAAGCAAAATATTGTGTAATATACCCAAGCGTCTACAGATATACTTAGATGTGTTAACAAATTCTACAAAACTGAGGGTCTATTCTAAGGAGAGGACATCAATAACAGATTGTGGGGGACCAACTCTTAGCACCCCAGCAGAAAGAGCTACACTTTTAGTAATGTCTGGTATTGCAGCTCAATGCAAGTCCACTTTCTGTCGGCTGATCAGCAGGGGTGCAGAGAGTAGTGACCTTCACAGATTTGATAACGACAAGCCAGACCATCAATTTTGTAAAGCTGGAAAAGCACATTAAAGAATACTTGAAACAACATTAAAAGAATATTTTTAACCATTCTTGTACACCCAGCATACCTAAATCTTCATGTTTCAATAGACAGCACAGCAGCAAACGGCCTACTTCTTCGACTGGATGTTCTGGAGGAAATGTGATTGGTGTAGTCAAGTGACATTGTTTGCAGTACCGCTCTATCTGACACAGAAAGTCCTATGAATCAGAGGATAGACAAGAGTATGAAACGCAAAATCAAAAATGTATGTTAAAATACTTTTTTCCTTTTGAAGTCTTCTGTAAATAAAGCTTAAAATTATCATGAAAATGTATGCAGCCTTCTATAAAAGTGTGAACTTCAATTTTCTCATATCTCTAACAATCTAATGGGAAATGGAGATGAAGTCAAGACCGACAAAAATTGTTTAAACCACTGCAATTTACCTTGACAGTGTGATCCTGGGTATTATTGTCTGCAATAGCTTGAAGGAAGGGCTGGGAATGATCACTCATGGACAGCCGATGTCCGTACAGTTTTGATTTGTTAGGGGTAGTGTTGCCTGGGGAGCTGCTGTGGTCCTCATCTTTTTCCTCATTATAGCTGTAATGAATCTGGCTAGTTTGGAGACCTCCAGAAAATATTGAGGATTTAAGCCATCCTACAGAAAAGAAATATATGACGAACAATAAGATTTTGAATTACACAATACAAATACAGAAGAAAATAACCTTTTCACAAAATTTGCCTATGCAAGTAAAAATCATAAGTTTTAGTGCCCTTGATGCCATCTATTTAATGATATAGAAGATGCTTAAGAGCAAGTGTCTTACCCCACTTAGATCACAAAGTGCACTTCTAAACAGTGCTTTCTATATGAAAAACATTTAAAGAAAAGGGTGGTTGGGGGAGGGGGAAGGGGCGTTTGGAATGGAATATTCCGATCTCAGTCATGGTGGAATTAGAATACTTGTCATATGTCATGGCCGAGGTTAGGAAAGGACCCGAGCAGACTGTACTACACTGTTTTAGTAACTCCTATAGAAATGAATAGGAGCTACAGAAACAGTGGATTCTACTCTACCATAGCTAACATTTATTTCTATAGGACTTAAAGGGGTTCTGCAGTTCTGTAAAACTGATGATCTATCCCCTGGATAGATCATCAGCATCTGATCGGCGGCAGTCCGACACCCAGGACCCCCACCAATCAGCAGGAGCGCCGCTGCCTTCTCTCTGTTTACTGCAGGCCCAGTGACGTCACGACTAGTATCAATGGCCCGGGCGGGGCTAAGCTCCATTCAAGTGAACAGAGCTTTGCCCCGCCCACGCCAGTGAAACTAGTCGTGACGTCACTGGGCCTGAGTATAACACAGAGAAGGCCGCGGCGCTCTTCCAGCGCCGCTGCCTTCTCAAACAGCTGATCGCGGGGGTTCCGGGTGTCGGACCGCCGCCAATCAGATGCTGATGATCTATCCAGGGGATAGATCATCCATTTTACAGAACTGCAGAACCCCTTTAAAACGTCACTAACTTTTCACACAACTTTTGATGTGTTAAAGAGACAATAGAGACAATTGATATCAATAGTTGTGATCATGGGAGTCCGGACACTGAGAGCCCCACTGTTCTCTAGAACAAGATGAAAGGGGAGTGCTTGTATCACCCTCTGTCTCCTTGTTGCACAAGACTGGCCCAAATTGATTCCATTATCACCAGTGAGGAGAGAAATCGCAATATGTGCACACTTCTCTCCCCTCGTTGTGGGGGTCTCAGCACTCAGAACTACACAGATCAAAATTTTTTATATGTCTCTATTGTGAGAGTAATGGTCAGGTGTAACCTCATTTAATAATCTATAAGATAGCAAAGGTTATGTGAAAAGTTAGCGACATCTTAAGGAAACAGCGTAGTACAGCCGTTTCTGTGCACTCGACCATCTTCAGCCGCCACATAGAAAGGGTGTTACGATCTCACATCTTGTATAGCCGAGATGGAGATATGCCTTTATTATGTACACGTCATATTAAACATAGAAACACAACACTTACTAGCACACTCAATTTCCACAGAAGACAAAGGTGTACTTAGGGACAAGTAAGAAGCATGAAGTCCTAGGAGCAAACCCAAGTTTCGTTCAGTGTCCACAAGTGGAGAAGACAGACTGCTGAGATCTGGTGCTGTAATCACTTCTTGATCAGGCTATGGGAAGACATATTAAACAATTAAAATGGAACAAAAGAAAAAGTGAAATACCAAAAAGATATCCGATAAAATGTTTTACTGGATAAATGTGTAGAGCATTAAAAGGAATCGGTCACAAAAAAATACAACAAACAGAACCAAAAGAAGCAAGGCTCTGTTCACATAAAGCGTGCACTGAAGTATAAAGAGTGTGTGCTGAAATAAGTACAACTGTATAAAAGAATATATACAGTATATGCAGATATGGATCATATTTGTCTGCTCTATGTGAAGAGAACATTAATTCCTTAAGGGGAATCTCCCACCACAATCTTAGACTATCTGGAACACATTAACAGTTCTGCAATAACACAATCCTGCACAACCCCTTTAAAACTTTATAACTAAAATGCTTTAAAGTTTACATAGCCATCTTGAGGATTATCACAAATCAAATGTATAAAGTGGTTTGAGAATTGATATCAAATTGCATATGATCCACAATTTGGATCCTACAAGTATAAAATGCAATAGATTTTTGTTGCCTAAGATACTAAATATTACATAACATTGGTAATTACTAGTTGCATTCTACGTCAATTTCTTCATTTACTTATAAAATACAATAAACTGTAATTTGCTTACCTCCATGTAGTGGCCTACGCAAAAGGCATGCATGGACTCTCTGGTATCTTCAAACTGAAGTGCAGCCTCCAAAGCCACCACAGGGTCTTCTCCAGCAAAGTGAGCTACGGAAGATTACACAAAATATTAGCACAAAGTTATTAAGGGTACATTCACACAAACATAAGCCATCCGTGCTGCAGAAGGCAAATTGTGGTCCGCAATGCATGGACACCAGCTGTGTGAATCCCATATGGCAGTGTGGACCCACTGACTTGAATAGGTCCGTAATCTGCAATGTATGGCAAAAGATGCGCTTCCGATCTGTGCCTTGGCGCTGTATCTTGAGGATTGTGGACCCATTTAAGTCAATGGGTCTGCATCCGTGATACAGGATTCACACGTCCAGTGCCCGTATATTACGGAACCGCCGTTTGCGGTCCGCAATACTGGCACAGACTACGGTGGTGTGAAAGTAGATAAATTACAGGACAAGTGTGGGACAGTCCATTGTGCATTGTGAAAACTATAATTAATAACATAAGAAATCTTTGATCCTGGTCCTTGACTCTTAGGAGCATCACCGGCAGGTGATGGTCCAGACAAAGCTCAAGACATAACAGCACAGCAAATAATGGGAATGCCCACTGTGATATACCATATAAACATTTTTTTTTCTCTTCTTAGTACATTTGTACAGGATACTCTGCTCAGACATGCTATGTCAGGCTTTAATGAAGGACAAGGACAGGCAGGAGCACTGCATAGCACAATGTTGCTCCTGTCTGTCATCACTCCACTAAAGCCTGACATAGAACACAGGTTCAGGATATCCCAAACCGATGTGATATGCAGAAGTTTCATCGCAGCGGCACAAGCAGGAGCAGTGGTGTGCCCCTGCCATTACGGTGCTCACTGCGCATATTTTAGGCATTAGAACTGCTACATATATGGCTATGGCTATGGTGTACAGATTCTGTATGTGACGCAGTGAAAAGAGCTATGAAAGCATCAAACTTTAGGGTTTGTTTTGTTAGTAATACAAAATCAATTAATAAAATGTATTACAAACATTTATAACAGTTAAAAAAAAGTTTAAATGTTTAGGTACAGTACACGTTAATGACTCAATCACTGTAGAGGAAACGTCCTTTAAACTATAGGTTCAAACACTTTGGTGTCCAAATTTTTAAAAACAGAAGTTATATCTAAAATGAAAAAAAAAATTAAAATAAAAAGAATCATACCGAGTATAGTATTTGCATGTAAGGATTGTGCTTGAAAGTCCTTGATGTCATAAACTTTTCCATCTATTACAGTCCAGAATCCACCATCTTTGTTGTGATTCTCCAAATCTGCTTTACGTATTAACGTAACTTCTTCATTATTCCTGGAGCTCTGACCACTAAAAAATGAGCCTTTCAGGGGAAAAATAAATGGACAAATAAATCTCCAAAAATAAAAATAAAAAAAGCCCCTTCAATCTGATCAGTAGGGGTGCCTGGAGTTGGAACTCGCTAATCTGATATTGGTGACCTGTCCTGAGAATAAGCCATCAATATAGAAGTTCAAGTAAAACCATTTAATACCTGAGTAGCTGAAATGAATGTCAGCCCATCTAAGGCTGCAAATATTGCACTGCCAGTTGCACCTAAAGATGTAGTTGAGTAGAAATCAGGTTTGGACTTCTGTCGACTCTTGTGCAAGGACATTTATTATCATTAAATGTGGTGTAGTAGAGTGGCACTGTGATGTCGCACAACTATTAAATCACTGAGAAGCCCTACCCTTCTAAAAATAAAATCTAGTAGACACATAGATTAGCAAATCCACAACTTACTCATTATGCCAGGCCAGGCTAAGTCCTCATTGTCATCTCTCTCCCTTCCAGGTGCAAGATGGTTGAACCGATCTAAAGGTTCTAGAAGACTGGCCAGAAGAGGGATAGCACCAGCTTCCTGCATGAGCCAAGCGTTTTTACAAAGCAGTAGTACGGCGGAGACAACCAGCTCTGGAAGGAGTACACCTAATAAATGGAAAAATGGAAGTTCAGGTTAAACATCAAGTGTAAATAAATCTCATAATAAGGACTTTGAACTATAATCCTTTACCTGTAAGATCACCTGCCACAATACGGGACACTTCTGCAAAATGCCTATGAGATGTTGAGGCAATGTTGGTCGCCACAGGAAGTATGTCTCCAATATGTGTGCACAGAAGAGCTGTATATTTCTTCAATAAGGAGCCAACACCTAGAAGATCAGGAGCTAAAGTGTCAAATAAACATAAAAGAATGAGCGAGAGGTTGAATGAAAATCTACCATGAGCACAGGAGAAACCAGGATTATTATATATACCATGAGTGTTTGCAGACTGGTCCACCACTGTGCCCGGGTAGAGCTTGCTGACAAGTAATCTCTGAAAACGGAGCAAGAGATCCATGGATGCTGACCTCTCCTTACTAAAATGCTCCTGATCCAAGCTGGAGGATATGCGGCGTGCCATATCTTTCAGTTTAGCAATGGTCTGAGATGCAATGTTCCTAAAGACACCAAATCAATTAAATTAGTTGCAGCATTGATGACCACATACTTGACCACATGGAGACAACATTGTGGAGGCCAAATGTTATTTCTAAAGGAGTATCATTTAAATAATGAACGTTTGAAGGAACTAAAATCTTTAACACCAGGAAAAGAGCTCCAGTAATTGTTTGTAAATGATGTGTAAGAGGGTTTCTAGATTCTCCCCCAATAGAAGATATTAGATAACAAAGGAGCTGGCATGTTAACATTCGACATGCCGATCCTTTGTTCCCCGGCAACGAAATCCACCACTACAGATACTTGACAGAAGCTTACTATTCTCTACCTAAGGAAAACACATGCACACTTGGCTGAACAGAGTATGCATGTCTATGGGGATATTGAAAGGAACTGGTGTCGGCCAAATGCATTTGGTCACCAGCTATTGAAGGTGTATGGGCAGCTTAAAAGTGACTGTCCACCTTTTCCTCAGGATAGGTCATCACTAGCTGATCGGTGGGAGTCCAACACCTTGCACCCATGCTAATTTGCTGTTTGGCAATAGCTCCTCCGTCGGTAGCAGACATCTACTTTGAGGTCAAGAGGAACAGAGCCGTAGTTACTATCTCAGTCTACTAAAAAGTAGACAGAGATGTCTGCTTCCAGCAACTGAGCTGTTGACGAACAACTAACCAGCAGGGGTGCAGGGAGTCGGAACCCTACCAATCATCTAGTGATGGCCTATCCTGAGTATAGACCATCACTTAATAATAGGTGAACAACCCCTTTTAATCATGAGCGGAGTTGCAGTATGCAAGTCCACAAGACAGTGGATGAGGCCTTCTGCTTTTGGCTCCGTCCACTGTTTAGTTGCTGGTGACTGCCAAAAACAATTAATCTGTGGGGATGCTGGGTTTCGGACCCACATCAATCTAGTACATCAATACTGTCAGGCTGGAAAACCCCTTTAAAGATGGAAATTCTATCAACGGAAAGTTCTGTAAAATGTCAAGAGCGACAAAGTACCTAAGTAACTGCTGTATGAGTTGCACTAAGGGTAAGGTTTGTTTTCCGGCAGATTCGTAGATTCCGGTGTTTATTAGGTCTTTATCCAGTGGTGTGCTGCTCCTATGCAGCGTGGACACATTGGCTTCCTGCTCATCAATTTCCTTCTCTTTCTGGGCCTCTTTCTTGGCTTCGATATCCTATTAAAATACCATAACATAAAATAATAATATGATGTATAAAACACTATAACCAATTACAATGAGTAAAATCAGTAACAGCCTTTCTATCTTGTTTTTGATGTGTAAAGCCAACATTACTGTCACCTCTGCATCCATACAGCGGAATATGTTTCTGTAGCAGTATATATAATATGCCATCTTTATTTCTTTATTTGCAAAAATAATTAATAATAAAATAACCATAAAGACACCTGGCAATATGGAATAAAGCACAATGTAATTAGCAGAACGGATAAAAAAAACGAATGAAGGATATTCACGGCTATGCTGTACCTGAATCTCTGCAGTTATAGCAGTGTTTAATGCGCATTCCAATCCTCCATCCGCCATCAAACTGCTCACCAACAAGTCAATCATAAAGCGACGGCCGGGACTTATAGTCATTTCATTTCCAGATGCTAAACATGATAATTAAATATTGAAAACATTTAAAACAAGGCAAAGCATCAGAAAGAAGAATCCCTACTATGTGAAATTCTGCAGTCAGCTATTTAAATGCAGCTCTTTAATCTGGGCATTGCCGTTATGCAGACATATTGGCCCTAAAATCAGAACAATATACAGTCCTTTAGCAGAATGTGGGCAAGCACATGGACTCCCTCAGACTCTAGCTGGGCTCAAAAATGTTCATTTTAATATCAGGTGGGAAAAAGAAAAAAAACCTTTCACAGGTTTTCAAAGTAAGTACCCCAGCCTCATCAGGTCTAAGATCTAGTTAAAGGGGCTGTCTCATCTCGGCATTACTAAGATGAGACTAAGCCCCTACCATCAGGTTGTCGGGAGAAGCAGGTCAGCACTCCACTGTTTCAGTATCTTCAGAGTTTACCCAACTCGGAAGCAGCAGAGCTTGCTGTGCTATGCTATTTCTGTAGCTCCCATGCACTAGAATGGAAAGCCACTGAAACAGCGGAGCACCAGTTCACTCCACTGTTTCCTGGCCACCCGGGGCTTAGTATTATTTTGCTTTAGTAATGGGAAGATGAGACAACCCCTTTAATAACGTATGCAGTTTGTATCTTGAAAATAGGCAACAGATTCTCTTTAAAGGGAACCTGTCACCTCCTTTTTCCAAAATGAGCTGTTAACAGTACCTTAAAGTAGAGCCGAGTGTCATCCTAATGTTGTAGTTGAAACTCAGAACTGCCGGATGAAAAGGCTGAAAACAGAACTTTTAATCTTGCTGCGCTGGCTTTCCGGTGTGGGCTTGAAGTCAAGGGGGCAGCGGCCTCCTTGCTTCAAGTCAAGAAAGCCACTCCCCACTTGCGCTTGACTGACAGTTAGCCGGGGTGCCGGGGATCGCAGAAATCTCGCGCATGCGCGTTGCGCGACTGAGTACTGCGCGATCCCGGCACCCGGCTCTTCATGTTGCCGGCGCTTCAGTAATCATTGCGCATGCGCCGCCTTACTATGCGAGCGCGCTTGGGAGAGCGCGCCCGCCGTCCACGCACGGGGTCACTGATGCGGCGTACCGCCCGGGCGTGCGTGCGGTCCTATACTCTGGGTGAACGTGACCTCTGGCTGCCTACGTGCATTCCGGAGCAGGCGAGCCTGCGGTCACGTTCACCCTGGTCTCCATCCTTGTCATTAGTAAGGCGGCGCATGTGCAATAACTACTGAAGCGCCGGCAACATGAAGAGCCGGGTGCCGGGATCACGCAGTACTCAGTCGCGCAAAGCGCATGCGCGAGATTTCTGCGATCCCCGGCACCCCGGCTAACTGTCAGTCAAGCGCAAGTGGGGAGTGGCTTTCTTGACTTGAAGCAAGGAGGCCGCTGCCCCCTTGACTTCAAGCCCACACCGGAAAGCCAGCGCAGCAAGATTAAAAGTTCTGTTTTCAGCCTTTTCATCCGGCAGTTCTGAGTTTCAACTACAACATTAGGATGACACTCGGCTCTACTTTAAGGTACTGTTAACAGCTCATTTTGGAAAAAGGAGGTGACAGGTTCCCTTTAAGCTAAACCAGTAAACGCTGCCTGTAGCCACATGTTTCCGCTGTAGTGTGGCACCTAACAGACTATACAGCACTGGTGTGGACAGATCATTTGAAGAAAGCCCAAGAACTGCATTTATGAAGTCACTAATTAAACATACCTGCGTTCGGTAACAAGGCAGACAGAGCTCTGGCTCTTTCCTCAGCCGTTGGCAGGAGAAGCGACCATCCACTTTGTAGAACTGCTTGGGCAGCTGACTGCACGGTATTCAGCACTCCAGCATTACTAGCCAAGGTGACTACTGTCTGTTTCAAACTGTTCAACAAAGTACTTCCGAGACCAAGGCCTAGACACTCTGGATCTACTTGATGGCTAATGGCAGCATGCAACTGAAAAAAAAATCTGGAATCAGAAATGTTGGGTTTTATTGGAGTAATTTACTTAGTCACCAAATAAGTACTACCTGCAACCGAAGAAGGTTAAGTGTCGATACAGCCATACATTCCTTCTCTTGTGGAGGCGGCCAGTCTGAGCTGCCATCCATCCCTTCGCTGACTTGTCGCAGAAGAAGATCTAGCTGTTCAAAAGTCATGGAGCACACATCTACCACAAAAGGCACACGAAGACCAATGGACCACTCTGAGCATGAAGACCAGGCAAAACTCTACAAAGAAAAATGATAAAATATAACAGAATTGTGGTCGCTTGCCTATAGAGGACTATGCAGTTCCAACTTTTTGATGTTTATCTTATCGTTGCTCTCGAGCATTTTCTTATCAGTCATTCCATTTCTGGAACAAAAAGCAGTAAAAATCTGCTTTATCACATACTAGATGTGATGCTTCAATAGAACAGCTGTAATAACATTTTATAAAATGTCTTCTTTAAAGGTCCAGTATCATTAGAAAGTTACATATCTCAATTTTTTGAAAATTGTATTTAAAAAAAATAATTATATTTAATAATTGTATTTTAATAAAAAATAATAGTCTTTACATGTACTGACATCTAATGGTTGAAATGCTACTGTGCAGATTGGTCCAGAAAGAAAAGCCTACAGTGCAACAGAATGTCCTCACTAGTAGGCAGAAGATGAATGTCATGATGACAAGTCTACTGTTCTGCAGATCAGCAACATGAGGAGTGTGAGAGGGCAGCAGACATCTACATAACATGGCTTCTCAACTTCTAGCATCCATTGACTTGACTGTAGAAATGTACAGAATATATTTTCTATCGCCTAGTTCAGGAAACACATACCTGGGCAGGTCCACATGCAATTCCGACTATGTGTTTAGAGTCCAATCCAGGGAGGGCAGATGGCTCAGGCTTTGCAATACGTAAAGTGTCAAAATGCTGACATTGATCATTGCTCCCCCAGCTGTAAACGTCTCCAGACTCAGTGAGTGCCAGGCAGTGAGTGGAGCCCACTGCTACATCAACCACCTTTTTGCCTGAAAAAAAATATATATATAATTTCAAGACAAAAAATGAAGCGTTTACATGTATTAACCATGGTTATGATTTTTACGCAGCGTAAAAATCTTTCATCTCCGATTAAAAGTGAGTGTTCATACATTACAGGGATATTCTCAACATGGACATTTGTAGCGAATGCCGTAAAAGTCTGATAGATGTGGGTCCCAGCTGTAGAACTTCACCCATGTGGAGAATGTGGTTCCCAGACAAGTGGCATTGGTGCTCGGCTTGTTGGGGGGGCTTAACTTGCCCTTTTTGGAATTCAGTCGGTCACTCCAGATTAATTAGAACACGGGTGCACTCGGTAGTAAAGAACGAGAGACAGACTCAGTGTTGTCCCTGTAACGGCTACAAAAGTGAATGGAGATGGACGGGCACATGGGCACATGCGCAGCCACCTGTTCAATGCCGGGGTGCTGCAGTCACCTCACTAGTCAAGTCATGGTACACCTTTTCTCCCCACATGTATTAGTCACAGCGACGGAAGGACATCCATCAGACATCTATAATAGCATATCCTGTGGCTTTGCCATAAACGTCCATGTTGGTAAAAGCCCTTTTGGGGGGATACTATCTCTTCTTGGGGAGAGAGGGCCTTAATCGGTGTGAGGAGACTTATAGGCCATACAGTACATGCTCCTTTAAACATATACTACAACCATGGCCAAATTTGTGCGTAATCATGCTCAAACAATTACTGTATTGGGACCCGGTGGACTGTTACACTACCCGCCTTGGCAGCGGCAATCCAGAATAGCTATTTGAGGCTGAAAGTCATAATGTGAAAAAGGATACATTGCCTAAAATGAATGGTCATGATAAAAGTGAAAGTGAAAAGCATTAGGCTTGAAGTGCCATAAGATGAGGAATTTGGCAAAAAAAAAAAACAAACAAAAAAAAACAACACACTCATGAAACAGATGCACATTCTCCTACACACAATCAAAAGGGTGGACACAGAGTGTGCCTACTAGATATCCTCCCTTAGAGGTATTCTGTTTTTAATGACTAGATTTATTTCTTTAGACAATGGAATGACTAAGAATTTTAATTTACATCTATTTCAAAATGTTGCTCGCACACCTTTATTATATCCATGCATTTGCCTCTCCCTAAAGGAAACAAAAATGGTATGGCCCATTTTAGTCCAGTAAAACGCATCAGTAGGAGAGCCAGAAAGAACTAAACATGGTGTAAGTCATGGGACCTGGCTTTCCATTAACTGCCCAGGTATCTAACAGGTGCCCACCTTTCAGTTAGGCCATGGATACATTAAACAGGACTGATACATGGACTATACCATCCTTCTGCACATAGGGGTCAAGCCCCTGATATAAGAAAGGTATGTATGTGGAATTTTAAAGGGAGTCTGTCACCTCCCAGGCCCCTATAAAGCACTAAAATAGCCCCATAGCACATGCTCTAATAAATGCAACGTTACCTTTTGCGGCTTCTTTTGACCTTCAGAAACGCCTTCTGCCGGGACGGCGCATGCGCACTAGGTACGGCGATGCCGTGCCCAAAGTGGGCATCACAGTGCGCATGCGCCGTCCCGGCAGAAGGCTGCGCAGGCGCGGGATTTGTATGGAAGGAAGGGAGGACCCGAGATACGTGGAGGGCGGGTGCGGCAAGTAGCTGGGGCGGGGAATTCATTCAAATAAGGACAGGAGCCCGGGCTAGAGCCCGGTGAACCCCGCCTCCGGGCTCCTCCGATACCTCATTTGCATACCATTAAAAGTGCGTTTTTGGCGTTTCTGAAGGTCAAAAGAAGCAGCAAAAGGTAACGTTGCATTTATTAGAGCATGTGCTATGGGGCTATTTTAGTGCTTTATAGGGGCCTGGGAGGTGACAGACTCCCTTTAAATCTGTGTATATTAGAAAATTGTATGATTTCCTACTATATAAGCAAATAAAGACCAGAAAACGAGGAGATGACAGGGATCCCGCCAATCTGACACATCTAATTATTTACCATTATTACAACTTCTAATCAATTACTTACCTTGCAGTCCATCAAGTAATTTGGGATATCTGACATGTTCCTCTGTCCCATGGCCAAGCCTCTGATTGTCTCCTTTACCCCAGGAATAGACCTGACCGTCTTTGGTGATGGCAATGGAAAATTGGCTGCCACAGCGAACTTTTACGATGTCCAAGTCTTGAAGTTTCTCAATCAACTTGGGGGTTTTACAACCATCACTGCCTCCTCTACCCAGCTTTCCATAATCCCCATCTCCCCAAGACCAGACTTGACCTGAAAAAAGAAAAAGAAAAGCATTTCTCATATTCCTTCTGAACACATTTACTGACTGCCTGGTGTCTTGTGTCTTGTCACCCTTATTTTATGGGTCCATAGAGACTGATAACCCATGTTCCCAGCATGGCAACATATTTGAGAAGTGGCGCTCTTAGAAGTTGGGTATTTTAAGACACGTAGAAGTTTACTGGTGCTTATACAGAGAAAACATATTGCACAGCACTCTATACAGGCTGTAATCATGGACACCAGTCCCTGAGCAGTAACACCAGGTGTGTTCTGTATATCAAACACACACAACAAGACCCATTTCATAGGAAGCAAATAACCCAAATGAATGTATATGGCATATTGGAGGAACAATACAATTAAGAATGTGAAAGGGAATCTGTCACCATGACCCTGGACTATGATCTGCTGCAATACATGAGTAGTAGTGCACGTAAGGAGTGCAGAATGTGACTTTTTATTTTCCTACTGCCCCCCATCCTCCTCTGTCAGCGTTTAAAGCAGCGCTGATATCCACAGTGACTGCTGTACATGCGCACGAGTCCTCTGCGTTACGTTAGCACTGCACAGCAGTCCAGACTGTGTATTTCAGTGCAGCTTTGAGTGCTGACAGCAGGGGGGCAGTAGGAAAATAAAAAGTGTCAATCTGGAGTCTCTATGTACAGTACTACTCATGTATTACTGTCCATGGTGACAGATTCCCTTTAAATGCTACATCTCAGTTACAGATATGCAATCAAACAACTTACCATTTTCAGTCACTGCCAAAGTCTGAGCATCTCCACTTCCACAAGAAACGTCGACTACCTTAAGTCCTTTCAGTCCGGTCACCAACATCGGAACAGTCTGGTCCTCACTTGAGCCTAGAAGTAGCAAGACCATCATAAAATTATCATATTTACCTTTTTTATGCTCCTTTCACACCACTATTTACAGTGTTTGATGAGAAAGCTCCTGGTGCATATATCTGACATATGCATTGAGGCCCCCACTCATGTGATGAAGGCCAGGAGGACATCCTTTGGTCCTGTACATCAGTATACCTTTTCTTGCTGTATGGAACAGGGCAGCAGACTGCACCACTCCATAATCAGACATCCAGAAAAAATATATATTATGTGTAATACACTGTTCTTTTACAATGGCAGCCTATGGGCGATGGATACCACTGTATGCTTACACAGTGGCATCTGTCAGAGGTATACATCAGGGGAAATCCTCCCGATGTACACTTATGATGGACACAGCAGAACAAAATAAGAAGATCCTTATGCCCAACATTTCATCATTTACTCTAAAGTTGACAAAAACTAATGTAGCACATAGCAATTCTTGTCGACTGTACCGAGCTGGATAATGAGATTTCATTTTTCTGTTTACAGACCCAATTTCACCATACTAAAAAAAACTACAATTAAAATATGACCTCACATGTTACCAAGGTAAGAATGCCACCAGCCTTCAGCAGTACGGTTCCTGAATGCTGCAGCTCACAACTGACAATATATGCCATCTTCATGCACAATTACCAAAGTCCTAGGCTGAAGGAAGTAACCTTTTTTGCACCGGTCACTTTCCTATATTTGTCTGAATAAAATGGTATACACACCATGACCCAGTCTTCCATAGTTTCCTCGGCCCCAAGTGTACAGCTCTCCATCAGCAGTGATCGCCGCACTGTATGTGCTGCCGCATGCAACGTGAACGATCTGCTTCCCAGACTGCTTGCCACACAGGGCAGAAACCAGCTTAGGCTCCTCTAATGAACTAAAGAAAAAGAGGATGAAGGTTTTAGACATCAAAATAAAACCTGAATTAGAGGAAAAAAATAGGTTCATTAAAAAAAAAAAAAAAAAAAAAAAACAACAACAATCTTACACAGTGTCTCCATGACCTAGTCTTCCACCATCACCACAACCCCATGAAAATAGTTCACCAGTGGAAGATAAGGCCAGATAATGCTGTCCATCAGAATGAGAAGAAATCTTCACAATATTTCGGGAGGCAAGACCCTGCACAAGCTGTGGTCCCTGGTTGAAGAGAAATCACAAGACGACAGAAATAGAGATTAATCAGAGACATCACCGTACAAAATGCAGCAGCCGGGGTGATCTTCTGATTTAGCCAGCCATTTCAGCAGCAAAAAAGTACAAGGGCGGGTTGAACAGTAGCCACTCATACGGATTGGAGCTAAGCTGCAGTACCTCAGCACACTACACTTTGAATAGGGCTGAAAACACAGCACTGTTCAAAGTGATAGTTCATCTATACCAGAAGCCTGGAAACCTCCTTAAAGAGGTTGTCCGGGTTCAGAGCTGAACCAGACATATCCCCATTTTCACCCAGGCAGCCCCTCTGACATGAACATTAGAGCATCTCATGCTTCAATGCTCTCATTTGTCATGTGTTGAATCATGCAGGGCAAAGGCTTTTTTAGAGATCCAGTGACATACCGGGTTCTCCATGGGTAAGCTAGGCGGAAGCTTCCACCTAGCAGTGAGCCTTGTGATGTCACCAGCTCTAACAGGCAGGCTTTAGTGCTGCCCTAGCCTGTAAAACTGTTATGGCAGTGTTAAAGTCCGCCCATCAGTGCCAGGACGTCACTGGCAACACTGCTAGCCTCCACCTAGCAGGGTAAAAATATAAACAAAAAAAAAGAGCCCTTGTCCTGCGTGATCAGAGGGGCTGTCTGGGTTAAAATGTATATGTCCAGGTTCAACTCTGAATCAGGACAACCCCTTTAAAGGTGCTTTTAGGCTGCCCAATAAGAAACCATAACTACTGCAGAACAAAGCTATTGGAAGGCAGAGGGGCAATGGATGCTGCATAGGAGAAGAGCAATCATTACTATGAATGTATGTACCCAATAGTAGCGCATGGAAACTACGCAAACAGTGCAGCACAGCAGGCTATGCGGTTTCCTGAACTCTGGCCACACCGGCCGACGAGATGGGACAACCCCTTTAACAGCCCATCTACAGTCATGGAAACAAGGTTCAGACATGGGGGGGGGGGGTTACCTGTCTGATAATTTGCTTTCCTGGAGATAAGTGCCACCAGGTTAGCCAGATAATGTACATGGATGTAAATAACATGCAGCAAGCTTATGACTACAGCCTCTTCCAGCCGGTCTTAATAAACCCCTAAGCTGGCGGTGGTTCCACCAAAGTTATGAAGAGGGCCGGCCTCTTCATAACTTCAGCTGGATTCTCTGCCAGTTCTAAATGTAAGACACCTTCCTAGCAGTCTTGCATTTAGACCTTTTTCTACACTGGAAACAGGCATAAAAAATGGTAAATAAGACAGGCCTACCAGCCCGTCCTCCTTCCCACCACACCCACTTTTTTAGTGTGAGCGGGGAGAAGTCTCAAATTGCAATCTGCACCTGAAATACGCTAGTAAAGGCATAAGCATAAAATACAACGTAACCTGAATTTCTTCACCATGCCACTTACCAGTGTATTATTGTTGTATGTCTGAGTGTAAACCTTGCCATTTCTGGAAAGTATCAGGAAACACTTCTCAGCGCAAGCTATTTGTGTAACACCAAGCGTAGCCAGAGCTTCACATTGTATCGGGCCATTCACATTTGCATAATACTTCCACCCCAAAAGACCCCAACTGATTACCTCCTGCAAGGAGCCCTATAAAACAGAAAAAAGGGAAGATTGCTATGATCTAATAAATATCTATAAAATATCAATTGTCCAAGCAGTGCCATGCAGTGATTATACAGTCAAGGTTCTTAAAGGAATATTCTCATTAAATTGAAGGGGTTATCAGAGATTACATAAAGCCCCCTTCATGTGCCGGGCCCATCACAGTGATTGTACTTACCTCAGTCCCCGCTCCCTGCGCCGCTCCTTGCCCCCGTATTGCCGCTACTGCTTCTCCCTGTGCAGGGATGAAAACATCCAGTGTCTGGGGGAGGAGAGGGGGGGGGGGTTGAGGGAGCAGCCAATGGCATTTCAGGAGGCCTAAAGGGGTACAGGGCCCCTGTTCTTGTGATCGATCTAATAGTTGTCCCCTAGCCCCCAACTTAATCTAACCGGAATACCCCCTTTAATCACTGATGTGCGAGTACACAGATTAAAAGTCAATGGACACGTGTTCTGTCTTGTGGAGACCATACGTGATGTACTGATGTGTGAAACGGCTATACTTTATTACACTGCATGTGGAAAATCCACTGCATACAGTGCTAGCAAAGTGGATAAGATTTATAGTAATCCCATCGACACAATGAACAAGAAAAGAACTGCATAAACTGACTTGCGCTGAGCGTTTTCAATTCAATTTACGCTGCAGGTTTAACCTGCGGCTTTTAACCATTGCAATGCAAATGCGGTCTTTCCTGGAGCAATGCCGCAAGAACCAGCCCATGTCAGGCGTCTTTTGCGGAGGCGGACTTTCAGAGAAACCCGCCGATAGATATTCAAGATAGCAAGTCTGCGGCTCAGTTTCCAGCTATGGATGTACCTTAAAGAGTAACTAAACCTTAATATGATGTTCCTAATGCCCTAATAAAAAAACTTCTTCTAATATACTTTATCAATTAATTTTCTATTTTTACTACACTTTTTCTTCCCTAAAGCGCACCAGTCACTGTGCGCTTAAAACTCAGTTCTCTGTACACTGCTGACAGCTCAGTGGTGTATGGAGTACAGCGAACATTTTGTCAGTGGGGCTCCGTGCCGGAGGATTACTGACTCCTGGCATAGCACATGGGTACCCTGTACCCATCAGGATTAGCGGAGCAGAGCGGGCTCCTGATTCTGCCTGCTCCGCTAAGCTAAGAGCGGACATGTAGTTCTCTTAGTTTAGTGGCGCAGGCACAAGAAGGAGGGTACCCAGGTGCTATGCCAGGAGTCAGTAAACCTCCAGGGGGGCACACGCAGGAGCTGCAATATGCGAATGGTGCACTTTAGGGGGGTTATGATGTTAGTTGAACACTTGCACAGAAGCTATAAGGTAAGTACATGCATTTATCTAGATAGAAAAGAGGAAACCAGCATACCTTATGTGAGGTCGGTGAGCTGCACTGTGGAGGCATGCATGGCACTGCCAATCGATCTAAATGTGCCATAATAACAACTGCAGTTTGCCTCAAGTCAATAGCTAGCTCATTGTCCTGAGGCAATATCAGATAGCGCAAAAAGTTTTCATTTGGGCTGAGAGGACATGAGAGCACCTAGAAAAAAAAAAAAAAAAAAAAAAACATAATTCGAGTGAAAATGTGCTAAAGATCCACTCAGCAGCTCTGTTATCTCTCACCTTCATATATGAGGACCTGTTCTCTCCTGACATGTCTGTTTTAGCAACTGCTTGCATCCCCCCATGTAATAATTTTAGATCACCTATTAATGGGGTTGGCCCATTTGGGACATTAATGTCATATTGCTAGGATATGCCATCAAGGCGAGACAGGAAAGGGTCCCCAGTGAAGACAGGCACCTATCTAGAGAATGGGGCTGCCCCTAAAGTGAAGAACACACCGCACATATGCTGCATGCTGTCCATTCATCTCTATAAGAGCTCTAAAATTTCTGAGTGAGCATGCTCAGCATTTTTTATTTTCTTTTTAGAAGTCTCACAGCGGTGAATTGAGAGGACACCGTGCAAGCACATTCACGGTTATGGAAATAGTCAGTGCTTGGCTATGGGACTAGCCACAGCGGTGAAAAGTCGTTGGTCGAGCAAGCGTGTCTGCGCTCAGTTCACTTTTGTGAGATAGGAGCTGGTCCCAGATGTGTGACCCACATGATGTGCCATAAATGTCCCAGATGGGCTAACCCCCTTTAATATACTTTTATATTGTGTCATTCCTCCACTATTCCTTCTAGAAGTTTAAGAATAAATTACCTGCAGTCAGCAACAAATGTCCAACTGGGTATTACCAGTGGAAGCTATGCTTCTGCACAGTCTGGACTCCATTGCAGACAGCTGACAATTAATACACTTATTGTAGAACTAATAATAAGAGGAACGGCACAACATAGACTATTACATGAGGAACGCAAGTAGTTACTAAAACAGACATGTCACGAGAGAGCGACAGGTCCTCTTTAATATACTCGTACCTGAATCTCCTTTTCCAGGTTATGAATATCTTTATTGCACACAATACCCTGGAACCGATGCAGTAGAGGGAGGAGAGGAGCGCTGGTTCCCTGGGCGGACCTCTCATTATCAGTTTCCCTTGTTCCATTGTCCCAGAGTTGAAGTAGCAGCATAACAGCAGATAACATTTGGCTAGGGGGAAAATAAATATAAATTAACGCAATTTACACACATTATGAATACAAATCTTAAAAAAAATTTACTTTCAATTATAATTATACGCATCCATATAATGCTTGAATTGCACTAAGCATATTTTATTTATAAAGGGCATGCAAGAGTTGGGTGGTAGTTAAAGGCTACGTACAACTTCAGAGGCAATTTTTGCAATGTCTATATATTTATGGGCATTTTCAGCCTGAAGAAGGGAGTATCAATTATCAAATCACTGCTTCATGGCTATAGATTCCTTCAGGGCCATTTTTATGATTGCTTTTCACTCATTTTGGCCAAAATCATTTTTTCAGTTGGTCTTTATTAAAAGTTTTCAGCCGCTTTTGAGATACAGGGTTAAAAAAAAAAAAAAAAAAAAAAAAAAAAACCACAGTCTTTCCAGAGTATCACTTCTCAATCATAAAAAATGTGCCCCAAAAGTGTCCATAGCCTTTAAAGACGTAGTGCAAAATTAGAAAATCACAGCTGCTTCTTCAAGAAACAGCAACACTCCTGTTCATGAGTTGCGTCCAGTATTGCAGCTCAATGTGAGTGCGGCTGAGCTGCAATACCGCACACAAAGCAGCCACGTTTTTCTAACTCTGAACAACACCTTTAACACAATGGCGGTTATAATGATAAATCTCCCGCAAAAATTTTTATTCTCTGACCTGTTAGAAAGGTGCATGATATAATCTGTAGTGAATGTAATTTTCTTATCAGAGGCTGAAATTGAAAGTTTCCACTCTCTTCTTATTGTAGCTGGGTCATGTGACCAATTCCCTGACCTCCAACAGACCAAGGACAGGAAGCCAGTTACTTCTCTATTCATTCCTATGAGACTGAAAGTGAGGCTCCCATAGGAATACATAGAAAATTAGACTTCCCGTCCACACATAAGGTGCTGTGTGAGTTGGTGGGGCTAATGCATAGTCACATGACACAGATAAGAAACTTCAGGATGATATAACTTAAAAATACAGCCACTAGTAAGAAAATGACATTCACTACAGATTACATCATGTACATTTCTAGCAGGATGTGGAATAACATTTTTTGCGGGAGTTCTTCTTTAATAGCAAAGAACTATTCGTGATTGACGCTAATGCAAAAGAGCTTGGAAAATCCCCACAAACTGCTTTTTAAGTCACACCCACAAATAGCGGTCTATTCTGCTCCAGCCATCAACTGAATAAGGATTTGTTCCCATGGATTAGCAGACATTTTTGCTGCAGACATGTATTCATTACACATCAACATTCATAACCTTGGCAGAGTTGTGGGAATACTTTGGACAAGTAGAAAACACCTCTAAATGCTATGGGTGGTAAATATGCTCTTCCTGTACAGAATAACGTGATGCAGTCCAGTAGCAAAAATGGCCACCATCATAAGGGGGTCATTTACTAATCTGAAATACACCTAAATGACACATATTTCAGGCGCAGATAGCTGGCGCCTCTCCATAACGTCAGCGGATCCTCCACCAGCCATGGGGCTTTATTAAGACTGGCATCTAAAACGCTGGTCTTAATAAATGTGCCCCACAATTTTTGGATAGAAAAGCAGATCGTACTTAAAATCCATACATACCTTAGAGTGCCCCTCTGAACAGCAAGCTCTAGTAATATGGCAAGTGCGAGATGCTGGTCTTGAAGTGGAATGTTTCCTGCAGCCCTAGGACTCTGAGCACCGTGGATATCACTGGAAAAAAAAAAAAGGACATGAATAAACTGATGATACACCAGTCAACATATAGAAAAAAAGAAAATACACCTCGACATTAAAAAACACGTATGAACACATTCATCAGGACGGTGAAGTTGTTAAAGGGTAACCGTCAGACTGAACACGCTGCCAGCATCCTGTTTTAGAGTTGGAGGAACAGAGCAGATTGATATAGAGTTTCAAGATATAGATTCAGTACAACTCGTAATTCTTTCATTTAAATCTCTGCTCCTTCTAGGTTTAGGAGTCCAGTGGGCGGTGCCATCAGTGCACAGCTACAGCCATTTGTAGGGTCATATAGGTAAGGCTGTCAATCACAGAGAAGACCCCTCCCCACTAGTCTACTAAGTAAAGAAAAAGCAGGGATCTTTATTAGTGAACCTTTCCCCCAAAACTACAGATCTCTCTGCTCAGCTCCTCCTGCAGACACCATGATTGGTCCCCTTTAAGAAACAGCTGGTAAGTCTTTATTGGTTCTTTAGTATTAGGGTCTGTCTGCAAGAACAAGGATTGCAGATCCCAATACAAAATAAGCATCAGAACCTAAAAAGTCATCTAGAGGTGCTCATGCAGTGGAACTACTGTATTTTTGGCAAAAATGGCCAAAATTGACTCAAAATCACACTATTGCCCAAGAGTAATACTCTAAAAAAATGAGGGGATATTTATTAAAACTGGGTTGTACACAATCTCATAAAATGATCATAAATGGCCATTATTGAGCAGTGTTTGTAGACATTTCAGCTGCATAAAGCAGTTACAGCATGAAGCCAAAAAACAGCATAGTACGCAGATCTACCAAGACAAGCAAGCAGTCTTCAGAAAGTCTGTACGCCAGAGATTCATATTTACGCCAGCTACTAGCTGGTGCAGATTTCAACCATCATTTGCCCCAGTTTCTGGCGTACATGATAGTAAATTTCCTGGACTACAGGAAACCACGTTCTTCCCACTAAGGCCCCATTCAGACGACTGTGTTTCACTGTACGGCGGCGGCCTCAGGAAGCACACGGCGTCATAGCAACCAATGACGCCGTGCGCTCCCGTCCTATGGGGCAGCACAGGCCGGGCTTTCAGGGCCCGTATACGGCCGTGAAACACGGTCATCTGAATGGGGCCTAACTCTTTCCATTTTTCTCACCAGTTTTGAAAAGCAACGAGAGAAGTGAAAAGTTCCCCTCACCAATCCCATACTACTGCCGATCCAGCACTGCGCCGGTTCTTGTTGCTCTTCAGTATCTAGTCCTTGATCAACACACAAGAAGTGGCTGAAAATTCCTCCTCCGCTAACCAATGGTCAAACCGGTGACCCACCTCAGCCAGAGATTACCTGGGCAGGCAGTTCAAGCCATTTCCTGTGTGTCAATCCAGAACCAGAAAATTGACAGCAGCTAATACTGGATTAGTAGCAGAACAGCAGTGATCAGGAGAGAGGCATGGGTTCTTTTTTAACTCATTCTGTCCCTTTACTAAAGAGGAAAATGGTAATAAATAAATAAATAAATAAATAATAATAATAATAATATTTATATAGCACCACCATATTCCACAGCGATTTACAATTCAAAGTTATTAACATACTTTTACATCCAACGAGATGGGGAACAGAAGCAACCTGATGCAATACTCTCAGCATCTGTGATGTACAATAGAACTTATAATATTGCTATAACCAATACAAAACCAGTAATCATCATCATTAAAGGGGTTCTCCAGCACTCTTGCCGATCAGCTGTTTGAAGAGGCTGTGGCAGTACGGTGAGCCTCTTCCTAGGTCATGTGACGTCACATTCATGGGTCACATGGTCTTGGTCGGACCCCCACCGATCAGATACTGATGACATCCTGAGGATACCTTATTACTATTAAAAACTCAGAAAACCCCTTTAAAGGGAATTTCCAGATGAAGGCTATGAAAGCTCATAACAGGGTTTAAGACGAGCTCCAATGTTGTAATACAAGACCTGTTACACTTTAGTCACTTTAGTAAAGCTGATACTACAACCACTACAACAGTGCGGACAGTGTCCGTTTACATGGGTCTCCTCAATGGAAGGAGCAGCCACACTCAGATTACATCAATATGTACGTAGTGCATAAAGTTGGGAAATAATTATTGTATCAAGCATGCAGCAATATCGTATTATTAAACACAATTGGTTATAAATCATATAAACGAGTTAAAAAAAAAAAAAAACACACACACATTAAAAACATCACCGCAAACTCACCCTGTAACAGACCTTAAAAATTTTGTAGCTCGCTCAACAACTTCAAGCCAGACAGATGAAACTGTGCCCTCATCAAAGAGTGTGGCCTCAGGAAGTGCCCGCAGGGCGTCGAGGGATTCTTGTAACAGTTCACTACAAAGATCTGCATCTTCACCTGGATAATGTAATAAAACAAGAAATGTCATTAAAGGGATGATAGTGCCTAGCACTTCATAAGGTGGAAAAATTGTATAATGCAAGGGAAAAAACATTGTCATCTGCAGCATATTCCAATTAGGACGCAAGACTGGAAAAAACATTAAAAAGAATTTTAAAAAAACCACACACACTGCAAAAACGTCTAAAGAACAGCACAAAACCCAACATTTTAGGTGGTTTATGTTCTACATGTGAACATCCCTAGAAACTATCCTTGAATAAGGGCAGTTTATTAGTGCAATACCAAGAGCAGATATGATATTTACAGGAAAACCCATGTCAACCAAACCCCCCTACAACCAATGATGAAGACCAAGACCCTGCCATTTGTGGCCGTGACAGATCGGGCTGCTTATAATAAGGCATATACAATTATATGATCTGACTGTTTGAAGGCAATTTATCTTAATTAAACCTGGTGCACCAGCATACCAGTGGGCATCTCCTCAATTATCCGTGGACAATAATGCCATATGGCTTATCCTCCAGCAGCCCATACAATGGACGTGATTACATTAGCTACATGTACTACATACATATGGGCATTCAGGAGGTTTGGCGTTTTTAGTGAGGCTTTATTTATGGAGGCACATGTTCTTGTGCACTACAGGTCACCAAGCAAACATTAACAGCTGCTGAGGCGTGATAAGGGAGATCAGCATGCTCTGGGGCTAGAAAAATAGAATCAGCAGAGCCGTATTACATGTCCAGAACATTGGACCGAGCTGTTAGGGACCACTGTGTGGTCATCAAACTGATGTTAAAAGGGTTATTCAATGCAGAACAGAGGCTCCCGTCTTTGCTTAAAGGGGTTGTCTGGCTTCAGGAATGAAACTGAACAACACTCGAGGTTTGAGTGAAAGACCATTACTTAACTAGCGGAACCCGCGCAGCCGCTCCAGTTCTCCTGGCTGGGCTATGTTGACCCGGCTGCAGCAGTGACATGAACACCACATGACCGCTGCAGCCAATCACTGCACTCAAGCAGTGAATACTTACCAATCAGCAGTGATGGCCATATTACAGCACATGACCACTGAGACCTCTGATTGGCTGCAGGGGCAGCTTGTGCAAGAACCAGACACTCCCATTAATGTCCATTCAGGTTGTTTACCTGCAAAACTGGGCAGGCATGACCAAAATATATATATATAAAAAAGTACGCTTTTGTGGTAAAACGTATTCTTATAATTTTCATCAGCCTACTCTGGTGTTCATGGCAATCATTAATTACTGCCATTACACAATAGTGATAAAACCACACAACAAAAATACAAACCATACACACAGACTGAAAACCACAGACTTACCAGATCTCCATGCTCTCCGCAGGAAAGCAAAGGCAAATGACAGGGCAGCTCGGGAGCCCACTCTAGCAAGTCCTTCCACCCCCTGGCCAACTGGACGTGAGCTGTGTGCATGAAAGGTATGCTCAAAAATGTCCTCACTGCAAGGGATGAAGACACCAGTTTCAGAAACAACAAAGCACACAGACCAGAAATTAATACAAAGATGTTCAGACTTTAGATAACAAAAACACCAAATAAAAACTATGAAAGGAGGCTGACAATGTAATGAAGAAATGTTCACACAAAATTCAAAGCAAATTACAGGAAAAAATACTATAAAAGTGGTACTCTTTAGTTTGACTACCACCTTTAGACTAATTTCACATTAGCGTGTTCGCTTCAGGACACATGCTCTGTGTGATTGACACATTTGGCCCAAACTCACAGCTCCTTTGACCCAAACTCACAGCATCATGATAACTTATGATACTGTGAGTTCCTGTCAGACTTCGGGCCCACTGTACTCACATAATCCGTAATTACTGTAGACCAGCATGTGGGATGTAAGTAGTTACTAAAACAGACATGTCAGGAGAGGTGCAAGGTCCTCCTTAAGAAATGGCAAAGCTGCTCTTTAAAAGGGTAGACGAAAACCAACGGGGGCAGTGTCTGATGATATATTTTAACATTGTTAATGTGCCAACTTTCTAGGCATAAAGCAATGATGTGAAATGTGCTTTCTACCCTATATACAGTACTGTACAATAGTTTTAGGAAGGTATGTAAAAAATGCTGCAAAGTAAGAAGGCTTTAAAAAATAGAAGTATTAATAGATTATTTTATCAATTAACAAAATGTAAACTGAATGAACAAAAAGAGAAATTTCAATCAAATCAATATTTGGTGTGACCACCCTTTGCCTTGAAAACAGCATCAATTTTTCTACATACACTTGCAGACAGTTTTTGAAGGAACTCGGCGGGAAGGTTGTTTCAGAGGTCTTGGAGAACTAACCACAGATCCTCTTGATTACATGAAGAGAAAAAAGGATTTGAGCAAGCCTACGTCCACAGAAGATCTGTAGTCAGTTCTCTAAGATGTCGAGTTCCTTCAAATACTATGTGCAAGTGACCCTAGGGGCAAAGGTTAGTCACGCAAACACTGATTAACCATAACTTTGATTTCTGTTTTGTTCATTTGCATTTTGTTAATTCCTAAAAATTAACACTTCTATTTTTTTTTTAAAGCATTCTTACTTTGCAGCATTCTTTACGCAGTACAGTATGTGTACATGAATATGGTAACTGAGCATCCAGTCACAGTTTATAGGCATGGACTGCTATTCAGCAGAACTTACCCTTTCTTTTCCACTGCAGGAGGGGGGACGGTGTTACTTTTCCATTTTACTTTAATGCTTTCCTGAAAAACAGTTCTGTTCAGTGCAATAAAATACCGCTCCAGTATGACCAGTCTTTGCTTTAGTCTCATGGCGGAGAGGGTGGTGGTGGCGGTCTGTGTCGCGAGTACTTGCTGTTCCTTTACAAGCACGTAGAGGCTCTCCTTAAGTTCATTCACATCTGTAGAAGGAATAGATGGCATCAATTATAGTCTCCATTACTATTCAAAATCCACTCCGGGACGCAGCCTCTGAAATATATAGCCCTGTCATCAGGAGGACCTCAGGTAGCCCTCCTCTCTGCTATTCCTAGACCTGTAACCGTTATCATAAGTGGTTCTCTACGCCACTTTCTGACTGCAGCTCGGTTATCGATACCGACACACTGAAAAACAACATCACCACCTAAAATTCAGGAAAGAACGACTGAAGTGAACCATTTAAAGTGCACCAGATTTGCACCTATGAACCCGAATGGTCCGTTTCTATCTGTGTTGGTTCCGAATTTGCATATATTTAAGCATTGTTTTTTTCAGCAATGCAGCCACATAGGAACATTGGACGAACACAGATGCCTTCAGCTGCCAAGTGCACATGTAACAGGTCAGCCAGTGTCATAGGTACAAATCTGCTGACAGAACAAACAGTAATGGAAGCCAATGTTAAATATGAAACTGTGGAAAAACCTGGATGGTCTGGATTGATTTCCATGCCAGCCATGAAACGGTGAGGTGGCTATAAAGTCTTACACACCTGTTGCCGCTCTTATTCCAACAACACACCTAAAGGAGTTATGCCATGATTGATGTAAAAAATAAAAAATCAGTACATGGCAATACCTTTCTAACAAAGCGAGAACCAGCTCTGTACCTCACATGGAACCAGAGGTTTCCCCATTTATTGACCCAATTGGGGTGTGCTCTTTGGACCACAACCGTCTCAGGTTACTGTTACTGCTTCTAACAGAAGATATGGCTGGTAGCAGTTGAATTGAACCAAGCATGCGCAACCACCTCAGGAGGTGGACGTACACATTGCTGTACACATTAAACACCAAGGGGTGCCATTATAATGAAGTACAGCAGTGATGCTCAACCTGCGGCTCTCCAGCTGTTGTAAAACTACAAAACCCACCATGCCCTGCAGTAGGTTGTCCGGGCATGATGGAATGGGAGTTGTAGTTTTGCAACAGCTCGAGGGCCGTAGGTTGGGCATCCCTGGAGTAAAGAATCTCTCACAACGTTAGCATTTTTGTAACAAAAGTAAATAGTTTTTCATGATAAATTATATTAAAACAACATTTAATGGTGACACAACCCCTTCAAAAGGGGGTTGTCCAAGATTTTACTATTGATGGCCAATCCTTACGACAGGCCATTTATATCAGATTGGAGGGGGCTGACATTCTGTACCCAGCTACGTCTTTTGTGTAGTGGACGGAGCTGGTTACTGAGGCGTTGCCCCAATCTTGAAGGAGATCAGAGGCTTCACTAGAACAGAACATTTTTATGACACTAATACTAAGCATTCCTGATACCGGCTCCAAATGTGCGGAATTCTTCCACACTCATTAAACATCTCACTTTGAAGACCAAGCGAGAGGAAAAGGCTCAGCGCGTAAACCCATGGTAAATTAACTGTAATGACATTGGTCACATGAATACGAAATACATGCACAAAAATCACCGCCTGCCTCGAGATCGCTGGAGCAGCAGTAGTAAGCACAGAGAGCATAACCCTCACAGCGTGAAATAACAGAGAGTTCAACAGCTCACAGGACGATAAAACCTGGACAACATGAGCACAACCCAACCTCAGCTCAAACAGATCATGTATAAAACAGACCACCAAACACGCCAAAGTAACGGCATAAGCGGCGAGTACGACATGAATCAGTGGTACCTAAATTTGTATCTTCAATGATTACTGGCGGGAAAAAAAAAAGTCTAACCCCCACCCTTAAAAAAAAAAAAAAAAAAAAAAAAAAAATTCTTTCATAACCCCTTTAAACGGCTGTCTAGTTTCGAGAAGAAGCTATTCAATGCTGGGGAATAGCCTAAATTAAAGAATAACTAAACCTTTGTAAAAAGAAAAAATTCATATGATGTCCCTAATGCCCTACTAAAACTTTTTCTAATATACTTCATCAATTAATTTTTTATTTTTCTTAGTCTTTTCCCTACCTAAAGAGCACCATTCCATGTGTTCTCCATACACCACAGACAGCTTAGTGGTGTATGCAGTACGGACTGTGAAATTTATCAATAGGCAGCAGCAGTGCTGGGAGTACGGGCAGGAGTTCATATTGCTGCTCCTGTCTGTGCCCCCCAGAGGATTACTAACTCCTGGCGTAGCACATGGGTACCCTGTACCCATGTACTATGCCAGGATTAGCTGAGCGGAGAAGGCTCCTGCCTGTGCCTGCTCCGCTAATCTAAGAGCTGACATGCAGGACTCTTAGCTTAGAGCAGGCATGGCCAACCAGCGGCTCTCCAGCTGTTGTAAAACTACAACTCCCACCATGCCCTGCTGTAGTCTGATACCTGTAGGCAGTCTGGGCATGCTGGTAGTTGTAGTTTTGCAACAGCTGGAGAGCCTCAGGTTGGCAATCCCTGGCTTAGAGGAACAGGCAGAAGCAGGAGCCCGCTCCGCTCAGCTAATCCTGATGGGTACAGGGCACCCTTGTGCTATGCCAAGAGTTAGTAATTGTCCAGGGAGCACTGCGCTGCGGCCCCAATCATAAAATGTTTACAGCCCGTACTCCACATACCACTGAGCTGTCAGCACTGTACAGAGATCAGTGAATGGTGCGCTTTAGTGAGGAAAAAGTACTAAAATTAAAAATTCTAAATTAATTAATGAAGTATATTAGAAATAGTTTTAGTAGGACATCACAATAAAATTTGTTATAAAGGTTTAGTTACTCTTTAAAGATTTGACACCTAGCAGACCCGCACTGCCGATCCAGCTCTCCCAGCCAGCCACTGTGTAACTGGCTTGCACTGAAAAGGCCAGTGATTTGCTTGCGGCAGTTACATGTTTTTGATGTGATATCACAGATGCAGTCATGTAAACAGAGCCTGGCTGGGGGAACCGGAGCAGGAGCATGAGATCTGCTAGGTAAGTACCACATAATCTTACTGAAACTGGAAAACCCTTTTATGATCACAAGCGGTGTCTAAACTGCAGGTAGAGCAGGCCAGCAGTCTAAAGCCAGTCGACAAGACGGACAAATTCACTGCGTGAAGCTAGCTCCTTGTGGGGCAGTGATCTCCTGGCCTGAACTGCTGTTGAGAGGAGACCTCACACCATTATAATGATGTACAATGCTGTGTGTCCCTGACTTACATCAGATGTAGTGACGGCATTCTGTCAGTGCAATTCATTACAGGGACACATTATAATGCTGTAAGCGGTTAGCTTTGTAATTGCCTAATACACGAATATAGTGTAAATCCCATGTCACACGACATACAAGACAGTATTAATAGCCACACGCACTTCAAACACTTGACCCAAGTCCACCATATGACCAGTTAAGGAGACGGTTCTCGGAAATCACTAACGGCAGAGTTTCTCCTCTCTAAGAAGATCAGCTTTCTAATTTGCCTCCAAGTTGAATGAAGTGTGAATCCTTCTTCAGCCAGGCATGTCCTAACCTCAGTACACTGTATTACTACACTATTCCCTCCTGAGAACTTAGGAAGACGTTACCAAAAAAACAATTGTCCACAATAAGCAGAATAATAATGCTATTAGAGTGTAGGAGTGCAGGAAATCAAAAAAAGGTGTTGCCCCACCAAAAATATTCTACATTTTTCAAACCAGTTCCACCTGCTGTTTATTCTTTATCTTATTCCTCTGTCCACTTCAGGAACATTGCTGAAGTGGACGTACATGCTCTGTTCCATCCTTCCACTGCTACCAGCCCTAACTTATTTTAGAAGCTCTGAGAGTTACAGGGAGAGAGCTACAGCAGAAAGGGCATGCCCCCAGCAAGAACACACACACACACCCTGAGAAAGGACATACCCCTTCAGTTGTCAGCTTGAAATAAATCTAGAAAAACAATTTGACAAAAGAATGGGGAGAGTTCTGGGTCCCAGTGAGGTACAGGGCTGGTCGGCGGGTCAGGTACTATATGATGTCTCACTTTCATTTTTACATTAATCATGGGGCTTCTCACACCCTATGATATTCCATCACTACTGTTTTTCTCCACGCACTGCAGCTGCTTCTACAATGCACACGTGACGCTATATTTTCCCAAAATGTGGCCTCTTCATTCTAGAGGTCATGGAGGTTCTAGCGATAAGACCACCAATGATCATAGTGGCAGCATGTCCTAACAACAGGCCATCATTCGCTATGCTTCAAAACCCCATTTAAAAGAGAACCTGTCAACTCCTGACACGTCCGTTTTAGTAAGTAACTGCATCCCACACGAAATGACTATAATGTCATTCTTATCACTCTGTTTTACCCTTCCTTTATTATTCATATTAGAAATGTACGTATGACTAAATGGTATTACCATTTGCAGTTGTGTTGTCCCTGCACAGTCTGACACAGTGTGCCGACAGTGGAGAGTCTCTGCAGGGACACACTCTTTTGAACAGTAACACCAAGTCGCCAACCTATTCTTAAATGTACAGTAGGAATAATAGAGGAAAGTCACAACATACACTTATAAGAAAAACATGTTCCAGAATGGTTGCTGCAACTAAAACAGACAAATCAGGAGAGATGAGAGAGGTGAAAGGTCCTGGTGAATAAATATACAGTTATACAGTATTTCTTCTCATAAACCTATACAATCAATCTGCTCAGCTCCTCCTGCTCTATAACCTGTCGCCTGCAGCTCAGACACCACGTTCAATGTGACAGGGTCCCTTTAAATTTTCTAGCATTGTCCTGCAAGTCAATCAGCAGAATGCAAGAAAGCAGAGCACAGGTCACCAATAGACATGGAACATACCACATTATACCGTGGGGACAAAGTCCCTAGACCTGGATTTGCTGACTTACATGTCTCACCAATCCTCTTCATATTGTGTCTTTTGAGGAGGATTAAAGCACAGATAATAGATTATTTTGGGTTTTATGACATGCAACACTTTTTTGGGTGGAATACATTTATAACAATTTAGGGCCATAAACTAGAGTAAATTATAACTGGATCTACTCCAGCTCCTCAGGAGGGCATTTTACTAAGACTGGCATATGAAACGCTGGTCTTTAGTAAATGACCCCCAAGGGACGGATGCACGGATGACTAATTTTGATTGTTGAAAATCGCAAATTTGCTAAAACCATCCAGTAGCGAACAACATTTTGGCGATAAGGCTCTTTACGATGTGACTGCAATTTCAGCTTCATCTCCATATCGAACAAGAGCCGTGTGCCGCCTTCCTGAAGAGAACCTATAGTCAAACAAGCCGCTGAGGAGCACACGTTACATACACGTGCAAATACACAGCCTTAACCTCAAGGCCCATTCACACAGGACAGTGATCAAACCATTCATTTCTGATCGCTTTGTTGCATTCTCCTGCATGGGAATGAACAATCACTGCTGTGATTATTCATCCCCTTACAGGTTCATTGTCAGCATCACATCGCCTCTTTACACTACGAGATGCACTGTCGGCAATCAATTATGTTATGCCCTGCACGTAAGATGCGATCACCCAAGGAACAAGCATTTGCTCACCTGTGAGGTGATCAGCGGCACCTGAAGTGTTTGTACGAAGGATCATCCCCAAAAAAATGCCCCGATCCTCTCCCATGTGAAAGGAGCCTTACTGGAAAGCCTACCTCAATAAGCATATGACAAGCTGGTATCAAGTTAGAAAATTATTCACAATCTTTCACTACCAGACACAGCTGACAGCACCGATTTTCATAAAAATGACAGGATCAGACAAGTAGAAATGCAACAGGTCTGATCCTTGCTTGCCTCATTAGCAATCAACATGGACACGGCCAGCTTAACGTCTATGGCACACACCAAAAGAGATGAGGAAACCTTCAGATAAGTTCTTACCTGGTTGTCTGCCCCAGACCCAGCTGTCCATAAGAGTTTTGGCCTTGTAGTTTGGTATTGGCATTTCATCTTCATCTTTTTTCTCCCGCTCATTCTGATCGTCCTTTTTTGAGCTTGCTTGGGCTTCGTTTACTTCATCTAGAGGACACGATTTTATACAAGAGAACTACAAGTTAGTTTTGTAGCCCAAAATGCTTTTCAGGGCATTTCACACAGAATCACAGCTAATAGCCGTGAATGGCAGTAACATACCGACTTCATATGATGCAGATTTACTAACCCTAATGCTCATACAAGAGGTCGCACTACATCTTTCCCGGAAGAATACTCCTCTTACCATTTTTGAGCAGTATTTCCAACCGAAGAGCGGCACAAAACTTATAGTAATTTGTGTGTGTGTGTGTATATATATATATATATATATATATATATATATATATATATATATAAAACGTAGGCCCATATAACACTGCAAGACTGCTGCTATTTATGCAGGGATTACTAGTCTCCTCTATATTTTACATTTATCTCTCAGAAGACTGAATCAATTTCTTGAGGCACCAAATCTGTCACACAGGGACTCGAGCAGTAGATGGGTCACGGATGTCAGACTCATATTTATGAACTATCCTGAGGATAGGTCATCAATATTAAAATCTCGGAAAAAAAACCTTTAAAGCTTGATTTATTGGGTCAGTCAAGGTTCAGCAGAGAAGGAACCTCACATTCAGAAATAGGCAATTGCTCATTTAGTCTACAGAAAGACCACAAGGAAAATTCATATGGCTATGTTTACATGATGCAGCTATGGTGAAGTATTTGAAGTAGTAAAAATCATACTGCTGCAGGGGAGCCAACAGGCTGATAACTCTTGGAATAGTCACTGTGTGGTTGGCTGTAGACCCACAGGGATCAGAGACACCGGTGGGTTGCATTGTGGGATCAGGCAGCACACTTAGTCAGGAAATAAGCAGAGGTGGAGTTTGTGTAAATCCATGAAACAAACCAAAGGTCAGGGCAGGTGGCACAGGGTCAGGACTGCGAACAAGCACAGGCTAGGTCAGGAGGCAGCGGATCAGGTGAAGATCGGTACCCAGACAGACAAATTCATAATAGCCATTATACAGGCTCTTTGACAAGATCTGTGGAAACCAATTGCTCAGGCAAGGAAGTGAGGTCAGCAGCACAGCTATATAGAAGAAGTTGATTAGCAACTGGGCACAGCCTTGCAGCAGCTCACAGAGCAAGATGAGGTTAACCCTTGCAGTACTGCAACAGAGGAAATAAACATGACCAATGGCCACAATTCACAGACCAGAAGCCATGCCAATGAGCACGGGACAGGGACAGCCATGAACCGCCATTTTAATACACAGCCATTAAACAGATTATACTGTAGAAAGCATATCATGAAATTGTTTCAGACAGGAATAAAGAAAGCACTCTTCTGCAGTAGTGGCCACAACCGTGCGGATCTAAAAACCACCATAATATTGTGAAATGTTAATACAAATGGGAAATCATAATCTCATAAACGTACATTGTGATCTGAATAGGGACAAGAGTTCTACATAATATTCTAAAAAGTGACCAGTACTCCTCAAAACATGGCACCACCAGGCAAGAAAAAAAATAAAAAAATATCACCTAGCCACCTTTGCCTCGATTGTATAAAAAGTAAAGAAGAAAATATGTTTTTTGGTCACCATGTTAAAAAAAAAAAAATATTAAACTGTAGTCCGAATAACCACAGCATTCATTTTCTCTACATTCTGGATACCGAAAGCGACCACTAGAGGGAGCTTACTGCTACTGTTATACACGGCTACTCGATAATACTGTAACATAGTATATGGTTACCTCTCATGCTCCCTCTAGTGGCAGATGCAGGCAGCTAGAATGGTGTAGTTTACATGAACGTAGCTGTAGTATAGGACAAAAAAAAAATAATTTGGGATTCTTTTGCTCCCAAATGTAAAAATGAAAAGATAAATATGCCAACAGTGGCGATCATTTTAGTTGCCATCTGGAACCCTGCAAACTGCAATCTGGACTTAGAATTAATATATAAGTAATAGCAGCAGGTCTGGGCGACTAGAGTTTGTGCGAATACGTGAAACAGAACTGCGGTAAGGGCAGACAGCACAAGGTTAGGGCGATAAAATACACATAGGTCAGGTAGTGGAGGGTCAGAGTCAGGAAACAGGTAGGTGTCAGTACACGGACAGACAACAGTAGCAATACGTTTGCAAGGAACTAGCAAGCTAGGGACCTCATTTCTCAGGCACTTTCCCACTGGGGAAGGTGGCTGAAATACTCTCAGGTTGACAGCCACTGGCTGGTGGATATTGGGAAACATGCACGCAGGCCCTTAAAGAGCTATAGAGAGTACATGTGCATGCCCTTCGGGTGCAGGGAGCACGACCTATCAGGCCTCAACCTGCAAGCAGGAGCAGTTACCTCTGCAACCGGGCAGCGAAGCCCCAAGACCTGTGACTGGATCAACAGCAGCTTTGAGCTGCCTCTGTCACAGGAGTTAGGGCCTATTTACTTGCAGGATTTTTAAATCTTGGAAGCTTCTTTAATGTATGAATAATGCTTCTACTGATCGGTAGGCCAAGATGATATGTGCAATCCAACCAAACTGTGCCTGAAACTGGGGCTAATGGTGGCCCAAAATAAATAAAACTGATTAAAATCGTTTCTAAAAATCATAAATTAACATGACATCTTGAAAATTTATGTTTGACATGTAGAGAGGAGCCTTGTCCAGTCATCAGCAAAGACTAGGACGCCAGAAGGTCATTGAAAAGACAGACAGACATAAGTATAGGGATCAAGAAAAGAGAAGAGACAAGAAAAATAAAAGGAGAAGGTAGAGTGGAGGTCTCAGTCCCTGAATGTAAGGAATTATGGAACTTCTCACACTAAAGACATTGCAATAGCCGTATTTTCCAAGAGATGGTCTGTCACACAGCTTCAAGAAGAATGTGTCAACTTCCTTGAAGAGGACACACAAATGTATGATAAGATGACCTTCCTCACCTTTTCTGGATGGAAGATCTCCAGTCTGGCTGCATTCAGTTCCCATGTAAACAATCTCCCCGTCTTTCACCATTTCGTTCCACAGACTGCAGAACCCATCTCTTGTGAAGGCAAGCTGCAATTAAAAAAAATAATAATAATAATAATAATAATAATAATAATAATAATAAGTTATGCCATGGTTATGCCATACAATGACCTAAGCAGTACTCTGATCAATGCCATTGCAGCCTGCACCTGCTCTGAAGCCATGGACTCATGGACATACTAAGGGTATGTTCACACAGACTGTATTTGTGGCAGATTTACCACAGATCTCACCCTGTGCATAATCATAAATTGACATGCTGTGGTTTTAAGACTTGCATCAAACGTAATTTTTTAAGCGCATTCCGTAAAGAGTTTTTACACCGTGTATAGATGAGATTTGTTTTACTCTCATACACTTTGACGCTACTGTAAAACGGAGCAGAATTTTCTGCCTGCAAGGTGGAAAACTCGCAGCAGATATATCTCGTGTGGACGTACAGTACCCTTAGACATCCTAATGTGGGGATAAAAGTATTTCTGCTCAGTGCCATAGAAGTCCTGCAGTGGTGACAGACGTTGTGATCATGCAGGCACATATTATATACAGGTTATATCATAATTCTGAGCATGAACATAAAAATAGATACCTAAATAGAAGAGAATAAAATGATCTTTCAATCCCTATAAAAAGAGACTAGTATGAATTACACTATTTTATATGTGCCAAAAAACACTCAAAAACCAAAACCTTGCAAGTATAAACAAAACAAAAAAATATAATATGCTGCATCGTGAAGGCCAAAATAAGAAGCGCCCTTAAAGAAAATCTGTCAGCAGATTTATACCTATGAATCTGGTTGACCTGTTGTATGTGCGCTTGGCAGCTTAAAGGGGTTCTGCAGTTCTATAAAACTGATGATCTATCCCCTGGATAGATCATCAGCATCTGATCGGCGGCGGTCGGACACCTGGGACCCCCGCCGATCAGCTGTTTGAGAAGGCAGCGGCGCTGCAGGAGCACCGCGGCCTTCTCTGTGTTTTTCTCAGGCCCAGTGACGTCACGACTAGTTTCACTGGCCTGGGCGGGGCTAAGCTCTGTTAGCGTGAATGGATCTTAGCCCCGCCCAGGCCAGGGATACTAGTCGTGACGTCACTGGGCCTGCGGTAAACACAGATCATCAGTTTTAAAGAACTATAGAACCCCTTTAAGGCATCTTTATGTGCCTGTATTGCTAAACGGTCTGTCTACTTTATTTATATTCATGGCCTGTCCTCAGCATAGGTCATCAATATCAGATCAGCTGGGGCCTGACTCCTGGCATCTTTGCCGATCAGCTGTTTGAAGAGAAAGCAACGCTCGTATAAGCGCTGCCTTCTCTTCTCTGTTTACCTGTTCGTTGTCACAACTGCAGCGGCAGGCAGTGTAATTACAGCTAAGCCGTCCTATTCACTTTACTTGAATAGGAAGGAGCCGTCCCATTGAAGTAAATTGGGACGGAGTAGTTGTAATTAAACGTTTTTTTCTCATTGCTGCGGTTGCGATGGCCAGCAGGTAAACAATGAAGAGAAGGCCGCCCTCGTACAAGCGCTACCGCCTCTTGAAAGGGCTAATTGGCTGGTATGTCAGGAGTGGGCGTCTCGCCGATCTGATGTTAATGACCTAGTCTCAGAATAGGTCATCAATATAAAAATAGCAGACAATCTCCCTCTAGGAGCAAAGGGGGTTGCCGTTACACCTAGAGGCTCCGCTCTCTCTACAACTACCGCGTTCTCTCCATTGTGATTGATAGGACCAGGCAGTGAAAATGTCACGCCTGAAGAGCAGTATATATGTTTTTCCTTCATGCATCTCCTTATTGTAGGAAAGTGTGTGCATAGAGAAAATGAAACTGTATGGCCAAGGCTCATGGAAGCTGTGACTGGACCTACACGGAGTGAATTGTCCAGTTGACAGACAAGTACTAACAGTGAAAGAACAGATTTTATTCTTCCTGACAAGAACTGGACATTCAGGCCATGAACTGAAAACCCCCTCACAACAACACGCTGAAGCATGTTACAGAACTGCGTACGTATACAGTGTCTGCGATTGTGAAAGAAGTAGCTACCCGACACCATCAAAGCAGCCGGTCAGCTGAGAAGGTTGTTTACTACGACTGGAAATAGAAGACAGTGAGAGACCCCCTCAGACTCAATATCAATATCCACATTTATGATGAAGTCCAACCATCCAGCCATTTCTAGCATGGTTATGATGCAATCAAAGAGAAACTAATTTTGAGGGTTATTTTTTTTTTTTAAATCACATACATTTACCAGCTGAATACACAAAAATCTGCATATCCATCTATAAGTTGTGTTATGGAGACCACCTTGAACATCCTGAAGGCTGTGAGCTGCTGGGACCTCCTTAACATCCTGGAGGCCTCAAGCTGCTGGGACCTACTTGAACATTCTGGAGTTTATGAGCTGCAGAGACCTGCAACCATTGCTGAAAGAACACAAGCTGGTGGAGGCAGAGTTATGGTCTGGGGGAATGTTTTTGTGGCATTCTCTGGGCCCCCCCAACCATATGGAAAGTATTCTCAACTCATTTGGATATGAATCCATCCTTGCAGATCACATACACCCGTACATGCTGACTGTCTTCCCTGGGAGGGATGGGATCTTCCAGCAAGACAATGTGACATGTCGCACAGGTAGAAATGTCCGATTTTGGTTAGAAGAGCATGACCAAGACTTCCAAGTAGTACCCTGGCCCCCTAACTCCCCAGACATGAACCGAATTGAGTATCTGTTGGACCACCTTGATCGTTGTGTTCGCTCTATGGATCCTCCTTCACGCACCCTCCAGTAGCTGTGGGATGCACTGCAGTACAACCTACCAGGACCTTATTGTGCCTGTCCAGCTGCTGTCCATGCTGCACATGGTGGTCATAATACTGTGACTCGACCATGTGTTTGTATATCAGAAGCATCAGCATGCTATGTCCTTGCAGATTCTGTGGAAACAAAGTCTAGAGAAAGAACAGACAAAAATATTCTGCCAATCTAGTACTGGGACTATTTTTATCCCATGCTGGATTAGCAAGATTTCCAGTCCACGCTGTGCCATCTTTTACTGTATTATCACCTCCCAATACTGACAGCAGGGCAGCTGTACTGCATTTACTTCATAACATTAGGGATTTTCAGGAACGCTCTCATGCGTGCTGCTTATATAATGGAGGTCCATTCTACAGTTTTAGGAAAGAGGCCGAAGTCAACAGCATATTCTCATGACACAATCACTGGTTAGGGACTATACGTCAGATGTATCTTACCATATAGACATACAGTGCATGCGTCAGCGGCTAAAAAACATATACTGCCCAGTATTCACCATTTTACTCTCTGTCCTTGCACAGAATAATACAGTTGACAAAGCCTGACTGATGACAAAGCGCTTTTTGTGCATTCATCAGGTGAATGGGATCCTAAAAATATGGCAAATGTATGTATCAGGAGCTTTATCGCTGTTTAAGGGCTCATGCACACGAACGTATTTTCTTTCTGTGTACGTTTCTTTTGGGGGGGGGGGGGGGCCGTATGGGGAACCATTAATTTCTATGGGGGTCGGGGAAAAAAAAAAAAAAAAAAACACGGAAGTTACTCCGTGTGCATTCAGTTTCCGTATGTCCGTATTTTCATTTCGGAAAAAAATAGAACATGTCCTATTGTCCGCATTACTGACAAGGATAATAATGTTCTATTAGGGGTCAGCTATTCCATTCCGCAAAATACGGAATGCACACGGATGTGATTCGTATTTTTTGCGGACCGCAAAATACGGTCGTGTGCATGAGGCCTAACACAAAGGGACACAGCAAGTGCAGCGTGAATGCAACTAGCGTTCTCTGCTAGAAGCTAATATAAAGAAGAACTCCTGCAAAAAATGTTATTCTCTGACCTGTTAGAAAGGTGCATGATATAATCTGTAGTGATTGTCATTTTCTTATCACTGACTGTTTCTGTGAGTAAAAACCTCTCTTCTTATTGTAGCTGGGTCATGTGACCAACTCCCTGACCTCCAACTGACCCAGGACAGAAAGCCAGTAACTGCTCTATTCATTCCTATGAGAGCCTCACTTTCAGTCTCATAGGAATACATAGAGAATTAGACTTCCTGCCCACAGTCTCTGAGTTGGTGGGTCTAATTGCTGGTCACATGACACAAATAAGAAACCTCAGGATGATATAAGTCAAAAATTCAGACACTGGTAAGAAAATGACATTCACTACAGATCATATCATGTACATTTCTAGCAGGACATGGAATAAAATTTTTGTCGGGAGTTCTTCTTTAAAGGAGTTTTCCAAGACTGTACTACTGATGACCGATCCTCTGGTGGAGGTCCAACATCTGGGACCCGAAAATCAGCTTTTTAATAAGGCACAGGCCTTCTCCAGCTTGGACAAGTCCATATGATGTCACATTCATTGGTCACGTGCCCTAGGTGCAGCTCAGCCCCACTGAAGTGCATGGGGCTGAGCTGCAATACCAAACACAGCCAGTATACAATGTACAGCGTTCTGCTTGGTCACAGGAGAGAGAGAGAGAGAGAGAAGGCCGCGGCACTACTGTGAGTACTGATGCCTTCTCAAACAGTTGATCGGTGGGGATCCCAGGTGTCGGACCCCCACTGATCAGATACTGATGACCTATCCTGAGGATAAGTCATCAGTAGAAAAGTCTCAGTATACCCTTTTAATGAATTGTGCCCTATGTATCCAGGTCACGTCAGTTCATCATACAGTCTCCATCACCGTGTGGAAACTGTCTGATAAATATTGCCTGTGTGAATCAGCTGTGGAACCAGATAAGCCCCACCAGCTGTACCGTGCACCAACACTAAGGTTAGCAAGGCAGAAAAAAAAACGTAACTTTTTTTTTTTCTTCTAATTTTCACTTTTAAAAAGCCATTGACTCTTTATAGTCAGGTTTGTATGAAGGGTCATATGCCACAACTGTAGAGTAAAAAAAAAAAAAGTTGCAAACACTACTTGTGCAAAAATGTCCAAGTTTTTGCCCTTTTTCTCCTGCAGTCGTCACAATTCAAAGAAATGGGTGAGGCATAGAGGGAGGGGCAGGGTTTTCCAAGACATTTACTATAAAGTTTTGCCAGAAATTGGTATAAATCGTAGCTGACATCTATGCCTGTTCATAGAGTAAGGTTTATGGGGTACAGACAGCCCAAAGATGTGCCATATTTATAAAGAGGCGCGCGTGTATGGAACACCAGTACTACTAAATTCATCCATGTTTTTCTGGCGGGGTCTGGGGTTTTTTTTTTTTCTATTATTATTGAAAGAAAAAGTCTATTCCCGAACCTAAGATGCCTGAAAAATTTGTAGGGGAGCTCCTATTGCTTATCGATAGGTGGAGGTCAGCCTGCAATAGGGTGGCCGCACAGAAGCCTCCTGCACAGAAGATGGAGGGGAATGGCTTCATGAAGGGGGTAGGGTCTAGTCTGCTAGAGAGGCAGAGAGGCGACACACAGGGGAGAGTGATGGCATACAGGAGGCAGAGAGGCGACAAGGGGAGGTGCATACAGGAGGCAGAGGCGACACACAGGGGAGAGTGATGGCATACAGGAGGCAGAGAGGCGACACACAGGGGAGAGTGATGGCATACAGGAGGCAGAGAGGCGACACACAGGGGAGAGTGATGGCATACAGGAGGCAGAGAGGCGACACACAGGGGAGAGTGATGGCATACAGGAGGCAGAGAGGCGACACACAGGGGAGAGTGATGGCATACAGGAGGCAGAGAGGCGACACACAGGGGAGAGTGATGGCATACAGGAGACAGAGAGGTGACACACAGGGGAGAGTGATGGCATACAGGAGACAGAGGTGACACACAGGGGAGAGTGATGGCATACAGGAGACAGAGAGGCGACACACAGGGGAGAGTGCTGGCATACAGGAGGCAGAGAGGCGACACACAGGGGAGAGTGATGGCATACAGGAGACAGAGAGGTGACACACAGGGGAGAGTGCTGGCATACAGGAGGCAGAGAGGTGACACACAGGGGAGAGCGATGGCATACAGGAAGCAGAGAGGTGACACACAGGGGAGAGTGATGGCATACAGGAGACAGAGAGGTGACACACAGGGGAGAGTGATGGCATACAGGAGACAGAGAGGTGACACACAGGGGAGAGTGATGGCATACAGGAGACAGAGGTGACACACAGGGGAGAGTGATGGCATACAGGAAGCAGAGAGGTGACACACAGGGGAGAGTGATGGCATACAGGAGGCAGAGAGGTGACACACAGGGGAGAGTGATGGCATACAGGAAGCAGAGAGGTGACACACAGGGGAGAGTGATGGCATACAGCAGGCAGAGAGGTGACACACAGGGGAGAGTGATGGCATACAGCAGGCAGAGAGGTGACACACAGGGGAGAGTGATGGCATACAGCAGGCAGAGAGGTGACACACAGGGGAGAGTGATGGCATACAGCAGGCAGAGAGGTGACACACAGGGGAGAGTGATGGCATACAGGAGACAGAGGTGACACACAGGGGAGAGTGATGGCATACAGGAGACAGAGGTGACACACAGGGGAGAGTGATGGCATACAGGAGACAGAGGTGACACACAGGGGAGAGTGATGGCATACAGGAGACAGAGGTGACACACAGGGGAGAGTGATGGCATAACAGGAGACAGAGGTGACACACAGGGGAGAGTGATGGCATACAGCAGGCAGAGAGGTGACACACAGGGGAGAGTGATGGCATACAGGAGACAGAGGTGACACAGGGGAGAGTGATGGCATACAGGAGACAGAGGTGACACAGGGGAGAGTGATGGCATACAGGAGACAGAGGTGACACACAGGGGAGAGTGATGGCATACAGGAGACAGAGGTAACACCACAGGGGAGAGTGATGGCATACAGGAGACAGAGGTGACACACAGGGGAGAGTGATGGCATACAGGAGACAGAGGTGACACACAGGGGAGAGTGATGGCATACAGGAGGCAGAGAGGTGACACACAGGGGAGAGTGATGGCATACAGGAGGCAGAGTGGTAACACAGGGGAGAGTGATGGCATACAGGAGGCGACACACAGGGGAGAGTGATGGCATACAGGAGACAGAGAGGTGACACACAGGTGAGAGTGATGGCATACAGGAGGCAGAGTGGTGACACAAAGGGGAGAGTGATGGTATACAGGAGGCAGAGTGGTGACACACAGGGGACAGTGATGGCATACAGGAGGCAGGGTGGTGACACACCAGGGATAGTGACAGCATACAGGGGACAGGGTGGTGCCATACTGGATATAGTCACAGTATATAGGTGGCAGAATGGTGACATCCAGGTGGCAGAGTGATGGCATATTAGAGGGCAGAGTTTTGTAGAGCCTGTAGCATTTTTTCCACAGCTTGAGAGTGTATACAATAAATCAGCATATAACTGCTCATTAATGCATGGTAGTATGAGATAATACCATAGAATAAAGTTCTCCAGGATTTAACAACTGATAATCAGATCAGTGGAGGTCCAGCACCTCACACCCTCACCAATCAGCACCTCGGAATTATCTCTAGTACAGGAAACAGACACTACTACTACACAGCTCCCTCCACTGTGTGGTGGACGGAGCCGGTTACTGCAGCGCTGTGCCTATTGAAGTCCCTATTCTGAGAGGAAGATGAGAAAACATTCCCTTCAGGTCAAACGAGAGACCCCTGTCTGAAATAGATTCAGAGAGCCCCTAGTACAATATTCCCACTAAATTTAGAAAACACAAATCCTCATACTAACTGGATTTAGAGTTCCTAGCGCTAAATAAAGAAAGGCTATCGAAATATCCTCACGGTTGATGTGTTCTGAATATTACAAGGTGTAAAGTAAATTACAGTGCTACTGACATGAAAAAAATGAATCCTCTGAGGGTCATTTATCAAGACTGGCGTTCCCTCTGTGCCGGAGTTTCTGGCACTCCGTGCGCCAGAAACTGAAGACTTCAACAGCCAAGAGCTGGCTCATGTTAAAGTAAATTCCATGGGTTGTTCTAAGCCCCGCCCCTCCCCGTAGAAAATTGGCAAGAAGCTTCAAAAGTCACAAATTATATATGCGTCTGCCATAATTTGCGACCTTTATGTGACTATTGTGGCATAAAGACATTAGTAAATGCCCCTCTCTGTGTCTAATTACCATATTTAAATAGCATAGTCCAGCCACGACTCTTCAGGAGGATAGCAAAGATGAAGAGTACAGAAGAGAAAGTACCCAATATAGAAAAAAGGGACATGGCTGAGATGCCAGTGGTATACACCACATATTACAAGCAGTTAGGACGTCAAGCTTTTATTTTTCCTACTTTTTAAACTTTATTTCAGGAAGGATTTAAAAGGGGTTATCTCACTTCAGCAAATGTCATTTATCATGTAGATAAAGTTAATACAAGGCACTTACTAATGTATTGTGATTGACCATATTGCTTCCTTTGGTGGCTGGATTAATTTTTCCATCACATTATACACTGCTCATTTCCATGGTTATGACCACCCTGCAATCCATCAGCGGTGGTCGTACTTGCATACTACAGGAAAAAGTGCCGGCTTATGTGCACTCCCACAGTTCAAGCCACCAGAAGGTGCCAGGCTTTTTCCTCTAGTATGCAACCAAGTCCACCACTACTGGATTGCTGGGTGGTCGTAACCCCTGGATACAAGCAGTGTATAATGTGATGGAAAAATGAATGAATCCAGCAAAGGAAGCAATATGGATAATAACAACACATTAGTAAGTGCCTTGTATTAACTTTCTCTACATGATAAATGTCATTTGCAGAAGTGACACAGCCCCTTTTAAATTTTATTTTTTTTAAAGAAACAGCCTCACTCTGGTCTCTGCCCCGCTTTTCCTGCTGCTTGGCATAATTTATTTACATGGAGCTAAGTGTTTCTGTAAGAGTGTCTCTTACCATAATGATGTGGGAAACTTATTTCAAGGGATTTTCATGCGATCAGGAATAAATTGGAGAAACATTACTCATCTGAATTCTCCACCGCTACAGTTCTCCCAACCAGCCTTTGCTGCAGGAACGGTGAGCCAATCACTGACCTCAGAGGTCTTACGCTGTACATCACTGAGGCCACTGATTGGCTGCAGCAGTTATATGGGTCAACGAGAATACCATGGCTGAAGCAAAGTTAAAAAAGTCCACAGCAGCGTAGATGTAGAAGTGTGGGGGAAGTGGGGGGGCTTCAAGTGAGTGGTTCTTTTATTTTATGTTATTCACATTTTATTATTATTTTTTATAGTAATGATTAATATACAAAGAAAAATCACATTTTATTATTATTTTTTATAGTAATGATTAATATACAAAGAAAAATCCCACAAGCCAGATGCAGATCTGGAGGGTGACTCACTCTGCATAGTAGACTGATTTACTTGTTGAAAGAATGGCCATGTGCAGTCATGGGGAAGATTTACACTGGCCACTAACAGGATGTCTGCCAGGATGTTACTCCGAGCAAACTACAGTGAAGGAAATGTTTTTTTTCCCAACAGCAAAGACCAGCATATGGGTCATAAAACAGCGAATGGTTGGATTGATGGGCTCTATTGACATGCACATTGACTGCTCACTCTCCTGACATGTCTGTAATAATTTTGAAGCATCTATTTTTATCATTTTATGTTCCTCTATCATTCCTATTATTATAGAATCGTAGAATACTGAAATGTGAAGACACATTTAAATCAATGGGTATGTGTGGAAAATACGGACAGCACACGTCAGAAATGTGGAATCCTCAGATTGTGCTGGGACACACCCCAACTGGTAGCAGCCAGTAGCACCCTTATCCTTAAACTTCTAGCAGGAATAATAAAGGATTGGCACAGCACGGAGCCATACAAATAGATGCTCCAGAATTGGTATTACATGCGGGATGCAAGTAGTTACCAAGACATTTCTGGAGAGGTGACAGGTTGCAGAGTACTCAATGTTCCAGTCAATCCATCCATTCACTGCTTTATGACCGATAGGATGGAAAAAACCTTTTAAATGAGTAGAGTTCCCTAACACGAAATATGTGTTGGTCACAGAAAGCCAAACCTATGCATTTAACTCTCCCCCAGAGGTCTTCTAATGACTTCTTGGGGGACATATGTGAGAAAAATAAATGCACCCTAAAAAAAAAAAAAAAAAAATACAAATAAGAGAAAAAGAAAACAGACATACACAAACTGAAAAAGTTGTCGCAGCCGCCCTTTTTACATAAAACTATACATAAAAGGACAGCCACATAAAGGCAAATATACACAAAATAGAATAGAATAGAAGGACTTTGTGTTCCGTACACGAGGTAGCTTAAAGGGGTTATCCAGTTTCAGGAACAAATCAGACAACACATTGAATACTTCTGAATAAAAGAACCGAGTTCTGCTTAGGCTACTTTAACACTTGCGTTGTTAATTCCGATATTGAGATCCGGCAGAGGATCCATTTTGACTTTGCACATCAGGACGCATCCGTCCCGTTGGGATGCAGCTGTGTTAAATCAAAACGGAAAAAAAACGGATCCGTCACTAAATACATTGAAAGTCAATGGGTGACGGATCCGCTTTTTAGGCCGTCACCATTGACTTACATTGTTTTCAGTGCCATATCCATTTTTTCCCGTTTGGTGTCCAGTCACAAAACGGAATGCTGACAGAACGGAAGACATCCTGATGCATCCTGAATGGATCTCTTTCCATTCAGAATGCATGAGGACTAAACGGAAACGCAAGTGTGAAAGTAGCCTCAGATGGCAGATCCCACAACGTGGCTCCAGCACTCCCAACTGGGCTCTGTCTACCTGGCCGCAGCGGTGAAATCACATCACTGGCCTCTTCAGAACACCGCTGAGACCAGTGATTGGCTGCAGCTGTCAAGTGTTGCTGACGCACCACTGCAGATGGCAAAACAGAGCTGGATCTGCCAGCTATCTAACGCTCAGTTCTCCTTTACAGAAGGATCCCAAGTGTTGTCGGCTTTCTTCCTGAATCTGGACAATCCCTTTAACAACTACTGGCAAAGCACCCAAATATACCGGATTCAAGAAAGACCACAGTTATCAAGGAGGATAATACAATTTCACCTGTAAATCTGACTTCAGCCATTTTGAATCAAATCTTGATTGTGCAACCAGGGTGAACTTTTCTGAAGACATCTTGCTTGCTCTTCACTGCCTGGGATTTAAAAGAGAACATATCATCAGAAGATATACAAGGGATACAAACGTACAAAATATATATATATACACACACAATCCCCAAAGATCCTGATCCTTGCTTGACACACGGGGAATGTCACTCGCAGAGAGTCACTGGCCGCATCGGTAAGTCGTCTCAGCCAGTGAATGGTAGGCAGTCATCTCCTTACATTTCCTATGTTTTAAGCCAGGGCCAGGAAGCAGAGACAGCAGGGACCGGGCAAGCATCAGAATGTAATGCTTTGAAATGTCTTTTAGATAGATAATGGCATCAGTGCTATGGGTTTGCCATAAACGTCTAAGACTAAAATAAGATGCAAAGTGATTGTGAACCAGCATAGCGAAAAATAAATAATTCAAACTCACATACAGACTAGAATGATTAAATATCTGTGCACTTAATAAGAACCACTGAGAAAGAATGCAGGGCTGTGGAGTCGGAGTCGTGGAGTCGGAGTCGGTCACCATTTTGGTGGAGTCGGAGTCGGTATAAAATGGACCGACTCCGACTCCTAAAATATATAATGAATTTAGTTCAGTGCTGAATATATTTTTATAAGAATTTGTGAAATGATGAAATGTCCTATAAATGTCTGTTCTATTCCTGATCTAAGGATTTAGGCTTTTATTTGAGATGACTGTGTACTGCCCTTTATGTCCAGTGCATGTTCTCTCTGCTTTATGTTTCCTCTGAGCTCATGTGTGGAGAGGTTAGCTGCTCTCATGGCTTCTATCTGCTGATGTAAAACACCTAGAGCCTTATGTATGAAAACTGTCTAGGTGTAGAAGTTTCTTTGTTGTCCATAGCAACCAATCAGAGCTCCCCTTTCATTTCATATAGTGCTCCGGGAGAAATGAAAGGGGAGCTCTGATTGGTTGCTATGGGCAACAAAAAAGTTTTAGACCTAGACAGTTTTCATACATCAGGCCCAGAGGCGTAGCTACTGGGGGGGGGGGGTCAGGGGAGGCGATGCTCCGGGCCCAATACTTCTGGGGGGGGCCCAGCAGCGATGGCCTTAGTACAATCAGGCGAATACAAGTGAGCGCTTCCATTATGGAGTCTGATGGGGGCACATTAAGCCGATCTGAGGTCTGATGGGGGCACATTCTGCTGATCTGAGGTCTGATGGGGGCACAATACACTAATCTGAGGTCTGATGGGGGTACATTCTGCTGATCTGAGGTCTGATGGGGGCACATTACGCTGATCTGAGGTCTGATGGGGGCACATTCTGCTGATCTGAGGTCTGATGGGGGCACATTCTGCTGATCTGAGGTCTGATGGGGGCACATTAAGCCGATCTGAGGTCTGATGGGGGCACATTAAGCCGATCTGAGGTCTGATAGGGGCACATTAAGCCGATCTGAGGTCTGATGGGGGCACATTAAGCCGATCTGAGGTCTGATGGGGGCACATTAAGCCTATCTGAGGTCTGATGGGGGCACATTAAGCCTATCTGAGGTCTGATGGGGGCACATTAAGCCTATCTGAGGTCTGATGGGGGCACATTAAGCCTATCTGAGGTCTGATGGGGGCACATTAAGCCTATCTGAGGTCTGATGGGGGCACATTAAGCCTATCTGAGGTCTGATGGGGGCACATTAAGCCTATCTGAGGTCTGATGGGGGCACATTAAGCCTATCTGAGGTCTGATGGGGGCACATTAAGCCTATCTGAGGTCTGATGGGGCACATTAAGCCGATCTGAGGTCTGATGGGGGAACATTCTGCTGATCTGAGGTCTGATGGGGGCACATTCTATTGATCTGAGGTCTGATGGGGGTACATTCTGCTGATCTGAGGTCTGATGGGGGCACATTCTGCTGATCTGAGGTCTGATGGGGGCACAGTACGCTGATCTGAGGTCTGATGGGGGCACAGTACGCTGATCTGAGGTCTGATGGGGGCAAGGGACTGTTAGTTTAGTGATGTAAAAGCTGGGGACAGATTTCCTTTAACATAGGAGTCCCCTTGTTTTTTACTCCTATATTTTACTGCATTATGTGGTAGAGTATTTAGAGTAGGGTATGTAGAAAGTCTATTGTACTGTACTTAACAGCATAGATGATCTAGCCAGGGGCGTAGCTAAAGGCTCATGGGCCCTGGTGCAAGAGTTCAGCTTGGGCCCCCTTTCCCTCAGTGCTCTGTGTGTCTTCTTATGTGGTCCAAGGGTCTTTGGGCCCCCTCAGGCTCCTGGGCCCGGTAGCGACTGCTACCTCTGCACCCCCTATAGCTACGCCCCTGGATCTAGCAGTTTATATAGTCATCTTGCTAATACAGTATTATAACCACAACTAGTAGTATGTGCCTGTGAAGTTGGAAATGTGCGTTTGGGAAGCCAATAAGTGGGGGGCCCACTCAAGTATGTTTCGCCCCCCCATGTGCTGAACCTCTAGCTACACCTCTGATCAGGCCCTTAGTGAGCTGTACCCAGAGAAGCCTGATAGATTACAAACTGTTTTTGTCATGACTTATCTGTACTATTGATTTTATGCAAATTTGTTTAAAGTTATCACTTAAACATGCTCCATGTATGAGGGAGTAGGAGTCGGAGTCGGGAGTCGGAGTCGGGCTGAGGGGAAATTGAGGAGTCGGAGTTGGAGTCGGGGCTTTGGCTTACCGACTCCACAGCCCTGAAAGAATGAAACACCGCCAAATTTACACTTAAAACTGAGTACATCATCAGAAAAACTATCTGCTTCTAAAACAAGTTTTTTAGCTTAATGTTTATAAAACTTTTTAATGCTTTTTTTCCCTCTAATTTTCCATGTTACTGTCTGAATTAAAAAAAAAATAGTTTTATCACTGACCACTGAGCCTTATAAAAGACAAACACTTTTCAGCAGTCATCTCATTATCATCACAGTCTGGAATACAATCGTAGCCAACTCCTATATATAGGGGCACCGCTAAAAATAGTTGATGGTCACAGCTTACCTCCTCATCCTTCCTGCACAATGACCAAAAAATAGAGCAAGCCTAGAAACCAGAGTCCTACGGTACATGTGGCTGCTGTAAAGCAAGTTTCTGAATTGCTTTTAGAGGGCTATTCCCATTGCAGGCATTTATAGTAGAGTTCAGAATACCTGACCTATGTGGTGGACAGAGGTGGTCGACGTGGCGGAGGCCATGCTGAATTACTTCATTAAATACAATATAAGTGAATGGGAGCTACAGAAAAATCAAAGTTCAACAAATGTTAGTCCGTTTCTATAGCTCTTGACTTACGGGACGATTCTGGCCACTGGATAGGACAGAATTTCTAAAACAGCAGCTCAGGGAAGATGGCTGCTACTATAATAGTATGTACAAACTGCCAGATACAAGGTCTGGTCATGCTGAAATGAGACATTCCTTTAAGGGACCACTAAACTGTGAAAAACAAGAAAACTGAAGCATAACCTGCTCCGGAAAGTCTGTCCGTAGTCCTTTTCTCAAGGGCATCTTCAAGCTGCTAGAGAAAGCATTTAGATATCTCTGCTCCCTCCATCTCTGGCTGCAGACTGGCTCTGTGCTCCAGCAGACTTCACTGGCAGACAGGAAGTTCGGCCAAGAGGCGGGGCTTAACCCTGCATTCACTTTAACAGACTGCCAGACATTGTGAAAGAGTATGGAAGCTGCAAAACTTCAGCAGCTTCTCACAAATCCTCCCAGCCTTTTCAACTTGCTCACTCCAATCCGGCCAATTTCATTTCACGCCATTCAGCCTTTGAGAGAGAGCTCAGCAGTGCAGAGAAGTGGAGAAGGACCTGTAACGACCTTAGTGATGTCACCATCACTACACAGCTCCTGTACTGTGTGTATGTGACAGGTTATAGATTTCCCTTTATAAGTAGTCAAATTCTAAGAGTTGTAGTTCTTTCCTTTTCACTCCCTGTAATGTACGCTGATAGCCCATAACAACATCCTAGAAATGCTGGGAGTTGTAGCTCTCTCATATGGCTCTCCACGTAACAGCCAATGATACTCCATAATAAGTCTGGACATGCTGGGAGTTGTAGTTCTCTCCCCTTTTTTAGAGACCGCACGGCCTGCTATTGGCTATAATCCACCATCCCGCGACGCCAGATGTTTTGAGCCATGCTACGGGGAGATGGAGCGGCACTGGGTAAGTATAATCTATATGAGGGGCCCAGGCATTGGGGCCATGTGTTACATTTTGGCTAACCCCTTTAAAGTGACCCTCCAGCTCAAAAAATAAATAAATCACATTAGCTGGGAAACAAAAAGAACACTTATATGGTGTCCTCCTTTCCATCTTTTCAGCTGTAGATCCTTTAACTCCAAGATGACAGAAAGATGCTGTGTAGTGGTAGTCCAAGACACTTCCGGCTAGTCCAGACCTGCTCTTGGATTGGCTAGCTCTGTTCACATGAGCAGTGCTGACCAATCCAAGGACAGCAGGAGGTGCCTTGGACTACCAAATGCACAGTATGTACCAGGTAGTCTGAGAAGCGAGGCAGCCATACTGGATGAGCGAAGAGGAACTCAGGACTGGTGAACAGAAAGGATGAAAATGAGGGCACCATGTCAGTGTTCTTTTCATTCCTCAATTTAAGTGATTTTTCTTGAACCAGAGGGTCATTTTAAAGCATTTGGTAGCACTGCTTCAGAAGCAAAATTAAAGTCAGCAAACACAATAATTGACACAAAATGACACAAAATTAAGAAAGTGACACTCAGTTGCAGAGCTTGTGTTGTTTCTGTTTGTCGGTATATGTGCCGACAACGCTGACAACACCATTATGAATGGAAAGTGCACTTATTAATACAGTATATGTCTTCATTAGCAGTACTTCCAGCCCAGACCAAAATGTTCTCACAGCACTGAAGATGGCATTTCACTGGAAGGAAGATGATATAAACAACAAAACCCATGCAGAACACGGTAACCTTCATGACACAGCAGAAGTTGTATATTGCTCTAGTCTTGTACCACAAATTCATTAAAGGGGATGTTCAGATTCAGAGCTGAACCTGGACATAACCTCTTCTTCACTCATTTAGCATCTCATGCTCCAATGCTCCCCCTTGCCTTGTACTGCACAGTGCAGGGCAAGGTCTGTTTTCTTTACTGCTAGTGATGTACCGGGTTTCACATGAGTGTGCTAGGTGGAGACTTCCGCCTAGCAGTGATCCCGGTCCTAGGCTATTTTAGAACCTAGAACAGCGCTATAGACTGCCCATTACTGCCAGTGACATCACTGGGATGACTGCTAGGTGGACGCCTCCACCTAGTATCCCCCTTGTATCGTGCAGGGCAAGGAGGAGCATCGGAGCAAAAAATGCGAAATGAGTGAAGAAGAGGTTATGTGTGGGTTCAGCTCTGAACCCAGACAACCCCTTTATTATTCATGACTATAAATATGAATCTAAACTAAGGATGTATTATAAGCAAGGGTTAACTAGTAGTAACCAAAAGAATATATCATCTATCAACTATAACATTAGGTAGGTAGGTCCACTTTTAGCCAACAAAACAGCTCTGAATTGTCCAGACATGGACTCCACAAGACCTCTGAAGGTGTCCTGTGGTATCTGGCAGCAAGACATTAGTAGTGGATCTTTAAAGGGGGTGGCCCATCTCATACATGGGGGCATATATCGCTAGGATATGCAACCAATGTCTGATAAGAGTGGGACCTATGCCTATCAAAGTGAGAGAAGACCATGCATGTGCAGCAGACTTCCAAAAATAGTCGAGTGTGCTGCTCAACTGTTTTCGGCATTTCCATAGAAATACAAGGAGGGCAGCCACTCGTGCAGTCCGCTCTCCATCACTTTGTGGACTCTGTTCTAGTGATAGGTGTGGGTCTCACCTGTGGTAGTGATATGCCCCCAGTGTGTGAGATGGGCTTAAGTTGTTAAGTGGGGCCTCCATAGATCAGACTTGTTTTCCACCATATCCCACAGATGTTGGATTGCATTGAGATCTGGGGAGGCCAAGTCAAGACCATGAACTCTTTGTCATGTTACTCAAACCATTTGTGAACAATTTTTGGAGTGTGGCAGGACACATTTTGGCCAGAGGCATTAGGGAATACTTCTGCCATGAATGGATGTACCTTTTCTGCAACTATGTTTCCGTAAGTAGTAAATATCAAGGTAACATTCGCATGCAGAACATTGCCCACAGCATCACAATGCTTTTGATGGCTTTCCTTCTTCCCTTAGTACATACAGGTGCCATCTGTTCCCTAGGTAAGAGACACTCTCACATCCAGACATTGACATGATGTAGGACAAAAAAAAATAAATAAAATCAGTTAATTTTTCTTTTACAAGATGCACAAACCCCGCCCCCCGTCTTATGGCTTCCATTATGCAGCGCTCCCTGGGCTCTGTACTGACCGCTGCATGAAGACCAGGAAGCACGCGGGATGTTAGGAGTGGCGGCATCCATAGCAGGAAAGGTTAGGTAGTTTTTTTGTTTTTTTTCCTCTGATCGGAGTTCTGCTTCACAGTCCACTGGGGCTTATTTACAAGGAGTTCTGATCTGAGGACTGCTTCAAAAGGGGGCTTATTTACGTAAAGATCTGATGTCTGATTGGGGGTCTTATTTTTTTTTTTTTATCAGACCTGGAGTGTTAATATTTTTTTTTCTTATTTTCCTCCTCTAAAACCTAGATGCTTCTTATGGGCAGCTGTGTCTTATAGGGTGAAAAATACAGTAACCAGTTGAGGCCACTTTCTTCCAGTGCCTCACAGTCCAGTTCTGTGGCTTATGTGCTCCTTGTTAGCGCTTTCTCTGGTGGACAAGATCAGTATGGGCCCTTTTTCAGCTCTTCTTTGGGATCAGTCCAGACAAGTTAGTGTTTGTTCCCCACAGACATTGAGCCTTTGGTGTCTATAACCCTGTTGTCCATTAACCAGTTCTTCCTTGGACCACTTTTGGTAGGTACTAACCACTAGATACTGGGAACGCCTCACAAGACCTGATGTTTTGCAGACGTTCTGACCCAGTTGTCTAGGCTTCACAATTTAACCCTTTACAAAGATGCTCTGATGCTTAAGCATGCCCACTTTTCCCTGCTTCTAGCCTGTTCAAGAACTGACTGTTCACTTACTGCTAAATATAGGCCAGTGTAATGAGATAATTGATGTAATTCTCTTCATATGGTTTCAATATTATGGCTGATCAGAGAATATCTTAAAGCAGTTATTGCCTGTTTGGAGTAAAGAAGGTTGCAGCCCTCCCCAATGGTTATAATTTACATAAAGAGGTACAGTAAGGTCCCCATGAAATTTGATGAGTGCCCTATTCAGCTCTGTACAAAAACTCAAGTCGTAATTCAGTCGTGCATGAGGTCTGAGAACCATACATATCGCACAGGAGGCAACAAAGTGCAAACCAAAATTAAGCCTTTCTTGGTTCATGCCTTCACACCCAACAAAATTTGTTGAACCTGCCATTACATCTTCATTCCTTCCAAGAGGGAAAGCTGGCACATAATTTCTAAGAATGTAAGGTGGGTGGCCTCACGGATTTTGATGAGACCGGCCAACCACTAATGTGTATGAAATGCTAGCTCAGGGGTGGGATCAGGTATGCCACATGAGTTGGCTAAGCATCCATGTATAGGGAGAGTTCATTAGTAATAGCTGTCAGTGTATGGCCAGCTTAAGGGCTGATTCACACGACCGTACTCTGCCGTGTTTGCCGCATCTTCTGCATCAAGTGCTCCCCTGACCCGACTGCATGGTAGTGATACAGTCAGTGTACTGACATCATCATTATGGCCAGTGACTGTATCCTAAATCACTATGATGGAACGAGTTCGGGTCTAGGAAGCTGAGGTCAGTCTGGGAGATGCAGCCGACATAAGGATCATGTTTACCGGACAGATCGCGATCGTGTGAATCAGCCCAAAGATCTGTGCCTATGAGAGCTGGCCTCCTATTATAAATGGCTCCATAGCAGGTACATGTTATGTACATCCTAAGCGGCCATTCACAGGTCCATACCCGTTCTGTAGTCGGCAAATTGCAGCTCTGCAAAACACATATCAGGCGTGTGCGTCCCACATTTTGTGGTCCCACACATTCCGCTCTATGATAGGAATGACAGGTTCTATCTTTTTTTGCAGGGCCGCAGAACATACATACAGATTCAGACAGCACGCAACTGCTGACAAGAATAGACACTTTCTATTATGGTTACGGCTACGTGCGGTCCACAAATTGTGGAACACACACGGCCGGTATCAGTGTTTTGCGGATCCACAAATCACTACGGCTGTGTGAATGTGCCCTAATAATTGCATATTTTACAGGGCATTGTAAAGAGGGAAATCAAACATGCTGATTGTCTGTGCAACTACAACCACTGAATGTCTATGGATACCTCACTAGGGGGGTGATTGCAGCCAAAAAAAAATAAAAAATCTAAGATAGTGAGAAATTGCTGTTGAAAATGACGAGCACAATAAAAGAAGCAATGGCCAGGCAGAGGGCTCACAGGCTCCATACACCTATCCCCATGGAGGGGAGGGGTCCCTTATACTGGAATAGGGTCAGATCAGCTGATCTTAAGGAGTTACTCCTAACTGTGGGTGCTTTGGACAGGGAAGAGCAGATGACACCTGTAATGATGAGTGGCACAGCCACTGGCATTGCCACCAGTAACCAAACATGACATCACGCGTGATCATTGGCATAGACCTATCCAGGGTTACAATAAATCAGCATCCTATAGTCCAGAAAGTCCAACTGTCAGGCAAAAAATACAAAGAGAAATAAATCAGCTATCTGTAAAGCCTAAAAAAACGACCAAGCCGGGTCCCTGCAGCATCTCTATCTTATGCACATTTTTCCATTGCTGATCCAGAAGGTCTGCTCCAATAGCAGCAACGGCATCTCGCTACACCCGATCATTGCGGTGCTGAAAGGGAGAGTTCCCCCAGTGCCTCAGGGAGGATGCTACATGATCATCTGGACACCAGGCACGTCCAGGTTACAGTGCGGCCCTACTCACCTGATAAGACTGCCCTGGGAGCCTACAGGGGGAAACAACCCCCAGCGGGTCACGAACACAACCTGCCACAGCAGGTACCCAGCTCACCCGTCAGGATCAGGCGGCCTCTGTGGGCAACACAGGAAGAACAAGACGCAGCCTGCAGGACATCAGCCAATCACGTCGCGCAACACAACAACATTGACGAATCAGCGCCGTGGATGGGCGGGACATCCTCCCAGAGCTGCAAAGGGGAGGGGTGTGGGTGGAGCGTAGACGTCCTTCCTCGATTAGTCACGTGATGTGTTGCCAGGCGTCTAGAAGCGTTTACCGTGCGTGCTGTACACACTGGGTGCATCTGGTGTGCCCCCATATTGTACGAAATAGTACAGAAACGCTGTAGTGACGGAGATGAGACACTGCTATAGATAATAGATATTAGTCCTGCAGTTGTCCTCCTCTGTCAGGTTCTTTTCAGCCCTAGTGAGCTGGAGGACAACCAGTATGGCCGCCATTAGGGTTCCAAGGGTCTCCTAGCTCTCCCTGACTACTGACTGGTAGTAAAGCTGGTTGGTTGTGACTAGAATGTATGGGTTAGTAGGAGCTTAGGTGGTAATAATGTACTGTAATAATGTTGTAGTAATGTTTAGGAGGCACGCAATGTGGTGACAACACACGTGGCCTGTGATAATGACCATCGGAGCCATACACCTCAGACGGTATAGATGGATGTTGTGGATATGTATGTGTGTGCACTGTGCATCATTAGAAACAGAGTTTTAGTTGGCATGTGCCTGGAAGTAAGAGGTTAATTGCCTTGCAGTCAGAAGTCAGTATATTAATTACACCTAGGATGTAGCACATTCCTATAGAGCAGGGGTAGGCAACCTCTGGCATTCCAGCTGTTATGAAACTACAGCTCCCAGCATGCATACTGGCTCTGCTCTTCTAACACTCATAGAAATGATTGCAGCATGCTGGGAATTGTAGTTTCACAACAGCTGGAGTGCCGCAGGTTGCCCACCCCTGCTGTAGGAGATGGAGTGCTCAGGACTGCCATTATAGAGAGGACCAGCCACACTGTGTGGTGGTTAGCTAGCAAGTGGAGGTTCGTAATACTTGCAGTTTGGTGCCCTGCCCTAGGGACCTAGATAGAAGTTGGTGCAGCAACGCCAGCAACAGAGGGAAGCATTGAGCCAGGACAGCCAACAGCAGTGTTCCCTTGCCCTCACATCCATGAGTATTCAGAAGGAACAGAAAAGCCAGCCTGCTGCAGAGAGAAACTCCTGTGTAGGTTGTGACATACAGTACTGTGTGAAGAAGACTGTCAGCAAGTGTAAATGGCTGTGACTGAAAAGGAGACTTCTGAGCAGAGTTATTGCTAGCAATTGAGTTGGTTGCAACACCAGACCCAGAGCTTGTCATTAGAGGAGAAAGTAAGCCTGCTGTCACGGTTGAGTCTTTGAGACAGCTAAGCCTGTTGCCTCCAAAAAGAGAGTTGTAACAATTGGCGAGTTGCCTCTGTAGTGGCCATTGTAACCACCAGGCTTGTTGCCCCATGTGAGTTTAGTAAAAATGCTATTCAAAGTTATAATTGTGTTTTCCTAATTTCTTCTGCCATCCTTAAAGGGGACCTGTATCTATATAGAGAACGGAGCGGGGAGTGCTGCGCCTGGAGGACCCCAGGTTTCTCAGGGTCTGGCCACCACCAGACGCAGCTCTCCGCTACTCCCATAGAAATGAATGGGAGCGCACCGTGCATGCGCAGCCACCGCTCCCGTTCATTTCTATGGAGTTGACAGAAATATCCGAGCTAGCGCTCGCCTATTTTCGGCAGCTCCATGGAAATGAATGGAGGGTGGCTGCACATGCGCAGTGCGACCTCCTTCACTTTTGGGGCTCCGTTCTCAGTCTAGGTGTGGGACCTGCACCTATAAGACAGTGGGGGCATGTCCTAGTGATATGCCCCCATTGTCTAAGATGGGAATAACCCTTAAGTGGTGAACACTAACCACTGGCCAAAAAGATCTTGGATAACTTATCTGTATATGGGCAAGGAAAAGCTATGAAAGTATGGAAATCACAGGATTAATAGACATGGTAAAAAGAATGGAAACAAAATATTAAAAAATTCTTGATTTATTTGAGTATGAGCATCACATGCAGAAATTCAGGCACTTACACGCCTTGGCATGCCATCAGTGAAATTATTAATGGTTGTCTGAGGTATGTTCTGTTGAGTACACAGATCGTCAAGATCCATGACTGGCAGCTCCCTTTACAAATGTTGACCAATAACGTCCCAGATGTGCTCGATGGTAGACAAGTCTGGAGATGCTGCAGATTATGGTAGCATGTTTAGGCTGTTCACAGTAGCATGAGCAACATACGACCTGGCATTATCCTGTTGAAAAATGGCCATACCACTGGTTCAATGACCAAATCAATGTAATACCGAGCTGGTAGTGTTCCTGAACTGACGACTAGAAGAATCCAGCTACTGTACATTATGTCCCCCACACCATAATCCTGGGAGAAGGACCGGTGTGACATTCCCTTGTGAACGCCTCTACATGGCGTTGCCTATGTGGTCAGCTATCATTGCATCCCAGACAAAAGTGGAACTAATTGCTGAAGAGCAGGGATGGTCAACCTGCGGCCCTCCAGCAGTTGTAAAATTACAACTCCCATCGTGCCTTGCTGTAGGCTGTTCAGGCATGCTGGGAGTTGTAGTTTTGCAACAGCTGGAGGGCCGCAGGTTGGGCATCCTTGCTGAAGAGCATAGACCTCAAGTCCAGCCTCCATTCCTGTCCACCATGATAAGCTTTATGAGAGGTAGCATGAGATGAATGGAACACCTGAAGCTGGACGTTTGACCCGTAGTCCAATGTCAAGCAAACACCTTCTGATGGTTTGTGTAGACACTTTGCCGACCTGGGCTTGGGATGTGATGTCCAATATCATTTGCAGCACAGAATAGATCACTACACACCATTATTCTAATCAGCCTGTGCAGAGGTTTGCCTTTGTGCATCTCTTGCTTTTAATCTAGTTTATCATTCATTTTCACTAGAACACACAACATTGAACAGCGCTAATATCTTAGCCTAGGCGTATAGCAATCTGCCAGGGTGATAAACCAGGGTCTCTTAGGTTAAGGAGTCTGTCCCTCTCAGTTTGCCACAAGTGATGATAACTGGCAGATCAACAAACATGAGTCTTCGTATAATCATCTAACAGCTTGATTTTCGAGGTTTCATGTGGCTGAAAAACTTTGCTTTCAATCTAGCTTTATGTCCCTCCCACATGCCACAGATTGGAGCTAGGTGCTTGAAAAATTGATCATTTGCAGATCTTAGCGACATCTGCTAGTTTCTTTATTCGCATAACCTTACATTTTGTCCTTCATGTTGTTACAATTTCAATATTGAGGAGTGTAAACCAAATCTGTCACAGAGTTTTTTGTGGGGTTTTAAAACGATGAACATCCTATACTCCCTTTTTCTAACCCTGCTGCCCTCTACGTTACAGCTCCATTCCACCTTCCGCTGAGGACAGTCAATGGCTGAAGCCATCATGTGCCATATCCTTGCATGTCACCGATGTAGCCTTGTAACCAAACATCAAGAGAAAAACTGGAGTTGTGGCACAGAGACCGGCAAGGGGAAAAAAAGTTTGTTTTGTGGGTTTTTTTTTAAGATATTTAGTGACATAGGCCTTGTTTTAGGCAACTTAAACAAACAGTTTTTAACCTCCACTTCCATAGCAACCCATTGGCACCCGCAGTTGTGTCAGAGGTTGGCTGTTGGGGTGACAGAGGGGGCCCTTCCCTCTGTTTAACCAGTTAAGTGTCCCGAATCAAAGTTTACTCCAAGCCTGATCATTGCAATATACAGCTGAGCCCCAGCCATCCCAGCTTGTAAGGTGGCTGCTGTTAAAGAGTTGCCCAGGATCAGAAAAATATGGTTGCTTTTTTCCAGAAACAGCCCCAAACCCACCCATGGGTTGTGTCTGGTATTAGTCTGGTAATACCACACACAACCTGTGGACAGGTGTGGTGCTGTTTTTGTTAGAAAGTAGTCATATTTTTCTGATCCTGGTCAACCCCTTTAATGTCTGTGTTACAAGTCATAAAAAAATAATATATTCAAATTGGATATTAGCATAACCATAATAACCTGCTCTATAAATGTACTACAGTGTTTAAAGAGGACCTTTCACCACTCCTGACATGCCTATTTTAATAGCTTCATGCATTCCCCATGTAATAACAATTCTGGAACATCTATTCTTATGTCTCTATGTTGTGCCATTCCTTTATTATTTCTACTAGAAGTTATGAATGAATTGCTATTTGTCTTCAGTAAAGGAACAGAGGGGAGGTGACCAGTTGGGGGTGTGAACCTACACAAAATGACTCTATCCAATCAGTGCTGCCATGTTCAGACTGTGCAGGTACACCCCCCCAACTTGTTACCTCCCCCTGTGTTCCTTTACTGAAGGCAAATAGCAATTCACATATAACTTCTAGTGCAAATAATAAAGGAATGGCACAACATACAGACATAGATGGGTAGATAGAATAGATGTTCCAGACTTGTTGTTACATGGGGAATGCATGAAGCTATTAAAACAGACATGTCAGGAACGGTGAAAGGTCCTCTTTAAGGTGGTTGGTGAATAGATAGAAATAATTTCTTGTGTCACTGGGGGACACAGGACCATGGGTGCAGCTGCTGCCACTAGCAGTCGGACACTAGGTTAGCTGTTAATTGAGGCTACGGCTTTGCTGCCTACAATTTCTCCTGCCCCATTCTTATATTTTGGGGTGGTGCTGGACCCTGCCCTGGCCTTACTCATGACTCAAGGAAGGACAGGAGGGGGGCCTTTCTTTTCCCATGCTCCTGATATCCTTTCTCACCAGTTCTTAGCGCAAATGCCCCCATGTTAGCTTCCTCCTTGCCATTTCTTGTGTACAAAATACAATTTAAAGTTGCACCAGGGACAGCAGACCCTCCTTTGTACTGCAGGTCAAGAACCTGTGTCATCTAAAGCCCCACCAGTCCCTGAGCAGGTTTCTTCCGGCAGCTGTAATGGGCTCATTCTCTGTCTTTGGTAGTGGCTGACTTTACAGAGGTCTCTCAGACTATCTATCTGACGAGGCCCCCACTCTCAGTAACCTCTAACCCTCTCCCACAGTCAGGGTTTCTCCATGTGGTAGGCCAGCTTTGAGGAGACCCAGAGCTGAAACTTCATACCTCAGGTCCCTATCCTTGAGTCCCTCAGTTTTTCATTCCCCTCCAGAGACTTATGCCCCTTTCACACGAGCGGGAGACTCGCATGTCTGCCGCAACGCATCTACAGGGCTGGACTCGGCACGGACAGGGATCGCAGAGCATTATATGCGATCCCTGTCAGTGCCGAGTCCAGCCCTGTAGATGCGTTGCGGGAGACATGCGAGTCTCCCGCTCGTGTGAAAGGGGCATTATAGTGACGTCTCCTCTTTGCAAGGTACAGTCCTGTGAAAAAAATTACTTACAGATTACTTTTGTTTTTGCACATTTGTAACACTTCAATGTTTCAGATTATCAAACAAATTTGAATATCAGACCTGATAAAATGTTAAAGCAGTTTTTAAAGTATTACTTACTTTATTAAGGTAAAAAAAGCTATCCCAAACAAATAATGTAAAAAAAAAATAATGAATTAACTGTGATTAACCAGATTTTTTTGGAAAACTGAGTTTAATTACACTAGCTACAACCAGGCTTGATTACTGCCAGAGCTGTCGAATCAATAAATCACTTAAACAGAACTTCCCTTACAACTTGAATTAGGTTAAAATAACTCAAAAAGCAACACATCATGCCCCAATGTGAAGAAATTCAAGAACAGATTCGAAAGAAAGTTATTGACATCCATCAGTCTGGAAAAGGTTACAAAGCCATTTCTAAGGCTTTGGGACTGCAGTGAACCACAGTGAGAGCTATTATCCACAAATGGAGAAAACAGCAGTGGCCGGCCTACCAAAATTACTGCAAGAGCGCATCCATGACACATCTAGAAGGTCACAAAAGAACCCAGAACAACATCTAAAGCACTGCAGACTGCAGTGTTCACGATACAACAATAAGAAAGAGACTGGGCAAAAATGGTATCCATGAGAGAGTTCCAAGGCGAAAACCACTGCTGACCAAAATGAACGCAAAGGCCCAACTCACATTTACCAAAAAACATCTCGATAATCCTCAAGCCTTTTGGGAAAATATTCTGTGGACTGACAAGACAAAAGTGGAACTTTTTGGAAGGTGTTTGTCCTGTTACATCTGGCGTAAAAACTAACACAGCATTTCAGAAAAAGAACATCATACTGACAGTCAAAAGTGGTGGTAATGTGGTGGTCTGGGCCTTCTGTGCTGCTTCAGGACCCGGACGACTTGCTGTAATTGATGGAACCATGAATTCTGCTCTCTACTAGAAAATTCTGAAGGAAAATGTCCAGCCATCAGTTCATGACTAGAGATGAGCGAACTTTTGAAAAGTTCGATTCGGCTGATTCGCCGAATTTTACAAAGTGTAAAATTAACATTTAAAAAAAATAAAATCATACTTACCTCCTCCATTTGCTCGCGACGGGCCGGACGCCACCATCTTGCTTAAAGATCTCGCGCGAGATTCCATCATCGCGCCATTTGGCGTGGTGACGTCATACATCACTACAGACGGGATTTTGGCCGAGATCTTCAAGATGGCGGCCCGTCGTGAGCAAATGGAGGAGGTAAGTATGGATTTTTTTGTCTTTTACACTATTTCAGGTTAAATCGATTCGCTGACACGAGGCACAAGGAAATTAAAAACCTTTCTTACCTGTCCTGCGCTGCAGCTGCCCTCCGGTCCGGCACTCTTTCCTGGCCGGTGCACACTATGACCTGACGCACGCAGCATCAGGTCATAGTGTGCGCGGGCCAGGGAAGAGAGCGGAGCGCCGGACTGGAGGGCAGCCGCAGCGCAGGACAGGTAAGAAAGGTTTTTATTTTAACCTTTTTTTTTGTTATTAAAATACTGATCATGGGGGGGGGTAGTATGATAAGACCCCCAAATCCTCATCAGACCCCCTCAAAATAACCCCCATACCCCCCTCAGTGCTCACCTCACACATTAAAAATCAGGCACTACATGATCAGATCTCCCCTATGTCAAATCACCCCCCCCCCCAAATGATCTCAGCATCGGGGGGGTGTCATCTGAACATGGACCGACCGTCGTCTGAGCGTGGGCGGTCATCTGAGCATGAGGGTGTCATCTTAGCATGGGCAGTGATCTGAGCATGAGGGGGTCATCTGAGCATGGGCTGTGATATGAGCATGAGGGGGGTTATCTGAGCATGAGGGGGGTGATCTGAGCATGAGGGGGGTGATCTGAGGAAGAGCGGTGACTGGGCTTGGGGCGGTGATCTGAGCATGGGGCGGTGATCTGAGCATGACGGTGGTCCTCTGAGCATGGGGCGGTCATCTGAGCATGAGGGTGGTCATCTGAGCATGGGGCGGTCATCTGAGCATGGGGCGGTCATCTGAGCATGGGGCGGTCATCTGAACATGAGGGTGGTCATCTGAGCCTGTTCATTGTTGTGGCTACTGAGCTGTGCATGCTATGCAACATTGTTTAGATCAGTGTTATTTGATTGGGGGGCGGGGGTGCTTTTTTAATGTTCGCCCTGTTGGTAAAATTCCCTAGAAACTGCCCTGCCTCACACCCATCTACTACATTATCTGTACTCAGAGAGTTATCACTGTGTTATCTGTGGTATTACATAGGACTGCAGGTGACATCTACTATATTATCTGTACTCAGAGAGTTCTTACTGTGTTATCTGTGGTGATACATAGGACTACTACATTATCTGTAAAAAGGAGCGTGTCCACAGGTGGGGGGGTGGGCACAATACACGGCTTGCCCCGGGTGCTGGCAACCCACGCTACGCCACTGAGGGGGGTTAATGTCATTTACTTTTAAGAATTCATCTAAGCCCTTTTTAAAACTGTCCACTGTTCCTGCTGTGAACACGTCCAGAGGTAGACTATTCCACAGATTCACAGTTCTCTCAGTAAAGAAGCTTTGACGCTTCTGGAGACTAAACTTTTTCTTCTCCAGTCGGAGGCACTGCCCCCTTGTCCTTTGAGGGCATTTTACATGGAACAGTTTTTGACCATATTTCTTGTATGGCCCATTTTGTAATGGTAAATCACAAAAAAGGGGTATTAGTGCACAAAAATAGATGCAAACAATATATACGGTATAAACTAAGACCTCATTCTGATATGATAAAATCTGAGACTCTTAGCCAATATATTTTGATCAAAACACATCTGTGCCCACCTACCCAGCGCCACGGTGGTCTCAGGTCAGGCAGGTCCTACGCTAAACCTAACTATGCCGTTGGGCATCTATATCTAGGAGCGTGGACGCCGCACATAAAGGCGTGTTGCTCCTAGTTACCTCTATGTGCATACAGCAACCAATGAGAGGAGGAGCAAACACACCTATATGTACCACGCAATCAAGACGCTCAATTTAATAGGAAGAGGAAAGAGGCCGTATCCCCGGTCCCTTTATAGTCAATAGGCTACAGCAGGGAAAGGTAGTATCTGGTTATATAGGATACGATGAACCCCGGCAGCTATTCCTCTACTGGAACACCCTGCTGAAACAGTTTAGCACTAGTGTGAAACTAGCCTTAATACAAGGCAGTTACTAATGTATTGTGATTGTTCATATTGCCTCCTTTGCTGGCTTGGTTCATTTTTCCATGGCATTGTACGCCGCTCGTTTCCAGGGTTATAGCCACTGCTGCAATCCAGCAAAGATGATCGTGCTTGCACACTATAGGAGAAAGCACTGGCCTCTCTGGTGGCCGAGACTGTGGAAGCGCACATAGACACCTCGTATCTGTGCTGCAGCAGTGACCATAACCCTTGGAAATGAGCGGTATATAATGCAATGGAAAAACAAATGAAAGCAAGGTGGCAATATGGACAATCATAATACATTATTAAGTGCCTTGTATTAACTTTATCTACATGATAAATGCCAGTTACTAAAGTGAAACAACCCCTTTAATAAAAACAAGAGTCGGTCCTCTCAAAGATTGGTCACAGGGAATTTGGACTAGACAAGGGTTGGTCTTCTCAAAAAGGGGGTCTTTCACTGTATTCCATTTCCAGTCGTAGTAAACAACTTTCTCAGCTGACTTGTAATAAGTGTCTTGTATTAACTTTGTCCACATAATAAATGCCATTTGCTAAAGTGAGACAACCCCTTAAAGGACATTTGTGGTCGTCTTGCTAAAAAGGGGTATCCTATGTGTATGTTGATGATAAGCCCCCTAACTCCATGGCAAGAATGTTGAGATCCAAAAGATGGTGCTTTGAATGTCCTAGAGTATCCATGGCATCACTTTAGTCTCCTCTCTATCTCTTCTGTACAGGATCCTCCAGAGAATCAAGTCAGAGTGTCCTACTACAGCTTTGTCTCCATTTTGTTGACCATCTGTCTATGCTGTGATCTCCATTCTGTGTGGTGATACTGCCTGCTTCAGGATGTTGCTCCTGGAATTTGCCAGTTTTCACCCTGCTCTTGGATGCTGCTCCAGGTATCCTCTGTTTTGGACCCCATACTGCTCTTGATCTTGGTCTCTGTTCCTGGTGACTCCTGGTTCAATCCATGGATTACTCCTGACCGCCGCTTCCAGTGTCTACTGAAGGAATCAGCAACCTCCTGCACTCCAGCTGTTCTGAAACAACAACTGCCAGAATGCGGTGTTCACTTCTATGGGGGTTACACAGCCAATCCAGTGTGAATGCTGGGAGTTGTAGTTTCACAGCAGCTGGAGTTCCAAATATTGTTGACCCCTGGTCTACTGGTGCCTTCTGAGGTCTGCAACTGGCTGCTGCTCTCTTCTGGGCTTTGCTATTGCTCAAGTAGGGGAAGTAATTTACATATTATAAAAACGGAATTTTCACAAAAACTATTTTACTGAGCAGTATAAAAAATACATATCTGTCATCAGGTGTCATTTGCACATTGCAAATGACACTCGGTTTACTATGGTAAATCCTGATGACAGAAACCCTTTAAAGGTGAATGCTATAAGACTATCTCCAAACAGCTTGATGTTCCTGTTACTAGAGTTGCACATATTATTTAGAAGTTTGAGGAATACAGAACTGTAGCCAACCTCACTGGAAGTGGCCACAAAAGGAAAATTGATGACAAATTGAAGAGACCAATAATATGAGTGGTAACCAAAGAGCTCAGAACAACTATCAAAGAGATTAGAGGTGAACTCCAAAGTTTATCAAACCTAAGCAAATCATAAAAAAGCGAGACTGGAATTTGCTCTCTCCCTGTCCATCAGCAGGGTGTAGACAACACAATGGCACATTTTTCAAGCAGGGTCAAACTCAAGTAGACAGAAAGGTTTCTGAACTCAGCAGTCTTTTCACAATTTGACATAAAGTGGCAGATGCCTTTGACAGACTTAGTTGCATCCAGAGCAAATAGTAAACCAAACAGAGTCTTCTGTACATCCAGCACCCAGTGGCGTAGCTATAGGGGTCGCAGAGGCGACCGGACCCCTAAGCCAGGGGGTCCCCGAGGGCCCCCCTTGCCACTTGCAGGGCCGCACCGCCCATCAGGCAGGTGCGGTGCGGCCCTGCGCACAGTTGGGGGCGGTGGCGGGGCAGAGGGAGATGAGCGCTTCCATTGTGGAAGTGCTCATCTCCATAGTCATCTGTATCGCCGTCCTCAGGACGGCGATACAGATGCCTGTATTGTACTGCGGGGCAGGGGAGGGAGAGGCGTCTGCAGCCTATCAGAGGCCCGGCTCAGGCGGCGCGATGACGTCATCGCGCCGCCTGAGCCGTACAACGCGGGACACAGGCCGGAAGAGGCCTGCATCGCATCGCTGCCAGCCTGATGGAGGTAAGTATTAGTGTTTGTTTGTTTTTTATTGTTGCAATTACGGACCAGAGCTCTATTGGGGTCACTGGGGGCATTTTTACTGGCACTGGGGGGCATTATTACTGGCACTGGGGGCATTTGTTACTGGCACATGGGGGCACTGGGGGCATTTGTTACTGGCACATGGGGGCACTGGGGGGAATTTCTTACTGGCACTTGGGGGCATTTCTTAATGGCAGGGGAGCACTGGGGGCATTTTTACTGGCACTGGGGGCATTTTTACTGGCACTGGGGGCATTTTACTGGCACTGGAGGCATTTTTACTGGCACATGGGGGCACTGGGGACATTTTTTACTGGCACATAATTTGTGGGGCATCTATGGGGGTGGGACACTTTACTGGCACATGATTTTGGGGGGGAAATCAATGGGGGGAACTTCTGGTGCATTAGTGGGGCGTTTCTTACTGGCACATAATTTGGGGGGCATCTATGGGTGGGGAGCACTTCTTACTGGCACATTATTGGAGTGAAATTTTGGGGGCACTTCTGGCACATTATTGGGGGGCACTATGGGGGCACTTCTTACTGGCACATTATTGGGGCACATCTTACTGGCACATTGGAAGCATTATTATTTCTGGGGCACAGTGGGGACATTAGTACTGTTGGGGGCACTATTACTAACAAGTGCACTCTGGCAGAGAATTATTAGTTGGGACTTTGGGGGCACTATTACTGTGGGGGCACCCGGGCTCAGTATCAGCATAGCGCAGTTATTTCTGGGGAATGTTATGTTTACACTATTACTGTCAGGGACACTATTTGCTGAGCGCAGTAATTTTAGGACACTGTGTGCCAATAATTATTGAAGGGCACTATCTGTGTGGTACTAGTGGCACAGTACTGGGGGTGGTAGGATGATTTGTCCAGAAGATGAGAGGATGATGGAAAAGTAGTAAACTAAGATTTTTTTCTGTCAAACTGCAGAGATGAGAAATGGCTGAAAAATGGCGTCTGGTCTGAAAGGAGAAGATGAGGAAAGAGAAGATCTACATCAGAGGAGACGTCACTGGATGTAAGAGGTATGGGGCGCTGTATTATACTGGATGTACAAGGTATGGGGCGCTGTATTATACTGGATGTAAGAGGTATGGGGCGCTGTATTATACTGGATGTAAGAGGTATGGGGCGCTGTATTATACTGGATGTAAGAGGTATGGAGCGCTGTATTATACTGGATGTACGAGGTATGGGGCGCTGTATTACACTGGATGTAAGAGGTATGGGGCGCTGTATTACACTGGATGTAAGAGGTATGGGGAGCTGTATTATACTGGATGTAAGAGGTATGGGGCGTTGTATTATACTGGATGTAAGAGGTATGGGGCGCTGTATTATACTGGATGTAAGAGGTATGGGGCGTTGTATTATACTGGATGTAAGAGGTATGGGGCGCTGTATTATACTGGATGTAAGAGGTATGGAGTGCTGTAATATACTGGATGTAAGAGGTATGAGGCGCTGTATTATACTGGATGTAAGAGGTATGGGGCGCTGTATTATACTGGATGTACGAGGTATGAGGCGCTGTATTATACTGGATGTAAGAGGTATGGAGCGCTGTATTATACTGGATGTACGAGGTATGGGGCGCTGTATTACACTGGGTGTAAGAGGTATGGGGAGCTGTATTATACTGGATGTAAGAGGTATGGGGCGTTGTATTATACTGGATGTAAGAGGTATGGGGCGCTGTATTATACTGGATGTAAGAGGTATGGGGCACTGTATTATACTGGATGTAAGAGGTATGGGGCGTTGTATTATACTGGATGTAAGAGGTATGGGGCGCTGTATTATACTGGATGTAAGAGGTATGGGGCACTGTATTATACTGGATGTAAGAGGTATGAGGCGCTGTATTATACTGGATGTAAGAGGTATGGGGCGTTGTATTATACTGGATGTAAGAGGTATGGGGCGCTGTATTATACTGGATGTACAAGGTATGGGGCGCTGTATTACACTGGATGTAAGAGGTATGGGGCGCTGTATTATACTGGATGTAAGAGGTATGGGGCGCTGTATTATACTGGATGTAAGAGGTATGAGGTGCTGTATTATACTGGATGTAAGAGGTATGGGGCGCTGTATTATACTGGATGTAAGAGGTATGAGGTGCTGTATTATACTGGATGTAAGAGGTATGGGGCGCTGTATTACACTGGATGTACGAGGTATGGGGCGTTGTATTATACTGGATGTAAGAGGTATGGGGCGCTGTATTATACTGGATGTAAGAGGTATGGGGCGCTGTATTATACTGGATGTAAGAGGTATGGGGCACTGTATTATACTGGATGTAAGAGGTATGGGGCGCTGTATTATACTGGATGTAAGAGGTATGGGGCGCTGTATTATACTGGATGTAAGAGGTATGGGGCGCTGTATTATACTGGATGTACAAGGTATGGGGCGCTGTATTACACTGGATGTACGAGGTATGGGGCGCTGTATTATACTGGATGGAAAGAGGTATGGGGCGCTGTATTATACTGGATGCACGAGGTATGGGGCACTGTATTATACTGGATGTAAGAGGTATGGGGCGTTGTATTATACTGGATGTAAGAGGTATGGGGCGCTGTATTATACTGGATGTAAGAGGTATGGGGCTCTGTATTATACTGGATGCACGAGGTAGGAGGCACTGTATTACACTGGATGTAAGAGGTATGGGGCGCTGTATTATACTGGATGTAAGAGGTATGGGGCGCTGTATTATACTGGATGTAAGAGGTATGGGGCGTTGTATTATACTGGATGTAAGAGGTATGGGGCGCTTTATTATACTGGATGTAAGAGGTATGGGGCGCTGTATTATACTGGATGCACGAGGTAGGAGGCACTGTATTACACTGGATATAAGAGGTATGGGGAGCTGTATTATACTGGATGTACGAGGTATGGGGCGCTGTATTATACTGGATGTAAGAGGTATGGGGCGCTGTATTATACTGGATGTAAGAGGTATGGGGCGCTGTATTATACTGGATGTAAGAGGTATGGGGCGCTGTATTATACTGGATGTAAGAGGTATGGGGCGCTGTATTATACTGGATGTAAGAGGTATGGGGCGCTGTATTATACTGGATGTAAGAGGTATGGGGCGCTGTATTATACTGGATGTAAGAGGTATGGGGCGCTCTATTATACTGGATGTAAGAGGTATGGGGCGCTGTATTATACTGGATGTACGAGGTATGAGACGCTGTATTATACTGGATGTAAGAGGTATGGGGAGCTGTATTATACTGGATGTACGAGGTATGAGACGCTGTATTATACTGGATGTAAGAGGTATGGGGCGCTGTATTATACTGGATGTAAGAGGTATGGGGCGCTGTATTATACTGGATGTACGAGGTATGAGGCGCTGTATTAGGCTACCTTCACATGAACGTTGTGTTTTGCAGTCTGCAAATTGTGGATCCGCAAAAAAAGGATGATGTTTCGTATGGCATCCGTTTTTTTTGCAGATCCACTGTAACAATACCTGTCCTTGTCCGCAAAACAGACAAAAATAGGAATGGACATACAGATGCGGACAGCACACAGTGTTCATTGAAGTGAATGGGTCCGCATCAGAGCCGCAAAATATGCAGATCGGAGGCTGCAAAAACAAGCCTTAGGCCCCATTCAGACGACCGTGTTTCAAGACCGGATACGGGCCGTGAAAGCCTGGCCTGTGCTGCCCCAGAGGACAGGCGCGCACGGCGTCATTGGTTGCTATGACACCGTGCGTTTCCTGAGGCCGCTCGCCGTACAGTCAAACACTGTACACGGCGTACTACCATTTTAGATCCAAGGAAACAAAAGAAGGCAAGGCCCAGAGCTGTCTTTAAAGCACCATTTATTAAAAATGAAATAAAATTGCTACCTATAACGAGTTTCTGAGGCAGTCAGCCTCCTCCATCCGTTACAATAAAATGACATGCATAGAGGGTTTAAATATCACCACACCAAGCAAAAAGTAAAACAAGATATAAGCAATCAATAAAATATGGTATGGATCAGTGAATAAAAATAAAAACTACTAAATAAATACACCAAAAATATACAAATATACACAGCATACATATGGATAAAAATCAGTTAATAATAATCGCATATGTATTATACCAACTGACCACTAGGTGTCTCTACTGCAGCTCAGATACACAGTTACACACCACTGCTTCACACTTCCTATGGCTTTGATCAGGCGTGAGGCTCCAATATGTCTTGCGGTTAACCAGTTCATTAAAACAATGCCTCACATTATCAGGAATCTATTCTAGAATAAATAGAACTAACTGAGAGGAATCTTTATTATGATATATGGAAAAGTGTCAGGACAGACAATGATCCAATTTGCCTCCCCTGTATATTGGATGAATGCTTGTTTAAATGGCACCACATACGGGTAGCCTGAATGGTTCTCCAAACATATTGGTAACAGATGGAAGAGCAGTCTAAATACTGTTTGATGTCAAAAGATAAAGCCCCATGCTGCACAGAAGCACAGCAAAGGAAGAGTCTTCCCCCTAATTTATATACACTTTTTTTGATTTGTGTACCATCGCCAATCGGACGGGGCACCTGCAAGAAGCTAGGTTTTAGAATATCCTTAAAGTGGTTCTATACTTTTTTCTTACTCATGATCTATCCTTTGGATAGGTCATCAGCATCTGATTGGCAGGAGTCCTACTTCCGGGACCCCTGCCAATAAGATTGGTGACGACACAACTATGTCACGTGCAGGGGCGTAGCTATAGGGGGTGCAGAGGTAGCAGTTGCTACCGGGCCCAGGAGCCTGAGGGGGCCCAAAGACCCTTGTGGTACATAAAGAGACACCAGTATAATAGAAAGTGCATGCAGGTCAAGTTGCTCCTCTGGCTTTAGGGAAGGGGTTAGGTCAAGAATTTGGCATGGTGGTGGGCATTTCAATTTCTGCCCCTGGCCACAAAGCACTGAGGGAGGGGGGCCCAAGCTGAACTCTAGCTTTTAGCTACGCCCCTGGTCACGTGGCCTCAGTGCAGCTCAGCCCCATTGCTACTGAGAGTGCTGCTGCCTTCTCAATCAGCTGATAGGCAGGGGCCCCGGGTGTCAGACCGCCCGCAGATCAGATGGTGATGATCTATCCAAAGGACATATCATCAAAGAAAGAAATAATACATACATATATAAAAAAAATATACAACCACTGTAAGAGTTTGCTTCCTAAATGTTACTGCTCGTCAGGCTGGAATTATGTTCTTTAAGACAGGGTCGAACATGAGCACGCCCCAATGTGATTTTGGATAACCTTTTCCTTCAAAACGGTCACGCAGCACTTTTGCCTGTTCCTCAAATTTGGAATAGTAGCAAATATTGAACTGCAAATAGCTATTAAGATCCAAATATTCAATACTGTATGTAGAAAAAACTGTCTGTACAAAGTGATTTGTCTCTTGTTCAGACCCAAGCCAAATAAAAAATAAATCTTCGATAAAAAGCAGATTAAAAAAAAGTATACAGGTAAATAATGGGGGGACTGTGCTATGTAAAGGGACTCGACCTACCCCATGAATAAATTAGCATACCTGGCTGCAGCTACCATTTTGGAAGACAGAGTAATTGTGACAATATTACCACAATTTTTACCTAAGTGTCACGAACCAGTGGGTGTGAACCCACTGTGCCACGTGAACAACCTCCTCTAAGGGCGTTGTCTAAGTGAATCCCTCGTTCTTCACAGTACCCCAGATGGTGGGATAGACTTCCCAAGGGGAACACCAGGTTGATACCTCTTAAGGATGGGGCGGATTGGCCATAGACCTTAGAGGGAAATTTCCCTTTGGGCTGATACCCAGGGGGCCACCTGTGCCCTCCTCATGGCCAGCCAGTGGAAGTTTTTGGGGATGTTTTTTGTGCTACTGGCATAATTTTGTGATGGATTGTGGTATTTGGCTCTGTTGGGGTGGTATAATGTGCCACAATATGGTATTGCTGGCCCTGCCTTCCATCAATTTGGACCTGACTACAAAACGGGGCCACTTTTAGTATTTTTTCCAGGGCCACTTTAAGTTCCCAGTCCGGCCCTGCTTGAGGAGAATTGGTACACGGGGCAGCTGGTCCAGGCGGACCAGGAGGTACCAGTGCAAAGTACTAGAGGTACAGTCACAGTCAGCAGGTCGAGTCGTAACCAGTGCAAGACCGAAGGATGAGGCAGAGGTGTAGCCAAACAAGCATTGAGTCAGGACAAGCGATACAGGTCAGGCAAACCGGGTCAGCAATAGGAGAGTCAAAGCAGAGCAGGTAAGGATCAAACAGGTAGCGGAGTCTAGAAGCACGGGTCAGGTATACAGTGACGTAACTAGAAATTACTGGGCCCCACAGCAAATTTTTGAACAACCCTGCAGGGAACAGGCTGTGAAGCATGCTGTGCCTAGGGCTGGAAGGAAACCATGGAGCGGATTCAGGGAAGGATGATGCCTACAAAGACAGAGCCCAGGACTGCGGCAGTGAATGGGGAAAGTTGATCACCACCGAACATGGAGACCGGGACCTCGGCAGTCAGCAACCGCTCTTACACTAAAGATGTCTCCAATTTTCATAGGGACCAGGAAGTTATTTTGTTTCCTTATTGTAATAAGCCCAAAAACAATAGAGAGAAATCTTTGCACTGCCTGGATGTTATGTCATGTCTTATTCAATACATTAAGTCTGCAAGAGATTGGAGGAAGTCCAAAAACTTACTAATTCATTACCAGGGCAGAAATATGGGCTCTTCTGCCAGTAAAGCCACTATCAGTAGGTGGATAAAACAGGCCATTAGTGTTGCTTATATCAATCGGACCATGCCCTTCCTTCATTTTTTAGAGCACACTCCACAAGAGCGGTTTCCAAATCTTGGGCTGAAATGCCTGAAACTTCTTTAGATTAGATCTGTAAAGCAGCCACCTGCAGCTCCCTCACATTTTCCTTAAACATTACAGATTATAATTCTATCCTACTGCAGGTTTAAAGCATTTATCATGTAGATAAAGTTAATACAAGGCACTTACTAATGTATTATGATTGTCCATATTGCTTTCTTAGCTGGCTGGATTCATTTTTCCATCACATTATACACTGCTCGTTTCCATAGTTATGACCACCCTGCAATCCATCAGTGGTGGTCGTGCTTTCACAATATAGGAAAAGGCTGTAGCCTATGAGCTCTCCCACTGTTTTGGCCACCAGAGAAGCCGGCTCTTTTTCCTACAGTGTGCAAGCACGACCACCACTAACGGATTGCAGGGTGGTCGTAACCATGGAAACAAGCAGTGTGGGCAGGAAGGAAGCAATATGGATAATAACAATACATTAGTGTCTTGTATTAACTTTCTCTACATGATAAATGCCACTTGCTGAAGTGAGACATCCCCTTTAAGCCTTTGGACACAAAGTTTTACAGACAGTACTCACTCCCTAAGTAATTTTTACTTCTAATTAATTTCTCCAAAGATGCTGTTATGGGTGTTGGGGTATCAAATGTATTACTCTTACTGGCAGCACTCTCACAAAAAAACTGGAGCACTTTTCCAGCAAGTAGTTGTAGTACAGATGTCTCAGTATAGTCTCTTTACACATGTGGCAGGTATAAGAACATATGCAGACTGGTAGCTTTAACAGAAACATTGCTGTGACAGTCTCTTTCTTGTGCATGTTAACATCTCTTATCCACAGTAAGGGCACTCAATGTTATCAGCTAGTGCACGATAAACTAGTGCATCTCAATAAATTAGAATATCATCGAAAAGTTAATTTATTTCAGTAATTCAGTTCAAAAAGTGAAACTCATATATTATATAGAGTCATTACACGCAGAGTGATCTATTTCAAGCGTTTATTTCTATTAATGGTGATGATTATGGTTTATAGTCAAGGAAAACCCAAAAGTCAATATCTCATAAAATTAGAATATTATATAAAACCAATTGAAAAAAATGATTTTTGATACAGAAATGTTGGCCAACTTAAAAGTATGTACAGTAAATGCACTCAATACTTGGTTGGGGCTCCTTCTGCATGAATGACTGCATCAATGTGGCGTGGCATGGAGGCGATCAGCCTGTGGCACTGCAGGTGTTATGGAAGCCCAGGTTGCTTTGATAGCAACCTTCAGCTCGTCTGCATTGTTGGGTCTGGTGTCTCTCTTCTTCCTCTTGACAATACCCCATAGATTCTCTATGGGGCTAAGGTTAGGCGAGTTTGCTGGCCAATCAAGCACAGTGATACTGTGGTTATTAAACCAGGTATTGGTATTTTTGGCAGTATGGACAGGTGCCAAGTCCTGCTGGAAAATAAAAATTCCATCTCCAAAAAGCTTGTCGGCAGAGGGAAGCATGAAGTGCTCTAAAATGTCCTTGTGAATGGCTGTACTGACTTTGGACTTGATATACACAGTGGACCTACACCAGCAGATGACATGGCTCCCCAAACCATCACTGATTGTGGAAACTTCACACTAGACCTCAAGCAGCTTGGATTGAGGCATCTCCACTCTTCCTCCAGACTCTGGGACCTTGATTTCCAAATGAAATGCAAAATTTACTTTCATCTGCAAACAGAACTTTGGAGCACTAAGCAACAGTCCAATCTGTCTTCTCATTAGTCCAAGTAAAACACTTCTGACACAAGGAACGCAACAGTCCTGGATACGTCTGTGTGTGGTGGCTCTCTGAAGCACTGACTCCAGCCACACTTCACTCCTTATGAATCTTCCCCAAATTCTTGAATGGCCTTTTCTTGACAATCCTATCAAGGCTATGGATCTCCCTGTTGCTTGTGCAACCTTTTCTACCACATTTTCCTTCCAATCAACTTTCCATTAATATGTTTGGATACAACACTCTGAACAGCCAGCTTCTTTAGCAATGAACTTTTGTGGCTTACCATCCTATCAATGACTGTCCTCTGGACAACTGTCAAGTTACCAGTCTTCACCATGATTATGTAGCCTACTGAACCAGACTGAGGGACCATTTAAAAGTTTAGGAAACCTTTACAGATATTTTGGGTTGATATACATATATATTTGATGTAGCTGAGAATGTGACACCATGAGTCTACAAAATGTAACTTTTTCAAAATATTCTAATTTTCTGAGATTTTCTTTTAACTTCAGGGTGTCACACTTCAGTGTATTCTAGAATACATAGTGTATTCTATTGCCAGAGGAAATCTCTCTGCAGCACTGCTTTTTAATGTGTAGCGTCAACTTAGGCCCAGGCACGAGGAACCAGTCTCTATATCTGTTTCCACAGTCTGCATTCCATTGGAGGATGTTATGAACTCAGTTCAAAGTTACTATTACTTACAGAACTGGCCTACACCCTTCTTTCTGCCCTCAGACTTCCCTCTCCTGTTCCATTTCAGAGCCTTTGCACTTCCACAAAGTGACATTATCTCAGGATTCTTTCTCACTCTGTATGTAATAGTTATTGCAAAGTTTTGCCACTAGAGGGCAGCAGAACAACAGTACAGTAATTACATTAGTGTACACAAGTCTAGGTTGTTTTGAAGGGGGATTGCCTGTATTCAATTTAGCCTACTTTAACACTAGCGACAGTCTTCTCCAGCAGGCTGTTCCGGCAGGGGAACAGCCTGCCAGATCCGTGCCACCAATATTGCATTGTGCCGCTGGAAGTCCGCTCCGAACAAGCCTGCCGGAGAACGCTGCCGCTAGTGTGAAAGTGGCCTTATACCATTTACAATTTCTCAACTCACTGTTGTGACCCCTTCAAGCAGCTCACTATACAGTAGTAGCATACTTACCAACGTTTCAGTTGGTAAAATCGGAGCCTATAAGCCTTGCCCCTGGGAACGCCCTGACCCTGTCTAGGAACACCCACTTATGGACAGGGTTTGCATATATACAGCACCAGAATCAAGCATAGTACATACATCCAACACCAAAATGAAGGTCATAACATAAATACAGCACTAAAATCAAGAATGACACATAAATACAGTGCCAGAAGCAAGCAGGATGCTTAAAGATAGTACCGGAACCAAGCACAGTACATAAATACATCACCAGAACCAAGCTCATAACATAAATACAGTACTAAAACTAAGAATGGCACAAAAATAAAGCACCAGAACCAAGCATGGTGCATATAGTAACAGAACCAAGCACAGCACATAAATACAGCACCAGAAGCAAGCATAGTACATACATTCAGCACAAAACTGAAGCTCATAACATAAATACAACGCTAAAACCAAGAATGGCACATAAATACAGCCCCAGAAGCAAGCATGGTACATATAATCACACAGTACATATATTCACCACCAGAACGAAGCTCATAACATAAATAAGGCACCAGAACTGAGCACGGTACATAAATAGAGCAGCAGAACCAAGCACGGTACATAAACACAGCACCAGAAACAAGAATGGCACATAAATACAGAACCAGAACCAAGCACAGTCATAAATACAGCACCAGACCCAAGCACGGTACATAAACACGGCACCAGAAACAAGAATGGCACATAAATACAGAACCAAAACCAAGCACAGTCATAAATACAGCACCAGACCCAAGCACGGTACATAAACACGGCACCAGAAACAAGAATGGCACATAAATACAGAACCAAAACCAAGCACAGTCATAAATACAGCAGCAGAACCAAGCACGGTATATATATTCAGCACCAGAACCAAGCATGGTATATATATACACAAAACTATGTCTGAGGCCTAAGACCACCATTCACATTTCCGTTCAATTGAATGGGACATAGTTGTAGTTACGCAGCACTGGCGCTACAAGGGGGATGGCCTGCAATTAAACTCTGCACCACTGCCACATTTCCTTCAAATGTCCTATCAGCACTCATGTAGTAACCTGTGCAGTATCGCTGTGTGACGTGAGGCTCAGTGGTCATGTGCCATTACCTCAGAGGTGATATATGTGTTGACTGAACTTCTGTTCCAGTGTAGAGTAGAAGTGGTGGTGACAGGGCTTTATGTCCTGGACCTGAAACACTGTGAACATTTTTTTAATTTTTTTACACTGTGTAGCCGCCTGGTAAATTATTTCTATTGTTAGACAACCCTTTTACCACACAAGCCTCCTGTGGACTTCTTGGGTAGTAGCAGTCACGGCTCTACCAGTCACTTTATGTTTGCAAACAGTAGTAGGAGAGGAGCACGCTTTGTAGCATTGTGTTATAGCAATAAAGTTAGAACAAAGAAGGGGAAAAAAAGAAAAGCAGCCCGCAGATCTGAATGGTACTGTGTGTGGAGAACAGAGCAGTGTGTGAGCTCGTGCAGAGCCTGCAGCACGGTGACAGGACGGGTGATACCGGAAGGGGACTGACAGTTGTCGGGTGTCAGGAAGACAGAACATGACAAGGCTACGGGCAGTGGCAGCAGGACAGTAGTGCGGCCGGCATGGACTTCCAGGCTGAGTTGCCCTTACTGGGGCTGAGTGTGGCAGTCTTCTCCAGCCTGCTGAACGGCTCCACGTTTGTACTGCAGAAGAAAGGCATCCTGAGAGCCCGCACCAGAGGTAAGGGAGGGCATTGTGCCTAGGAGGCTGCCCTGCAGGAAATGGAGATGGCAGCGTTGTTGGCAACCGCACAGTGATGCAGCACAGCCTGGCGCAGAGCCGGTCCAGGGCTCAGTCTCTGCAGTGCCAGGGCAGGGAGCAGTAAACACTGCCTGCCCACCGTGTGTGCACCACAACTCCCAAAGCGCAGAGAAAGCATGAATACAAAGCCCTGGTCTGGTAGAGCTGTGTGCCAGCTTCACCTTCCTGTGCTCCATCACACGCTGGTGCCAAGGGAGCCTCATTTCTGGAACATGAGAGAATTGCTGACGATGCAGTTCTCCTATAGTGTCCCTGAACACAAAATGACAGTTTTATATATATATGTAATTATAATTATTATTTATTTTATTTTTTTTTTGCAACATTCATTTTTTGCAAATTTCTTTTTCCCCATAAGGGAACCACGAAAATTTCTACCATAGTTGTTTATTTCACATGCTGTGGAACCGTAAGCCACAAGCGGACTGTCCACACATTGCACATTTGGCGCGGTCCTGGTTTTTAACCATTTGCCGCAAACTGCATGTCTGCCTCCCATTGAAAACATAGGGAGGCAGACACCAAGCGGCCGCCAGAATTTTGGTGCAGTGGCAAAAAAATGCTGCTATTTCCTATAGACCTTCAGTTATCATTTGGAGCTGGCATTTTTTACAGTAAAAACCGGAGTGCAGAGAAACCCCAGCAAAAACCTACGTGCGAACACACCTTTAGGCTAGGGCGACACATAGTGCACAACTACACGCGCGATGGATGGACTTTTCTGCGACTGTCGCAGTGCAACACCATAGACTTCCATTATAAAAATTGTCACTCGACATTGGTGCGACACAATGTCGCGCGATAACTGTCGTCGTGTAGCCCTAGCCTTATGGTCCTTGCGCACCCAAATTTGTATGGGCTATAAAAATGCCATAATAACACGCAGTGTGTTTTTTGTGGTATTTCTTGCATACAGCGTCTCTTACCACTGGCGTTTTCTTCATGGCGTTTATCCTCTATAGTGAAGGAGATGTGAAAATTGCTGAAAAAACACTGAGCTGCATTTTTTAAAGGAGCCAGAAAGACAAAACGGGTCTTTAAAGATGGTGCCTGTTCCAGCGCACAACGAGTGCCATAGTTGCCGGTTGCGTGCTGTTAATCCCTCAGATGCTGGCTCTCAAAAAATGAAGTACATTGAAAAAATCATGTCTATGACATTTAGAAGAGGTTTTAATAAAAATGTGTGAAGGTTTAGGTACACTTTAATAAATGTTATTAATCACTAGAATTGGAGCATTACCATAAGTGTTTTATCTGTTTGTTTTTTATATATAAAATGTTCTTCTTTATTGTAGGTGTTTCTTACCTTACAGACCTGGTATGGTGGATAGGCACCATCACAAGTAAGTGACTATTGCTTACATTCTTTATTAAGCTATGCAAGAGATAACACTCCAAATTTTAAAAAAGAAAATTTTCTTAATTAACTCTATAAAGTCAATAAAAGGCATAAAATAAAAAAAATATATATTTTCTTTTTGTAACATTTTGATTTTGTATAGTAAAGCAGCTGTCCATATGTTCCATAACTAGATTTTTACTTTCTTGCAGTGGCTTTGGGGCAGATTGGAAACTTCCTTGCATATACTGCTGCTCCAGCTGTTCTGGTAACTCCACTGGGTGCTCTGGGCATTCCTTTTGGGTAAGTCCATAACAGTATCTTGCAAGGAGCATGATATAGCATCCCAGTCTGCAGATAGGAGACAGGAGATTCTGCCCTCTAACTCTCTCTCACTCACGTATAATCAATCACAAGCACCATATAGGTCATCATAGAGAAGTACTGAGTGGTATAGATGTGAATAGAGCACTTGGGGTGAAATATAACATGTACTGTGAGCTGCTGAATCATGCCTGCTCACTCTGCTGCTCATTGCTCCTACCTTCTCCATAGACTTCTATGGGATGATGTAATCTGCTTCTTCAGTCAGCTTCTTCTTGGTCTCTCAACAAGGATTGATCGCAGAAGTCCGAGATAATGTTAGTTTAGGAAAGGGGAGCTGATAACTGGAGATCTTCGATGAGATATATTACAAAGTTTCTTATATTCACCTGTAATATTGATTTATGCAAACTTGTGTGAATTGACCTTTTAAAGGGGTGATCCCATCTCAGACAATGGAGGTATATTGCTAGGATATGCCCCCATGTCTTATAGGTGCGGGTCCCACTTATATCGAGAACGGAGCCCCAAAAGAGAAGGCGCAGCTGCCCTCCAATCATTTCTATGGGGCCGCTGAAAATAGCCAAGCGCTGGCTCGGCTATTTCCGTCGGCTCCATAGAAATGAATGGGAGCAGTGGCCGCGCTTGCGCGGTGCGCTCCCATTAATTTCTATGAGTGCAGCGGGGAGCTGAGTCTGGTAGTGGCCGGAACCTGGGGTCCTCCAGGCACAGAGCTCCCTGCTTCGTTCTCGATTTAGGTGCGGGTCGCAGCGGTTGGAGTTCTGAGAACAGTCAAGTATGTGTACATATTGGGAGCTGTAGTGTTACCACAGGTGGAGTGCCGGAGGTTAGCCATCACAGGCATATGGTATTCAAAACTTTGCGTGAACAAGGCCCAATATCCTAAACAATAACTGGTTATATATTCTCTAAACAATAACCACTACTTATGACTGGTATTTCCAGATAAATAATGTATGTACTAAATTGTTTTCCCAAATGATTTATGTTTATTCATCTTGTGTCACGTTCGAAGGTCCGTCTTGGCCTCATATGTGCTGAAAGAAAAACTTAACTTCTTGGGCAAACTGGGATGTCTGCTGTGCTGTGTGGGCTCCATTATCCTTATTATCCACTCGCCTAAGTCCGAAAGCATAACAACTCGAGCTGAGTTTGAAGAAAAGCTCTCTAACCCAGGTACAGTTCGCTTTCTGGAAGTGTCATGGGCTAGTTAGTTTAGCCAGATAACTATTAGAATTGATGTACGTTATATTGTGATTATTCACAGATCCTACTGCATATTTTCCGTATATATATTTCTAAATTCAGATTTTTAAATGAAAGAGTTTGTCTTATCACTGAGAACCCCTTTAAAAGCCGCACCAAAAATTCCATCAGCAGCCACTTGGTGTCTGGCCCCCTTAGCTGGAAGCTGAGACCATGCCAAGAAGGGACATATCCCTTCCTGGCGCTATGTGAGGACCGCCGCCGCTTGCCACGAGCCTCTGAAATCAATAACCTCAGCAGAAACAAAATCTGCTGTGTCAATGGGCTTTTACAGTAAATATTCCTCAATATTTTTCATGTAATTGGCGCTGACAGGCAAAACAATAGCTGGCTGAATTGTGGAGGAATGGGTGGAAATTTTCAATATTTTGTAGTTATTTATGCACTTCATGACTGTACTGTTTTAGGGCTCAGATTTTTATTTTTACTGTGACATTTAAATGAAAGTTAACCTGTATCTTTGTAGACTCCTGTCACAGGACACATTAGGACTTGTGCACTTTGGACCTTCTAGGGGTTGGCCCACAAACAACATTTATAAATGTATGATTGCTGGGGGCCCTACGAAAACAAGGGTCCCCAAGTCCCCTGTTTGAGTGGAGCACTGTGCAGATATGCGGCCACTTCTAAGGGATTGCCAAGTACATTGTTTGGCTACCTACAGCAGTCCAATAGAGGTGAATGGAGTGGTTGGTAGGGATCTATGTCTTGTGGTCAGTGGGTGTCCCAGTGGTGTAACCCTGTGTCATGCTTATAGGCCCCCAGTCATGGTTATAAAAAGAGTAGGATGCCTGGTCAGCTTTTATTATACTCTTAAAGGTGCACTACCTTCACATTTTATCAATTTAATCAATTTATTGGATATAATATTTTTGAAGTCACTCCAGGTATACTACTTCCTGCTGTGGCTTTTTAAAGAGTCACTGAGTTTTCAAAAAACTTTTGATATGTCAAAGAGACACATCAGAAGTTTTGAACGTTGGGGGTCTGAGTGCTGTCTCTCCTTGCTGCAGGAGACGGTCTGAGGGCCTGTCTTAATTCCGTCTTCTGCAGCTAGCAGCGTGCAATGTGAGTGCTTCTTTCTTCTTGTTCTAGGGATAGGTTGGGGTCTCGGCACTCAGAACCCCACCGATCAAAACTTTTGATATGTCTCTATGACATCGCAGAAGTTTTTTGAAAACCTATTGACCCTTTAACTTACTCTTTGCTTGGACTTTTAGCACAGCAAACCACCTTGCTTGACCATTCACAGAGGGAAGGTGAATGAGTAACTCGCTAAGGGCACTTTCACATCAGTGCTTATTATTTCCGTTCTTCTGCTCCATTATAGGAGCAGAAGAACGAAAATAACAGAAGTGCTGGATTCGGGACACATAAATGACAGGAATGTAGCCAAACAGGTCTCATTGGCTATAATGGGATCCGTTAGGTTTCCATTTGGGAGAATATTTGTTTAGCAGACAAAGGACTTTTCTCTCTGCTATTTTTGTCAAACTCTGTGATAGAAGCCCTGAACAGAGCTTCTGACGCGGATGTGAACAAGCCCTAAGTGTGATGGTCTTCTGTATCCAGAGAATGATAGAGGTGGCATAATGCCATGCCAATTCTACATCTACTACTGTACTAACTTCCCCTCACAGCAGCAGTAAACTGATAATGGATGACCTATCTGTACAGTTTTATCTCTCTGCTAACTGTTACAGAAGGAAAGGGTCTCGTACTGCCGAATAAAAAAAAACAAAAACACAAAGCAGCCAAAAATTCTAAATAAAAAAATTGTTTTCTATGAATATTGTATTTTAAAATCCCCCTTTCTGTCTTGCAGTATTCCTGAGTTACTTGTGTGTTGTACTTCTGATGTTGACGGTGCTGATATTCTGGCTTGCTCCAGTGTATGGGAAGAAAAATATCATGGTTTACATAGGTGTGTGCTCGCTGTTAGGAACATTTACCATCCCCTGCACCAAAGGCATCGGACTTTTTGCTCAAGATGCTTTTACCAACAATCCAAGCAGATCAAGCTCAACTTACCTTTTCCTATGCCTCCTGGCAGTCCTGGGATGTAGTATTCTCATCCAGTTTCGCTATATTAACAAAGCTCTAGAAGACTATGACTCGTGTATATTTAGTGCTATTTATTATGTTACCTTCACAACCATAGTCCTGGTCGCCACTGCAATCCTCTTTCAAGAATGGACCAAAGTAGGAGCTGTAGACTCCTTGGCCATGTTGTGTGGGTTCACCACGGTGTCTACCGGAGTTATTTTAATTCAGATGTTTAAAGAGTTTAACATCAGCTTCTGGGAACTAAGCAAGACACCAGACAAGAAGGAGTGAAAAGACCAGTCTTAAAAACGACCAGTGGCTATTCCATGTCAAATTGAGGAAAGCTTGCGCTAACATATATTTTCATTTTCAAAAATATTCAAATTTTTTTTTTATTGGCAATGCAGAAAATATTCTTTTATGTAAGGGTAATGATAACTCAGTACATTTACACTGCTGGAGAATAGTAACCTACAACTAGGACATGACCATGCACTGTGGCCATCATGTATTTGCTTAGATAGCGTGAAGGTGTACTCAATTACCTTTAATCTGCTCCCACATCCCCTAACTCCCATTTATTTTTTTAATGTGTTGGAGCAGTGATAACGGCCATGTACTACCTTCTCTGTCAGAGGGGTTCCATTAGTGCCTACTTTTGTATTGGACTGCCATTGACCTTTTGATAGTGTTTGTTGCTGTTTACTACAAGGAGATACCAGTGGTTCTTCATACAAGGGACACCTTGTCTGATACAGACTGAATGGGTCCCACCACAGGTGAGGTTACTTCTATAGAAGGGTCAGTGGGTCCTGCTGGCCGCATGTTTGGACCACAGTGCTCATCAGTCATTATACATAATGAATAAAGTCATAATACACAAACAGGTACTAAGGAAAAATCTCATACATAGAGGGAATTTGTTCATTTGAATTTAAGGGCACATTCACATCACCACACCGTGTTTTGCGGTCCGGGCAGCCCATTATAGAAATGCCTGTTCTTGACCACGACTGCAGACAAGAATAGGACGTGCTGTATACTTTTTGCAGGGTCGCGGAACAGAACAACGGAAGCGGACATCACACGGTGTGCTGTCCACCTCTTTTGCGGCCCCATTGAAATGAATGGGTCCGCACCCGTTCCGCAAAATTGCAGAACAAATGCAAACTCATTCATACGGTCGTGTGAATGAGCCCTAAGGCTGATTATATTAGGTGTCCAATAATAGCCAGGATAGAGGATTGGAATTCGGGCAGCTGAGCGGGAGATTGTGCCTGGCACATGATGGAGATTCTCAGAGGTTGTAATTCCATGCACAGAACCAGCGAGCCGCCAGTGAGGCGTAAGGCTTGGTGCAGGGGTTATAATCGGCCTGCAGCTCAAGGGTCATAGCATATTTATGTTTATACCACTGTTCTGGGTGGAATTATTTTCAGGGAGAATATATGTTGCTTATACGGATTTGTGCTCTGGATTTGTGGACCTTTATCCCATAATTGATCCAGTGAGTCAGGTTATATTAAACAGGAAGATTTGAGAAAAGTCTTAGTGGTACACATTCCGCAGATTTTTTTTCATTCCAGTTAAAAATGTATAATGCTGAAAAATGCTATTTATTAACATGGAATAGCCATTGTAGATGGATGCGTCTTTATTGTGGTAAAGGGAACTGCTCTTGTCAGATGCACTCAGGTATCACATTTAAGGCCACTCAGTATTCATTAGAACACTTGACAACTGTTTACTGATATATGTTATTTAATCACTAGTAATAGAAGATGTAGTAATATTAGAAAACTGAACGTGGAAAAGAACTTTTGTACAGTTCGTGTCTGTATGACTGCCAAGCATTGTCTGAATTACTGTAGTGTAGGAATACACATTTATCATGGGCGGTTACACAGTCTGAAACAGTGAATGGCACTAAACTGCAAGAGCATCTTGACATTAAACATTCGTTATCCAGTTTACAATGGACAAGTCTATAACTGAAATGAGTATTACAACTTTATACCCACCTCATTAGGAAATGGTTAATATTACTTTCTATTTCTCGCCCATTGACCATAGGGGAAGCAATACTTTTGTAGCGGATGACTTGCAGGAATGCTCGCACAGAAAATCACTTGTATCATGTATCATCAGAAAATAACCTACTGTTTAAATCAAGTTTTTATGTTAAACGTATTGTTCAAGAATTTTTAATGACATTAATTTCCACGTCACAATTTTTTTTTTTAAAGTGTAACTGTCATTTTTTTTATTTTTGTAAGAGACTTGCTAACACTGACTGTGTTATGTAAACAGAAGACAGAGGAGCGTTGCGCAGGCTCAAAATGGGCCACTTTAGAGCGATTTTTCTAATAGAAATGTACGATTTCAGTAATTAAAGTATATTACAATAATGATCAGTATCACTGCCCCTATACATTACAAAAATACAAAAAAAAGAATTACAGTTTAAAGGGAACCTGTCAGCTCCAAAACACCCCCTGAACTAGAGTAAGAGATGTATAGTGTAAGTGATGCTGAATCCGAATATGTAAGTTTTATCTTCATACTCACTTCCATTCCGACGCTGTGCTCCCACAAACCTGCAGTAAACTGCACTCACTGGACTCCGGTGCTCACTCACATAATGGAGAGGACTCAAAGAAGAGTCCTCTCAATGTATTTTACTGCTGGTTTGTGGGAGCACAGCGTCGGAATGGAAGGGAGTATGAAGATAAAACTTGCATATTCGGATTCAGCATCACTTACACTATACACCGCTTACTCTAGTTCAGGGGGTGTTTCGGAGATGACAGGTTCCCTTTAAAGGGGTTGTCCGGGTTCAGAGCTGAACCCGGACATACCCTTATATTCACCCAGGCAGCCCTCCTGAACAGGGCATCAGAGCATCTCATGCTCCGATGCCCTCCCTTGCCCTGCGCTGGATCAGGCAGGGCAAGGGCTCTTTTGTTTACATAACACACTGCCGGGCGGAGGCTTCCGTGACGTCACCGGCTGTAATGGGCCGGCTTTAGCGCTGCCGGCTAATTAGCGCAGGGCAAAGGAGGGCATCGGAGCATGAGATGCTCCGATGCCCTGTTCAGGCGGGCTGCCTGGGTGAATTTAAAGGTATGTCCGGGTTCAGCTCTGAACCCGGACAACCCCTTTAAGTATCTGAAAAAAAAAATATGTGATACATTTCCTTTAAAACATGTAGAGTTACAGCCCAGCCTAAAGCTGACCATACACCAAAATATTGGAGGTCTATGATCAGAGGCTTAAAGGGAATCTGTCACCTCATACCTTTTATATAAATCCATCTCACATGGTAGATGTGTGCTTGTCATCACATTCTAATGCTCTTGCTGGAATTCTGCCCTGCGGTCTCCAGCCGTGAGACTTCAGGGCCAGATATGAGTACGTCTTCACTGCCTGGACTTGTCAGTCAAATCGATGGGGGCACGGCCTGGATGAGAATGAGCAGAACCTCTGGGTGCAACGGCAATAACCTTGTGGCACCAGGAGGCTAATTTGCATATTATTAAAAGGCTAAATTGGGAGAACGGTACAAGATGGGAGCAAGAGCATTAGGCCTCATGTACAGGACTGTATGTATTTTGCAGTCTGCAGATTGCAGATCTGCTAAATACAGATGCCATCCGTGTTGCATCTGCATTTTTTGCAGACCCATTGAGTTTAATAGGTCCGTGGTCCGCATTTTGCAGCCAATTATAGGACACGTTCTTTTTGCAGAATGGAGGTACGGGGGCAGAAAGCAAATGGATCATCCGCAAACTGCAGAACACAGACCCAGAGTCAATGGGTCCGCAAAAAAAAAAAATGCGGATGGCATACGTACTGCATCCATGTTTTGCAGACCACAAAACGGATATGATCGTGTGCATGAGGCCTTAGAAAGTGCTGATGGATTTATATGAAGGTATGACAAATGACAGATTCCCTTTAAATTGTTTTATATAGCGTAATATAAAGATGACACAAATCTAATAATGATTGTAATTTAATAAAAAGTAACTTTTTTTTACTAATGTATTTTAGAACTTTAGGCAGCAGATATGTATCCATGTGTCCTGCTTTGTGTTGTTTTTCTAATTCAAGGTGTGAGCCGGACCCCCAGATAAGCCATAAGGTTTATGTAAAATGTTGGATTTATTATTGAATTAGGACAGTCATATTAAGCAATACTGTCTGAAAATGATAATAATAATGTGAATTATTTGCATTGCAGAGAACTACAAAGACCTGTTCATCTATGCATAAATAACAATTCTCTAATATTGTATTATTTATTTGGTAAGCTTTATGATAATAAGTGCTGCCTGCCTCCAGATGACAGGGAAGCCACAAGGAATTTGATTTCCAAGCTGCGGCTCTTCTGTATCTTTGAAATAATCTACTGGTGAGGAATTGAGAAAGAAAAGTGAACCTATGATATATTTACTGTATTAAACATGATGATCTTTTTAATAAAGCATACAATATATTTAGCAATGTGTAAGGGGAGATGGAGGAATAAAGAATCTCTGACATATCAGGATAAGGCTTCATGCAGGCGGCTGTAACTTGTTTTGCGGTCCACAAAACACTCATACTGGCTTGTTCGTTCCACATTTTGTGGAACAGAAGGTCTGACCCTCAATAGACCAGTCCTATCCATGTCCATGATATGGACAAGAATAGGACATGTTCTGTTTTTTTAAGTGAACAGGTCCACATCCGAGCCACAAAAAATAATGCGGCTCAGATGCGGACGTAAACAACGTTTGTGTCCATGAGGCCTAAGGTAAAGGGGAAAAAAAGGTACTTTAAGAAGCACTCCCAAAAAAAAATGTTATTCTCTGACACAAATGCAAACTGTAGTGAAGGTAATCCTCTCATCACTGACTGTATTTGTGAATTATAACCTCCATTCTGATCCTCAGCTGTATCATGTGACCAGCACTCTGACTTTCCAAATAACACAGCGTGTTATGTGTGGACAGGAAGTCAGTTTCTCTATGTATTACTAATGGAGCCTCACTTTCAGTCTCCTAGGAATGAATAGAGAAGCAACTGACTTCCTGTCCTGTGTCAGTTGGAAATCAGAGTGTTGATTTGATATTCTACAGTAGCTGCCTAGACATGCACCAAATGTATCACAGTAATTCATGCTAGCTGATAAATTTGGTCGATAATTAAAGGGGTTATCAGATTGGCAGGGGCCTGTCTCCCAGCCCCCTGACAATCAGCTGTTTGAAGAGAAAGCAGCGCTCATACAAGCGCTGCCTTCTCTTCACTGTTTGCCTGCTCACCATCAGAACCGCAGCGGTGAGCAGGAGTGCCAATAATGGCACATTTGAAGTGTAATTGTGGTAATTTTGTGCCCATTCATCCAGAAAAGGATTTTTGAGAGCAGATACATCTCGCAACCTCCAACCTACTTCATCCCAGAGGTGTTGGATGGGGTTGAGGTCAGGTTCTTCCACACCAAAGTCACCCACACCTTTATGGACCTTGCTTTGTACACTGGGGCTCAAGGGGGCCTTCCCCAAACTGTTCCCAGAAAGTTGAAAGCATACAATTGTCCAAACTGTCTAGCTGGCTGAAACATTATGGGATCTCTAGCTTGCTGAAACAAATTATGGGATCTAGCGTGTCAGGCAGGTAATGTTCCCCTGGCATGTGCCAAACCCAGACTCATCCACCAGACTGCCAGCAGAAAAGCATGATTCCACTGCTCCAGAGTCTAGTGACAGTGTGCTTTCCACCACTCCCTCCAAGATTTGACATTGTGCTTGGTGATGTAAGACTTACATGCTCAGACAGGGAAACCCATGAAGCTCCCCAGCACCCAGTACTGATGTTAACCCTTTCAGTACCGAAGGTTTTTTCGGTTATGCATTTTCATTTTGCCCTCCCTGCCTTCAAACAGCCGTAAATGTTTTATTTTTCTGTTCACATAGCTGTATGTTTTTTGCAGGACAAGTTGTACTTTCCAACGCCACCATTTAATATTGCATATGGTGTAGTGGGAAGCGGGAAAAAAAATCCAAATCGGGTGAAATTGCAAAAAAAAACGCTACAGTTCTACGGGTTTCTTATTTACAGCGTTCGATGTTCATTAAAACTGACCAGTTACTTTCATTCTACTGGTCAGTACGAATCCGGCGATACGTAATATGTATAGTTTTTCCTGCGTTTTGATATATAGTGATAAAATAATTATAAAGTTGGCCTTTTTTTTTTTTGTCATATCTTGACCCCTATAACTTTTTGGTATTTGTGTACAGAGCTGTATGGGGGCTCATTTTTGCGGGGCGATCTGAAGTTTTTATTGATACCATTCTGGGGTGTGTATGACTTTTTGATCACTTTTTATTTAATTTTTTTTAGAAAAAAAAAGCGACAAAAAACAGCGAATCGCCATTTGGACGCTTTTTTCCGCCACACAATTCGCCGTATTGGAATTTTTTTTTAATATATTTTAAAAGTACGGGCGTTTTTGGTCATGGTGATACCCATGATGTCTATATTTATTGTTATTTAGGTATTTATTTTTTAATTATATGGGAAGGGATTTGAACTTTTATATATTTTTTATTTTATATATTTTTAACATTTTTTTTAATTTTTTGTGATTATTTTAAAGCTCAAATATGAGCTAATATATTGTGTTTTGTTTTTTTTTCTTTATGAGCAATCAGGGATTTACTAGATGGAGATAAATCCAAGAATTGCTCATTTCTTATCCTGGCCTGCCATCTAGTGGCCAGAATAAGAATTGCACTTTGAAAGCTGTAAACCTCATCAGCGAGGTTTACAGCTTTCAGATGATCGTGTACAGACACCCCAATTGGCCACACGGGGTGTCCGTACACCAAGACGCAACTAGATGCCGTGATTACGTGTGATCACGGCATCTAAAGGCCTAGGAAGACGCCGCCGATGGCGGTAAGTACCCGCAAGTCTCTGCTGTTAGAAACAGCACAGACTTGCTGGTCATGACGTCCGCCGCACATGTACGGCGCTGGGAGTCTAAGGGTTAATGCCAGAGGAGGTTTGGAACTGTACAGTTATTGCATCAGCAGAGTGTTGGTGACTTTTATACACTAGGCACATGACACACAGCACTCGGTTCTAATTCTATTCCACTTTGAAATAATACCACTCACAGTTGATCTTGGAATATCTAGTGTGGAAGAAATTTCCTTTTAGGGTGCCTTCATACGTGGCAGATTTTGTTGCAGAAATGTTTTTGACTGAAAATCAGTTCTATTCGGTGAGATTTTTTGGTGGGAAACACATGGATTTCTGAAAAACCTATTCACATGAATGGAACTGATGTTCAGTCAAAATTTCAGCAGCAAAATCTGCTGTGTGTGAAGGCACCCTTACATTACCATATTCATGGACCCATTATTTCACAAATGTGTGAAAAGCAGACTGCATGGCTAGGTGCTGGATTTTATACACTTGTGGCCAGGGCTGTGGAGTTGGAGTCGGTGTCCATTTTGGTGGAGTCAGAGTCGTTTTAAAGTGGACCGAGCTGATACAGTTAGTTCAATGCCGTCTGTGCTGAATATATTTTCATAAGAATTTGGGAAAATGATGAAATGTCCTATAAATGTCTGTTCTATTCCTGATGCTCAGCTGTGAAGCTCCTCCGCTACAGATCAGAGGAAAAAGGCACTGGAAAGGAATGGCTGCACTCATCTCAGATCTGCTAGAGAAAACAGGATTAAAGAGTTTTTCTCACTAGTTACAAAGATTAGCTTTCAACATAAAGGGACAGTTAAAAGAAGACATTTTCTAAATACATTGGTCAGTCATGAACTAGAGACAGTTCAGCAGGTCTCTCACTGCACATAGGTTTCTATGGTAACCTGCAGACTAGAAAGACTTATCTGATTTGCTGAGAGCAGGAGTGAACTCACCCCCACAGAATGATGGGACTGAGCTCTGATTGATTACCTGCTGTAAGCAAAAGGTACGTGTTGTGAGGACTGAAAAGCATGACTTTACCTGTAATTGTGTTAGAGATCACAATCTCCTTCTCTGTCAGAGTAAGTTAATATATGCTAATAACTGCTGGAGACCCGCCCACAGCCTGAGGAGACAGAGTGAGTGCAAAGTGCCTGTCAGCCAGTGAATCATCGTGCTGAGAAAACCCCTTTAAGGCAAGTACTTCTTATTATATCTAAACTATCAATAAACTGTGCATAAATCAATTGTCCAGTGCATGTTCTCTCTGTATACTTTCCTCTGAGCTCATGTTTGGAGAGCTTAGCTGCTCTGATGGCTTCTATATGCTATACATAGAATATAACGGGGAAAACTGTTTTCTAACATCTTAAATTCAGAAATACAGAAACACATGTGAAAAAGTACTATAGGTGTAGAAACCATTGCCAAGCCTTTGTTATCTAGCACTGCTAGTAGTTCCACTTTCTAGACTGTGAAGCAGTATAATGTAAAACACCTAGGGCCTTATGTATGAAAACTGTCCCATAGAAACCAATCAGAGCTCCGCTTTCATTTCATATAATGCTCTGGAGAAATGAAAGGAGAGCTCTGATTGGTTGCTATGGGCAACAAAGAAAGTCTTAGACCTAGACAGTTTTCATACATCAGGCCTTTAGTGAGCTGTACCCAGAGAAAAGCCTAATACTGAAAGTTCAGAGTAAAGATATCTAGTAAAACATATATTACACACTTTTTTTTGCCATGACATATCTGTACTATTGATTTATGCAAAGTTTGCTTAACCCCTTCCCGACCGCCGCCGTACATGTACGGCGCGCGGGCGGTGCGGGGACATGACGCCCGCTCGCGGGTGCGGCGGGCGTCATGGCCGGCAAGTCTCTGCTGTTTCTAACAGCAGAGACTTGCCGCATCTTACCTCCGTCTGCGGAGACTTCCTGGGCCTTACTGATGCCGTGATCACGGCATCAGGATGCGTCTGAACCCGGAAGCCCACGCTTCCGGGTGGTGTACAGACGCCCCGATTGGCCAATCGGGGTGTCTGTACACCATATGAAAACTGTAATCCTCGCTGGTGAGGATTACAGTTTTCAAACTGCAATTCTTATTCTGGCCACTAGATGGCAGGCCAGGATAAGAAATGAGCAATTCATGGTTTTAACTGCATCTAGTAAATCCATGATTGCTCATAAAGAAAAAAACAAAACACAATAGATCAGATGATATTTGAGCTTTAAAATAATCACAGAAAAATTAAAAAAAATGTTAAAAAATATATAAAAAATAAAAAGATATAAAAGTTCAAATCACCCCCCTTTCCGTATAAGTAAAAAATAAATACCTAAATAACAATAAATATAGACATCATGGGTATCACCGTGACCGAAAACGCCTGTACTTTTAAAATATAAAAAAAAAATTTCAATACGGCGAATTGTGTGGCGGAAAAAAGCGTCCAAATGGCGATTCGCAGTTTTTTGTCCCTTTTTTTTTTCTAAAAAAAATTAAATAAAAAGTGATCAAAAAGTCATACACACCCCAGAATGGTATCAATAAAAACTTCAGACCGCCCCGCAAAAAATGAGCCCCCATACAGCTCTGTACACATAAATACCAAAAAGTTATAGGGGTCAAGATATGACAAGGAAAAAAAAAAAAAAAAGGGCAACTTTCTAATTATTTTATCACCATCTAAACGCAGGAAAAACTATACATATTAGGTATTGCCGGATTCGTACTGACCAGTAGAATGAAAGTAACTGGTCAGTTTTAATGCACATCGAACGCTATAAATAAGAAACCCGTAGAACTGTAGCGGAATAGCGGTTTTCTTGCAATTTCACCCCATTTGGAATTTTTTTCCCGCTTCCCACTACACCATATGTAATATTAAATGGTGGCGTTGGAAAGTACAACTTGTCCCGCAAAAAACAAGCCCTCATACAGCTATGTGAACAGAAAAATAAAACAGTTATGGCTGTTTGAAGGCAGGGAGCGCAAAACGAAAATGCAGAACCGAAAAAACCTCCGGTCGTGAAAGGGTTAAAGTTGCTTAAACATGCGCCATGTATGAGAGAGTGGGAGTCAGAGTCGGGAGTTAGGGGAAATTGAAAAGTTGGAGTCTGTGATTTGGCAATGGAAGTGAATGAAACACTTAAATTCAATGATTAACCCCTTCCCGCCCGATGACGGCTTATCCCATCATGGGCGGGGGCCGCTTGCCGCCCCATGACGGGATAAGCCATCATAGACTGTAACGGTCACAGTGCCAACTGTGACTGTGACGCCGGCTGTCATAGACAGCCGAGCGTCACAGGAAGCTGACAATGGGACCAATCAACCAAATATGACAGACCAATCACAGCTTCTGTGTACTATAACGCCGGTTATAGTACACAGAAACAGCTCCGCTCTCCTCAGAGTGTTCCTGAGAGAGATCGGAGCATTACTGTGTAAAAATCAGAAGCAGGCAGTGTAGAAAAGACGACCCCAGAGCCCCCCTCGCGCCCCAATACACCCCAGCCCACCCCACCGTCCTCCTCCTGTCCTCCCTGTAGTGTGATCCCCTGTCAGTAAGCAGCACAGCTCAGCGATTGTGAGCTGTGACTGCTTAATCCCAGACCCCTCCCCCCCAGTGTCCAGATCCCCCCTCATCCCTTAAGAGCACCCCTTCATATAGTCCATATCCCCCATCTGTGCCCCCCCCCCCGGGATCCAGTAACAGCACAGCTCAGTGGTGAAAAGCTGAGCTGTGTCTGCTTTGTCAGGGATCCCCACATAAGTAAACCCCCCCCCCCCCATCAAGACACCCCATCTCTCCTCCCATACCTCCGTGAGCACCCGAGGATCCAGCAGCAGCACACCGGCCGGATCCAGCAATAGCAGCACTGCTCAGTAGTGAGAAGAAGAACTGAGCTGTGTCTGCCTAGTTCCCCAGTACCCCAGTTTTCCCGTCCCATCCCCGTTTTTTTTTATTAAAAAAATATATATATATATATAAATGGTAGAGGGGATTAGTTTAGAATTAGAGAAGAGCGAGCATGCTCGGTAGAGCATGCTCAAGTGCCATTTTTGCGTATGCATTTGAAAATTGGTACGCTAATACATACGCATATTTTAAACTGTTCACTAATGCGTACGCATTACGTACAAATTGTAACAATGCGTACGCATTAGTGAACAGATTAAAATATGCGTATGTATTAGCGTACCAATTTTCAAATGCATACGCAAAAATGGCACCCGAGCATGCTCGCTCATCTCTATTTAGAATCTTAGTTAGGCTTAGGGTGTTAGGGGGGCAATTAGTATTAGTTAGATAGGGCTAGCATTAGGGACCGTTATAAGTGTAAAAAAATCGGATTATTCATTTTTACAGGCTATTTATGGGTTATTCCTGTGAACCAACTATAGGGTTAATAAACTTAAAAAATCTTGTTCTAAGTACTTTTGGGGGTGAAGTTTTTAAAATGGAGTGATTTATGGGGTTTTATAACATGCAGGCCCCATAAATCCATGTCAAAACTGGGCTGGTCCCTCAAAAAAAAACAGATTTTGAAATTTTGGTCAAAATTTAGAAAATTGCTACTAAACTTTGAAGCCCTGTAATGCCTTGAAAGCATAAAAGTACAGACTTTTTTTCTCTACATAAAGAAGACATATTGCTAATATGAATATATATCTAATTTATGTGGTATCACTATCTTCCTTAGAAGCAGAGAATTTCAAACTTAGAAAAATGCTATTTTTTCCAATTTTTCATGAAATTGTGGAATTTTCAACAAGGAAACACTGCAAATATCAACCCAAACCTATTACTAAAATAAAGTAGAATATGTCACGAAAAAACAGTCTTGGAATCAGTCGCATAGGTGAAAGAATCCCAAAGTTATGAATTAATAAAGTGACACATGGCAGATTTAAAAAATGTGGCTTCGGCATTAAGTGTAAAAGTAGCTTCGTCCTTAAGGGGTTAAGAGATGTGTCCCAGTAGTGTACGTTTGGTAAAGAGTAGTGTGAATATGAACTTTTATTCTGCTCCTTCACCTAACAGTTTTTTCTGAGCAAAATAATGTTAAAATTGATGTGTTTATTATCTTTCCCCCTAAGAAAAAATTAAAAAGTTATGACTGCTGGAACAAAAAGGGGCGAAAAGTTACTGGTCCTTAAGGCTAAAATTAGTTATGTCACCAAAGGGTTAAAAACGCAATTGTGTCCCAACAAGATTTCCTTCACACACATATTAAGAATCTAAAAAAAAAATGACATGGGTTTTTCCAATTTTAATGTGACTGTTAGGAGGTTAAGGGTAATCTGTTACTGCATTTTTGGACTGCTATCTACAGTAATAGATGTGTAGTACTGCAGGAGTCTGCATAAGGAGTCTGGATCACAATTTTTTTTAAATTATTTTCCTGGTGCTCCCAATTACTCCACTGTCAGTGCTCAAAGCTGCACTGAGATACACAGTCCAGACTGCTGTGCTGTTGTAAAATAATGGAGAAGACTCCTGTGCGTATAGACAGCAGTACTGACAATGTATTTCAATGCAGCTCTGAGTGTCGTTACCGGGGGGCAGGGGGCATCTGTAGCACAACCAGGAGACTCTACTCTGTGCAGAGGGGAGGAGCAGCCCCTACCCAGTGCTGTAAACAGTCTAGCATTAGCAAAACTGCTGGCAGATTCCATTTAAAATCATTAAGAAACTTGTTCTTGCTTCTTAAAGGCCCATTTTTATTACTGCTCGTACCTGATAAAATTTGGGCTAAATAAATGTGCCACTTATCTCCCAAAATAAATGTCCCACTTATCACCTAACGAACGAGCAAAGCGCTCATTCGTTGGGTGATCCAATTGTTTTTGTAGTATTCATAGTGATCATACTAACGATTGCTCATCTCCATACAGGCCCGATAATAACTACGTGTAAGGTTGGGTTTACACATTGCTTTAGTGTTGTTTTTTTATATGAACGCTGCAATCAGCCGTGTAAATGGACCTTAATGTCCTGTGCATATCTTGCCTCTAACCTTACGGTCCATTTAGATATTACTGGGCATTGATTGGTAACGAGCTTACCTATCATTGGCTCGTTAGCTGCATGTAGTCTGGGTCTGCACAGAAACGTGTTGTGTGACATGAAGATCACGTGATATCACATCTGATGATTGTCAGTCGGGTTGTGATGCAACATGTGACATGAGGTCGCTGAGACACAACTATTTCAGGAAATCCAACACTTAGATTGTACAGTATATCTGAGAGTAATATCACAGTCTATTTTCATTTCTCATAACTGCAGCTATGTATGTGAAAGAAACAATCAAAGTGCAGCTGCGATTCTCACCAAGCCTTTATTAGGCCATATAGAGTCCTCTTCGCCTCTTGCTGCACAATTTTATTCTTCTTTTCTGACCAACTGTTTCTGGGTTTTCAGCTGTAAGATCAGTAACTACTGATAAAAAACCTTAGGAAGCTTTGAAACGCGGTTAGCAGAAGTAGGGACAAAATTCATAGCTGCATTTATTCAGTGGAAGAACATCCCAGGATTAATCACATTAAAAACACAGCAGATAGCGCCACAGAGTTGAATTGCATGAACTGCACAGCAATAGGATCACATAAAAGTACAAAGTGACCAGCAGGGAAATACAAACCCTTAACAGTGCATCATCTCCACAAACAACAGGCTCAGAGAGACTCCAAGAGCTGAAAGTTGAGTCATGATGTGGACACAAGGCACTACTCATTGAAAAAATGCTTTGTTAAAAAAAAAAATGTACTACTCAGTGTAAAAAACCCTTTTCATGTACTCTTCATTGGGGGACACAAGAATCACTTGGGTGTCCATCGCTATTCCAAGAGGATCCTTAAACTGAGGGACATTGTGGTCTACATAGGAGGCCATGAAAAGAATAATAAAACACCATAAGCATTTTAAATATGTGAAGGATCATCTTCCCCAGGACGACTAAAACTGAGGGACATTGTGGTCTAGATAGGAGGTCATGAAAATAATAATAAAACACCATAAGCATTTTAAATATGTGAAGGATCATCTTCCCCAGGACGACGACCTTGACTTGACCTATAAAGTTTTTGGTCCAAACCGGTGCTGACTGTGATGTGGGCTGTGTTCTACATAAGAGGATGCCCCTTGGGAAGGGCTAGAATAAGAGGGTCCTAGTTGGGCAGGCCCTGAATGGGGGGGCACAGATTGCCAATGGCCAGAATAGTATTGGCCAGGTTGTTGTGGAACAAAATATAAGTGACCTGGTTGCGGAAGCCCACAATGCAGGTGGCCAGGTTATGGAGGCCCATAATACAAGTGGGCAGGTTGTGGATGCCCAGAATAGGAGTGGACAGGGAAAGAATAGTGGTGGACAGGTTGTGAAGTTCCTGAATAGTAGGGCCCATGTTGTTGAAATTTATAGTGAGGTTGTGACTAGAGATGAACGAACGTGCTCATAACGAGCACTGCACTGCTCGGCTCCCCTGCGCTCGCATGGGCGCAGGCAGTCGCTTCCGTCCTCCTCACCCGACGGAAGCGGCTGCCTGCGCCCATGCGAGCGCAGGGGAGCCGAGCGGTACAGTGCTCGTTACGAGCACGTTCGCTCATCTCTGGTTGTGACCCATAGTCACTGTCCAAACTCTACATACAGTGTTTATTATTTATTGTACTTATATAGTGCCAACATATTCTACAATGCTTTAAAGATTGTGATGGCGGATGACAATAGGGTTAGGCAAAGCACCCAATACTGGTATAGAGGGTGGCAGAGGTCGTAAAAACGTCTGTACAATCATCGCAGAGGCCTGTACAGGCAATTTTATGCTTTACAGTAGTCTGATGCATATTTGTACGGATTATACTTTGGTCTGGAGCGCTGTGTTCAGACTGTATATTCTGCTCACTCCTTGCTGCTTGCACCATTAATCCTGGCGGTAGTGAAAGAAACAGGCCTCACAGGCTTTACTGATATAGTGGTCCAGCATTAAAGTTAATTCCAAGAGCAGCCACTTAACTGCCTAGATGACATGGGCAATAGTGACAGTGGCATCTAGGAAGTTAGAGGGGCAGGCGTAGCAAGACTGCAACTGGTCGTTGGTCCCTATTCCACTAAGGTGCAGAGACAAACACCAAGAGACAAAAACAACACAAAGGGATAGTTGTACAAAAATGGGTCAGAAACAGGCAGACAACGTAGTACAAAAACGTGAGACAGAGAGTAGTCAATATACAAGCTGAGATCAAATACCAGATGGAATGCACAGCACAAATCACGTGAGACAGAGTTGTCAAAAGACAAGTCGAGGTCAAAAGCACAAACAAATCCAAAAGCCAGGAACCTAGCTAGTGAGCCCAAACAAGAATATCACTGACACTAGTGTATAGCCAGGAAGGGGATTAAATAGAGCACCAAGTCCCAGGATCAGAACCTGATAGTTCATGACTGGGCGCTCCATTAGTCAGAGTGCTAGCACACAGGAATAGAGCAGCTGAGCAATCATCTCACTGCTAATCTCACACACATGCCCGCTGTGAGGAGAAAGAGCATTGCATCCTATTGCTAAGGACGCTGTCACATCACCGGGGGCGTGGCTTAGGAGCGTGTCTCCCGCAGTCGTGCCAAAGCTGACGATATTGCCTCTGGAGCCCAGACAGGTAAGTTTGTGACATTACCCACCTTTTTAAGAGGGGCCACAGGACCCTCAACATGGGGAATCAGACTTCGTTAAAAATTTGAGGCGAAACTTTCTTATTAAATGAGCATAAACATCCTGACCCAGCACCCATGTTCTCTCCTCAGCACTATCTCTCTTCCAATGAATAAGGTACTGCAGAGAGCCTTGAAGTCTCCAAGAGTCAAGAATTTTCTCCACCTTGTACTTGACCTCGCCTTGAATCATCACTGGATAAGGAGGTTTAGGTGGAGGAATGTACTTCTTAAACAATGATTTATGAAAAACGTCATGTATCTTAAACAAGAATGGTAATTGAAGGCGAAAAGATACTGGGTTTAGAACAGATGTGATCTTTTATAGAAGCAAACTTTTTGTACAAAGCCGGAAACGTTCAGACTAAAAAAACACCTTTTATTAGCTTGTTTAATTTGGATGTTTTGAGCTTTTTCTGTGCCCAGATTATTTACGATAGCATTGACATGGTTGTTAATAGCAAACTCTGCTAGAGGCAAAAACCTCTTCCACTCGTTCTGACAGTCAAAAACAAAGCATCTTAAGAACTGCTCCAAAACCTGGTTGACCCTTTCAGTTTGTCCATTGAATGCAGATGAGAAGGAGAGTGTGATCCCTAATCTGTCACTAAATTCTCTCCAGAATCTCGAGACAAACTGGACACCTCTATCTGAGACAATGGACTCAAGCATCCCAAGTAATCTAAGAATATTGTCGACAACAAAGCAGCCAAGAAATTTCTTCAATGAAATCAGATGAAACATCTTAGGCTACTTTCACACTAGCGTTTTAAAATTCCGGTATTGAGTTCCGTCATAGGGGCTCAATACCGGAATAAAACGCTTCAGTTTTGTCCCCATTCATTGTCAATGGGGACAAAACTGAACTGAAGACAACGGAATGCTCCTGAAAGCATTCCGTTCCGTCTTCAGACCGGAGAACAAACCGCAGCATGCTGCGGTTTGCTCTCCGGTCCAGGCATCCGCACCAAGACGGATCCGGAATGACCCCCAATGCAAGTCAATGGGGGTGGATCCGTCTGGTGTGACCATAATGGTAACCGGATCCGCCCTCCATTGACTTTCAATGGAGTCCATTACGGATCCGGCTACACATAGACACATACAGACACAGACACACACATAAACATACACACACATATAGACATACAAACACACATACATACTTACATGCTCCCCGGCAGGTCTTCGTCATGATTCCACCAGGCGCCCAGCAGAGGGCGCTGTGCGGAATCGTGACCTGTGTGAGCCGTCCTGTCCCTCTGACGCTCCGAAGACCTGCCGGGGAGCATGTAAGTATGTATGTGTGTTTGTATGTCTATATGTGTGTGTATGTTTATGTTTATGTGTATGTATGTACTGTGTGACATGTGTGGGGCCGGAGCGCGGTTCCGGCTCCACACATGTCACTGCGGCAGGCCTGATCCGGCAGCACCCTTCACCTGCCGGATCAGGCCTGCCGCCAGTGTGAAAGTAGCCTTAGAGAACCTATCAATGACTACCCAGACAACCATCTTTCCCTGGAAAGGAAGAAGGTCCTTAATGAAATCCATTGAGATGTGGTTCCAAGGTCTCTGTGGTATGGGCAAGTGGCAAAGTAAACCCACAGGGCCTTTCTTGGGTACCTTGGCCCTAGAAATGACAATAATAGGGGGAAGAATATTACCAGTTCATTATCGATAGAATCACAGGTACCAAAACTATGTAACAAGGCATCCGCCTTCACATTAACGTACCCTGAATGAAAAGTAACAATAAAGTTAAACCGGGTAAAGAACAAGGCCCATTGTGCTTGTCTAGGATTCAAGTCCTTGTGATCCATAAGCACCGTGATTTGGTGCTGAACCCCCATCTTAGTAGTGCCGCCACTCCTCAAAGGCCCATTTCATGGCCAACAGATATCAAAATTTTGTGGAGAAAAATGCACATGGTTGCAAATTAGGGAAGACGATCCCTGAGATAGTATACCTCCTACATCAGAGGCATCCACCTAAAAAATGAATGCTTTGATGACATCTGGCTGAATGAGTATAGGTGCATGAGTGAAGCTTACTTTAAGTGTATCAAAGGCGGACAGAGCCTTAGGAGACCAATGAAGCCCCTTTGCTGGTTAAGTCAGTCAAACATTTTTAATGAATTTTCTATAATAATTTGCAAAGCCAAGGAATCAGTTGAAGGGCCTTCAAAGAGTTAGGTCTGGTCCAATCAACTACAACCCACACCTTTGCGTGATCAATACAGAAATTTTGGGGTGACAGGATATAACCCAGGAGAGAGACTTCTCTTACATAAAATTCACATTTACTTAATTTCACAAACAACTTATGGTCCCTCAATTTTTGGAGGCCTTTTCTGACATGTATAACATAAGATGACCAATCCAGGGAAGAAAACAAAATATCATCAAGGTATACCAGAAGAAATTGACCCAGGAACAGGAAAATATCATTAATGAGGTTTTGGGATGTTACACAGGAGGGGGGGGGTACTGGTTCCAGACCATGATTTTATTAAGTTCCCTGTAGTCAATACAGGGACGCAATCCCCAGTCTTTTTTACTTATAAAAAGGAACCCAGCACTTTTTACAGACTATCCCAAATATAATCTTTCATAGCCTGTCTTTCAGGCCCAGAAATATTGAAAATCCTGCACTTGGGAAGTTTTGCACCAGGAACAAGTTCAATGGTGCAATCATAGTCCTGATGAAAGGGCAAAACATCTGAAGCCTCTTTGGAGAACTTATCCTGAAAGTCCTTGATGAACTCAAGTAGTGTTCGCTTCCATAGTTTCAGACCAAATTGCTGGATAGATAAACAATGATTCGAGCACTGAGGTCCCCATTTAGTTAACTCCCCACAACTCTAATCAAAGACTGGACTATGTGCTCTCAACCAGGGTAATCCCAAAATGACATCAGCAGACAAGTTATTCAGGACATATAATGAACATCTTTCAGAATGAATAGACCCAATCTTCATAAACAAATCAATGGTTTTATACTCAATAAACCCACCAGCTAATGCAGTAGTATCCACCCCAGACACCAGAATGGGTTCAGGTTGTCTACATACCACAAGACCCAAGGCAAGCACAAAATTAAAATTAACAAAATTTGCTGTAGCCCCTGAATCAACAAAAGCAAAACCAGAAACTCACCTTCCCAGTAAAGATAAATTAACAGGAAAAAGAACTCTGGTGCTTTGCTGTTTCAGTAGCTGTCATTGTGGTGCATGAGAGCTACGGAAACAGCGTAGCACAACAAGTTATACTGTTCAGGGAGGCAGCAGAGGTGCTGCATCACAATGAGTAACAGGGTGTAATGTCTGGGGATCTTGAGTGCCAAGAGAGTAGCGCCAAGACTTGTGGTCCGGTGTGACCTCTTAAACGTTGAACGAGTGTGGAATTTAGAAAACATTTAAACTGTGGGTGCTAATGTGGCGGTGCTCCATCTTGCTGAAAAATTAAAGGAGTATTCCCATCTCAGAAATGTAGTTTGTATAATTAGATATAGCCATACCAATATTATTACTAATAGAATGTATTTATATAACATGTACCGTTCAGTAGATTTGACTATTTGTATATCCATTGTCCCACACACATCAGTCAGGCCGTTGCCCCTAGTTAAGGCTACCACAGCCATGTAGTAGTGGTGACCGGCTTGCTCCTTTTCAAACCCGCTCTGAGGTAACTGCTGTATTGTGAACGCACATTGCATGAGCATGCGGAGACACATCTTAGGGTACTTTCACATCTGGTCAAGATCCGTCCAAAACGCAGACTTTATAAACGGATCCTGCTCCATAGAGATGAATTGATCTTGGAACAGGATCCATTTCTCTGCGTTTTGGAAGGGCAGAAAAAATGCTACAATCCTAAGATGTGTCTGCGCATGCTCATGCAATGTGTGTTCACAATACAGCAGTTACCTCAGAGCGGGTTTGAACAAGAACAAACTGGTCACCTCTACTACATGGCCGCAGTGGCCATAACTAGGGGCAACTGCCTCACTGATGTGTGTGGGACAATGCATATACAAATAGGCAAATCTTCTAAACGGTACATGTTATATAAATACATTTGATTAGTAATAATATTGGTATGGCTATATCTAATTATACAAACTACATTTGTGAGATGGGAATAGTCCTTTAAGTAATTGAAATATTCATTAAATTATGGAAATAGTCAGTTCTGCAGCATTTTTAAGGTACATTTACCCTGTAACTGAAATTTATCTTGATAAAGAAAGGGCCATAAAACTTTCTTAGAAAAACGACACAAAAAAATTATGTTCTTGCTGTAGTTTCATGTGGATTTTCTAATTCCCATATAGTAACAAAGTTTATAAGGCTGAAAAAAGACATCTGTCCATCCAGTTCGGCCTGTTATCCTACAAGTTGATCCAGAGGAAGGCAAAAAAACCCTGTGAGGTAGAAGCCAATTTTCCCCACTTTAGGGGAAAAAATTCCTTCCCGACTCCAATCAGGCAATCAGAATAACTCCCTGGATCAACGACCCATCTCTAGTAGCTATAACCTGTAATATTATTACTCTCCAGAAATACATCCAGGCCTCTCTTGGACTCTTTTACTGAACTTACCATCACCACCTCCTCAGGCAGAGAGTTCCATAGTCTCACTGCTCTTACTATAAAGAATCCTCTTCTATGTTTGTGTACAAACCTTCTTTCCTCCAGACGCAGAGGATGTCCCCTCGTCACAGTAACAGTCCTGGGGATAACTAGATCATGGGAGAGATCTCTGTACTGACCTCTGATATATTTATACATAGTTATTAGATCTCCCCTCAGTCGTCTTTTTTCTAAAGTGAATAACCCTTATTTTGATAATCTTTCTGGGTACTGTAGTCCACCCATTCCACTTATTACTTTAATTGCCCTCCTCTGAACCCTCTCCAGCTCTGCTATGTCTGCCTTGTTCACAGGAGCCCAGAACTGTACACAGTCCTCCATGTGTGGTCTGACTAGTGATTCGTAAAGTGGCAGGACTATGTTCTCATCATGGGCATCTATGCCTCTTTTGATGCAACCAATTATCTTATTGGCCTTGGCAGCAGCTGTCTGACACTGGTTTCTACAGCTTAGTTTGCTGTTCACTAAAATTCCTAGGTCCTTTTCCATGTGTAAGAAGGACATGGTTTGGGAGAACCAATATCTGCCCCTAAAATGGTTAAGTAATGTGTGGTAAGCCTTGGGTGTGTCTCTGGGAACCAACAGGTTAACTCACAGCATAAGCAGGATTGATGGCCTGGATTGTCTGTGTTAGCCATAGCTAACATAGACAGGTTTGTAAAATATGTACTAGGCCTGCTTATACTGGAGTGAGGTTGGCAGTGGGACGCTCACTCCACCCGGGGCTCCGGTCCTAGGCTTCCAAGAGCCCACAGCTGAGGATCACATGGATCGTTAGGGCCTAATTTAAAGCCCAGTGTAGAACAGAGCAGGGTGGCCATGCCTGGAGAACTGACAGCTGAACGGCAAAAGGTATTGCTTGTGCCACCCAATACTTGTTATTGTACCCGTGGGCCTGGTAGCCGGTCCCACGTATAGTTAGGAATTGTGTTTGGTGTTAGCTACTGGCTCAGCCGAGCAGGATTTTTGTTAAGCCAAATTGTTAAGGCTTATGCTTATGTTTGATTAAGAAAGTGTGAAATAAAAAACACTTCATTTGGACTTTAACCTGTCTGTGTCCCTGCTTCCTGCACAACTACCAAGTGTCCACCAGAGCGAACCCCCACACATGTCAGTGTTACCCAGTGTTTTACCATTTAGTATGTACTGGTGACTTGCATTATTCCTTCTCATGTGCATAACCTTACATTTGTCAGTGTTAATCCTCATCTGCCTCCAATCTGTCCAGATCCATCTGTAGCAGAGTACTGTCCTCTTCTGTGTTAATTACTTTACACAGTTTAGTGTCATCTACAAAAATTGATACTTTACTGTGCAAGCCTTCTACCAGATCATTAATAAATATATTGAAGAGAATAGGGCCCAATACTGACCCCTGTGGTACCCCACTAGTGACAGTGACCCAATCTGAGTATGTGCCGTTTTCTTTCACTGAACCAGTTACTTACCCACATACAGACATTTTCTCCCAGACCAATACTAACCTTTTATGTGGTACATTGTCAAATGCTTTGGAGAAGTACAGATATACGACATCCATTGATTCGCCGGGGTCAAGTCTAAAACTTACCTCCTCATAGAAACTGATTAAATTGGTTTGACATGACCGATCCCTCATGAAGCCATGCTGATATGGAGTTATTTACTTATTTTCATTGAAGTACTCCAAGATAGCATCTCTTAGAAAGCCTTCAAACAGTTTACCCACGACAGATGTTAAACTTACCGGCCTATAGTTTCCGGGCTCTGTTTTTGGACCCTTTTTGAATATTGGCACCACATTTGCTATGCGCCAATCCTGTAGAACACTCCCTGTCAGTATAGAGTCCTTAAATATCAGAAATAAGGGTCTGTCAATGACATTACTTAATTCTCTTAGGATACGGGGGTGTATGCCCTCCGGTCCTGGCGATTTGTCTATTTTAATCTTTTTAAGACGTCGCTGTACTTCTTCCTGGGTCAGACAGAGCACTTTTAATGGGGAATTTACTTTTACAGTGCCTTGCGAAAGTATTTGGCCCCCTGGAACTTTTCAAACTTTTGCCACATTTCAGGCTTTAAACAAAAAGATATAACATTTTACATTTTTGGGGTGGTCACAGTTGTGAAGTGGAACGAAATTTATTGGATCATTTAAACTTTTTTTGTAATAATAAAACTGAAAAGTGGGGCGTGCAAAATTATTCGTCCCATTTACTTTCAGTTCAGAAAACTCACTCCAGAAGTTCATTGAGGATCTCTGAATGATCCAATGTTGTCCTAAATGACTGATGAAGATAAATAGAATCCACCTGTGTGTAATCAAGTCTCCATATAAATGCACCTGCTCTGTGATAGTCTCAGGGTTCTGCATCATGAAGACCAAGGAACACACCAGGCAGGTCCGTGATACTGTTGTGGAGAAGTTTAAAGCCGGATTTGGATACCAAAAGATTTCCCAGGCTTTAAACATCCCAAGGAGCACTGTGCAAGCGATCATATTGAAATGGAAGGAGTATCAGACCACTGCAAATCTACCAAGACCTGGCCATCCCTCTAAACTTTCATCTCAAACAAGGAGAAGACTGATCAGAGATGCAGTCAAGAGGCCCATGATCACTCTGGATGAACTGCAGAGATCTACAGCTGAGGTGGGAGAGTCTGTCCATAGGACAACGATCAGTCCAACACTTCACAAATCTGGCCTTTATGGAAGAGTGGCAAGAAGAAAGCCATTTCTCAAAGATATCAATAAAAAGTCTGGTTTACAGTTTGCCACAAGCCACCTGGGAGACACACCAAACATGTGGAAGAAGGTGCTCTGCTCAGATGAAACCAAAATCGAACTTTTTGGAAACAATGCAAAACGATATGTTTGGCATAAAAGCAACACAGCTCATCACCCTGAACACACCATCCCCACTGTCAAACATGGTGTTGGAAGCATCATGGTTTGGGCCTGCTTTTCATCAGCAGGGACAGGGAAGATAGTTAAAATTGATGGGAAGATGGATGGAGCCAAATACAGGACCATTCTGGATGAAAACCTGTTGGAGTCTGCAAAAGACCTAAGACTAGGACGGAGATTTATCTTCCAACAAGACAATGATCCCAAACATAAAGCAAAATCTACAATGGAATGGTTGAAAAATAAACGTATCCAGGTCTTAGTCAAAGTCCAGACCTGAATCCAACTGATAATATGTGGAAAGGGCTGCAAACTGCTGTTCACAAACGCTCTCCATCCAACCTCAAAGAGCTCGAGCTGTTTTGCAAGGAAGAATGGGCAAGAAATTCAGTCTCTAGATGTGCAAAACTGATAGAGACATACCCCAAGCGACTTGCAGCTGTAATCGCAGCAAAAGGTGGCACAACAAAGTATTAATGCAAGGGGGCCAAATAATTTTGCACACCCCACTTTTCAGTTTTATTATTACAAAAAAAGTTTAAATGATCCAATAAATTTCATTCCACTTCACAATTGTGACCCACTTCTTGCTGATTATTCATCAAAAATTTTAAATGTTATATCTTTTTGTTTGAAGCCTGAAATGTGGCAAAAGGTTGAAAAGTTCAAGGGGGCCAAATACTTTCACAAGGCACTGTATATTCTGCATTTCATTTGACAGTTTATTTTCCTCAGTGAATACAATGGAGAAAAAAATATTTAGTAGCTTTGCTTTCTCCTCATCGCTCTCTGCAACTCCCCCCTCATTACTCTAAAAGGCGACACCTTCAGGTTTAAGTCAACCGAACCAGGGATTCCCAACCAGTCTCCCAAGCTGGTACTTGCCTGGCCTTAGGCTGTGTATCTTCTGTGATCTGACGAGTGCAGGTACATTCAGCTTAGAATAACCGTTGATATGCGCACATTGTGATGCTTAACCCCTTGGCGCATTTGGACGTAACTGTACGTCCAAAGTGCAAGTAAGTTGCGGCATTTGGACGTGCAGTTACGTTCAAACTGCTTACCGGGACTGTGACACTATAAAGTGTCACAGCCCCGGAGTCTCCGCTCTTCCGGAGAGCAGAGACCTCGGAGAAGCCGGCAAGGGACCAATCAGAGTGGTCCCTTGCCAGCAAGCGCTCCGATTGATTAGTCTCTGCAGACTAACCAATCAGAGAGCTTCAGTACTAAAATGCCGGTTTCAGGCTGCGATCTCCACTCTGGAGATCGCAGCCTAAAACCAGGTAAGTTTTCTGTGCCCCCCCCTTGTAGTGCCCCCCTGGTACCTCCGTTGCCCCCCGGTCCTACCCGCTCCTGCTCTCTGTATTATATGATGGCAGCGGCTCAGGATCGGAGCCGCTGCCATCAGCAGAGAGTGTGAGCTGTAATTACAGCTCACACTCTGCTGCTACAGCTGAAATTGGTGCTCGCACCGATTTCAGCTGTTTAACCCCATAGATGCTGCGGTCAGTAGCCGCCCGCTGCCTCCATGGGGTTAAGAAGGAGGGAGCTCCCTCTCTCTGCCATCGGGCCGCTGCCATTGCATTGTTACCATGGCAACCAGACGCTTTACAAAAGCGTCCTGGGTGCCATGTACCTAAGGCTGATTAGACCCTCAGGGTCTTATCAGCCTTAGTGTAACACTGAAACAGTGCATTGCAATAGATGACTATTGCAATGCACTGTATAGCCATCAAGCCCACTGGATCTTCAAGATCCAAATGGGTCTTGATAAAGTTTAAAAAAATGTAAAAAGTAAAAAAGAAAAGTGTAAAAAGAAAGTAAAAAAGTAAAAAAAAAATAGTTTAAAAAAAGTTAAAAAGCGCCCTTTTTCCCCAAATGAAGTAAAAAAAAGTAAAAAAAAAAAAGAAAAAGTACACATATTAGGTATCGCCGCGTCCGTATCGACGGGCTCTATAAAAGCATCACATGGTCCCCGCAAAAAATGAGCCCCTACCTGAGACAATCGCCCAAAAAATAAAAAAACTACAGCTCTCTGACTATGGAGACACTAAAACATGATTTTTTTTGTTTCAAAAATGATATTATTGTGTAAAACTTAAATAAATAAAAATAAGTATACATGTTAGGTATCGCCACGTCCGTAACCACCTGCTCTACAAAAATATCACACGATCTCTCCCCTCAGGTGAACACCGTAAAAAATAAAAAATAAAAACTGTCCAAAAAAAAACATTTTTTGTCACATTTCATCACAAAAAATGTAATACCAAGCGATCAAAAAAGCATTTGCCCCCAAAAATAGTACCAATCTAACCGTCATCTCATACCGCAAAAAATGAGCCCCTACCTGAGACAATCGTCCAAAAAATTAAAAAAACTACAGCTTTCTGACTATGGAGACATTAAAACATGATTTTTTTTGTGCTTCAAAAATATTGTGTAAAACTTAAATAAATAAAAAAAAAGTATACATATTAGATATTGCCGCGTCCATAACGACCTGCTCTATAAAAATATCACACGATCTAACCTGTCAGATGAATGTTGTAAATAACAAAAAAATAAAAACTATGCCAAAACTGCTAGTTTTTGTTACCTTGCCTCACAAAAAGTGTAATATAAAGCTACCAAAAATCGTATGTACCCTAAAATAGTACTAACAAAACTGCCAACTTATCCCGTAGTTTCCAAAATGGGGTCAGTTTTTTGGAGTTTCCTACTCTAGGGGTGCATTAAATGTGACATGGCAACTTAAAATTTTTCCAGTGAAATCTGCCCTGGCGTTCCTTTCCTTCTGCGCCCTGCCGTGTGCCTGGATAGCAGTTTATGATCACAAATGGGGCATTTCTGTATACTACAGAATCAGGGTAATAATTATTGAGTTTTGTTTGGCAGTTAACCCTTGCTTTATTCTTGGAGTAAAATTATTTAAATGGAAAATCTGCCAAAAAAGTGACATTCGGAAATTTTGGCTACATTTTCCTTTAATTCTTGTGGAACACCTAAAGGGTTAATAACGTTTGTAAAATCAGTTTTGAATACCTTGAGGGGTGTAGTTTCTAAAATGGGGTCATTTTTGGGTGGTTTCTATGATGGAAGCCTCACAAAGTGACTTCAGACCTGAACTGGTCCTTAAAAAGTGGGTTTTGGAAATTTTGTGAAAAATGTCAAGATTTGCTTCTAAATTTCTAAGCCTTCTAACGTCCCAAAAAAATAAAATGTAATTTTCAAAGTGATCCAAACCTGAAGTAGACACATGGGGAATGTAAAGTCATAACAATTTTTACTATGTATTTTAAAAGTAGAGAAATTGACATTTGGAAATTTGGAAATTTTTCTAAATTTTTGGTAAATTTGGTATTTTTTAATAAATAAGAATGAAATATTTTGACTCAAATTTACCACTGTCATGAAGTACAATATGTGACGAGAAAACAGTCTCAGAATGTCCTAGATAAGTAAAAGCGTTCCAAAGTTATTACCACATAAAGTGACACGTCAGATTTGAAAAATGGGGCTCCGGCATTTGGTCCAAACTGGCTGTCGCTTGAAGGGGTTAAAGGGCTTGTCCGGGTTCAGAGCTGAACAAGGGCTGTTTTGTTTACATTGTCACACTGCTAGGTGGAATTATCGGAGTAAGAAAAAGCCCATACAGCAGTGGGCAAGGGGCAGCATCAGAGCATGAAATGCTGAGTAAGTGAAGGAGTTATATCTGGGTTCGGCTCTGAACCCAGACAACCCCCGTAAATTCTTCTCATGCTTTTCTCTAAAAGGTGTGCTCAACGTGTCCTCTTCCCCTTACATAAACAGAGAGTTTACTCATAGTGTCGGTACCAATGACGAATGCTCTTTCCTTTGTCATCTGCACCAAGAGCCTCTACCAGTTGTACCCAGTATGGCCCACAGGTTAGATAGTTGTATGAGAGATTGCAAGTTCTCAGCTAGCACGACGGGTGAATTTGCACAGGCTGCACAGAAAACTCTCTTGAATTCTTCTTTTTTTTTTTCTCTGAAGTGTGCAGCCGCCCTGTGCTCTTCCCCTTACATGGTACATAAGCCTGTTTCTTAAAATTGTCGGTACCAACGACGAATACTCTTTGGCACTGACAAATCAATGCTGAAACACATGCTGCGCCACAATCACAATTGAAGATTCAGTCTTTCTGTACTGCAGAATGCTTAATGTCTTGTGTTGCAGGGTGACCATCTTACGAGTAACTGAGGCTAGAGCTGTTAGTGTGCTGGAAGAGGCATCTAGCTGTAATCATCTGAAAGTTTGTTATGGCAGTTAGTGTGGGACCCTATGCCAACCAACAGATTTGACTTTGGGCAGAAACTAAGGGTGTTATCCTGACAGTCCCCTGGTATTCACTCTTTAACCCCCATACAAGGATCTAAACTTAACTGCAGGAGAGCCACCAAGTCTCTACCTCCTAGAGTAGTCTCTATGTTATTGGCAGCCGACCCACGGGGGTAAGAGTCACAGGTGTAGAGCACTGAGGGATCAGGCTAAATCACTGTGAGGAACAGAACAGTCTGAGGGCAAGCAGTGAAGGGTCAAAACAGTAATGAGGCACAGGTCAGGCAGCAAAGAATCAGTCAGGAATCAGCCAGAAGTCAGTACATGAGCAGACAAGACAACACACATTTGCAGGAACTAGCTAGCTAGAATAACCTATTGCTCTGGGTATTTAAGGCACCTTCCACAGCGGGTCTGGACTGACAACATAACAAACTTTGCCCTGCCCTTTCAAGTGGTAAGAGTTTCATTGATAAGTGTCTGGTGGATACAGAGATATAGCAATTTCAAATCGTGTCCATCTTTTTGAAACACATTGTACCTGATAAGCGGCACAGCCACCAGTTCTGAAAACGTGTAACATGCATGTGTAATGTTTGACAATACTACTAGCCGAAAGGTCACATGTAGAATACAGACAGCACAAAATTAATCTCGTTATATGATTAAAGGGTTATTCCCATCTCAGACAGTGTGGGCAAATCGCTAGGATATGCCTCCATTGTCTGATAGGTGTGGGTCCCACCTCTGGGACCCGTACCTATATCAAGAACAAAGTGGGGAGCTCTGTTCCTGGAGGACCCTGGGGTCCGGCCACCACCAGGCGCAGCTCCCCACTGCGCTCATAGAAATGAATGGGAGCGCACCGCGCAAGTGTGAACACTGCTCCCATTCACTTCTGTAGAGCCGACGGAAATAGCCGAGCCAGCGCACAGCTATTTTCGGCAGCCCCATAGAAATGAATGGAAGGCGGCTGCGCATGCGCCCTCCTTCTCTTTTGGAGCCCCATTCTCGATTTAGGTGCGGGTCCCTGCGAGCCCTAGCGATATGCCCCCATTGTCTGAGATGGGATAACTCCTTTAATACAAGGGTCAATATACCAAGAATACTGCGGCAACTGAAGCACATTTTGCCTTCTTTTAAAGGGCCCAGATCAATAAATACTGCACAAACTGAGGAGAATGGCACAAAACGGCACATTTAACATTTTCAAACCAACTTTTGGGCACCACAAGGGGACCATCTATGATTCCACTCCACTCCACTATGAGGGTCCCATTATAACAGCCTTTGGCATAGTTATGCCATAATTCAGGTCTCTCCTGAATCAAACTGATTAGCAGGTCCATGTTGATCCTGTAGTGATAGTTAGGGAACAGTGCAGCCCTGACTTCCACCCAGACCCTGTTCCCTACCTACTGGGACGATCCGCCCTAAATAGCGGCCCTCAACTTAGAGGCAGTCCCTATTCTGACTAAATGCACTGTGCCTAACCTGAAAGGAAGGGGTAGACAGATTATTCAGGTCAGAAAACATCACTTCACTAGCTATAAACACAAAGTCCGGTACCAAGCTGCGCCAGAACCAGGAGAAAACATCTTTAGCGAATTCATGAGACAAAATCAAGGTCAGGTCGACTAAAGATCAAAGAACCAGCAATCTAGAGGGTGTAACAAATGCTAGCCACGCAGGAAGAACAATCACAGCATCCCCGATCTGTTTTTATGCAAATGTCAAACAAAAAACTATGAATGTCCTAATACGCAATTATTGGTAAATTTTCAGACTTCAGAGAGAAATAAGGGGACGCTCTTCAGCACAAGGGGTCCATACACTGCCATTGCACTGGGGCCCTTTGATGTCTGCCTTTGCTTCTGCTCTCCCTGTAAGCAGCTGAAAAGAAGGATTTTAGCATGGCGGCTGCCATACAGTATCAAGACAGATAGCTTGGGATAGGAGCTGCAGGCACAAGACTTTTGTAAAGTTGCTTCTTGTTCTATTACAGATGTATTGGAGCTAAGAAGCATTACTGCTGAAGGGCACATAGCCCATGTCTGCTCCTGTCTACTGCTGTGCGCTCTGACCCAACCCGAATCTAGCTCACGTGCTTGTGTTTTTGATAAAGTTAGTTGAAAAAGCCTATCACATGTCCTGTCACATGTCCTTCCCAGACTAGTGCAGCGGCTGTGGCGGAAGCAGGAAGCTGGTGGAGCCGGAGTGACGTCAGGGCCAGACTGTGAGCTGCCAGCTGTGGACCCATGGAGAGAGCGGCCCCGCTAGCTGGAAGGCGAGTGACTAGCGGCATAGGAGCGGGGGGCAGGTAACGCGCCGTCTTATGTCACGTGTGTCCTGGTGTAAGTACATAGCACTGCATGCCGGTATATTCACCTCTATACACATACATAGCACTGCACTGTACACATACATAGCACTGCACTGTACACATACATAGCACTGCACTGTACACATACATAGCACTGCACTGTACACATACATAGCACTGCACTGTACACATACATAGCACTGCACTGTACACATACATAGCACTGCACTGTACACATACATAGCACTGCACTGTACACATACATAGCACTTACAATAGCACTGCACTGTACACATACATAGCACTGCACTGTACACATACATAGCACTGCACTGTACACATACATAGCACTGCACTGTACACACTGCTGTACTATATACCGGTATACACACCTCTATACACATGCATAGTACTGCACTATACACACTGCTGTATTATATACCGGTATACTCACCTCTGTACACATACATAGTACCGCACTATACACATACATAGTACTGCACTATACACACTGCTGTACTATATACCGGTATACACACCTCTATACACATACATAGTACTGCACTATACACACTGCTGTACTATATACCGGTATACACACCTCTATACACATGCATAGTACTGCACTATACACACTGCTGTATTATATACCGGTATACTCACTGTACACATGTCTGTACACATACATAGTACCGCACTGTACACATGCATAGTACTGCACTGTACACATGCATAGTACTGCACTGTACACACACCGCTGTACTATATACCGGTATACACACCTCTGTACACATACATAGTACCGCACTATACACATACATAGTACTGCACTATACACACTACTGTACTATATACCGGTATACACACCTCTGTACACATACATAGTACTGCACTATACACATACATAGTACTGCACTATACACACTGCTGTACTATATACCGGTATACTCACCTCTGTACACATACATAGTACTGCACTATACACACACCGCTGTACTATATACCGGTATACACACCTCTGTACACATACATAGTACTGCACTATACACATACATAGTACTGCACTATACACATACATAGTACTGCACTATACACACTGCTGTACTATATACCGGTATACACACCTCTGTACACATACATAGTACTGCACTATACACATTGCTGTACTATATATCGGTATACTCACCTCTATACACATAAATAGCACTGTACACATACATAGCACTGCACTGTACACGCTGCTGTACTATATACCGGTATACACACCTCTATACACACCTCTGTACACATACATAGTACTGCACTATACACACACCGCTGTACTATATACCGGTATACACACCTCTGTACACATACATAGTACTGCACTATACACACTGCTGTACTATATACCGGTATATACACCTCTGTACACATACATAGTACTGCACTATACACATACATAGTACTGCACTATACACACTGCTGTACTATATACCGGTATACACACCTCTGTACACATACATAGTACTGCACTATACACATACATAGTACTGCACTATACACACTGCTGTACTATATACCGGTATACACACCTCTGTACACATACATAGTACTGCACTATACACACACCGCTGTACTATATACCGGTATACACACCTCTATACACACCTCTGTACACATACATAGTACTGCACTATACACACACCGCTGTACTATATACCGGTATACACACCTCTGTACACATACATAGTACTGCACTATACACATACATAGTACTGCACTATACACATACATAGTACTGCACTATACACACTGCTGTACTATATACCGGTATACACACCTCTGTACACATACATAGTACTGCACTATACACACCGCTGTACTATATACCGGTATACACACCTCTGTACACATACATAGTACTGCACTATACACATTGCTGTACTATATATCGGTATACTCACCTCTATACACATAAATAGCACTGTACACATACATAGCACTGCACTGTACACGCTGCTGTACTATATACCGGTATACACACCTCTATACACACCTCTGTACACATACATAGTACTGCACTATACACACACCGCTGTACTATATACCGGTATACACACCTCTGTACACATACATAGTACTGCACTATACACATACATAGTACTGCACTATACACACTGCTGTACTATATACCGGTATATACACCTCTGTACACATACATAGTACTGCACTATACACATACATAGTACTGCACTATACACACTGCTGTACTATATACCGGTATACACACCTCTGTACACATACATAGTACTGCACTATACACACACCGCTGTACTATATACCGGTATACACACCTCTATACACACCTCTGTACACATACATAGTACTGCACTATACACACACCGCTGTACTATATACCGGTATACACACCTCTGTACACATACATAGTACCGCACTATACACATACATAGTACTGCACTATACACACTAGTGTACTATATACCGGTATACACACCTCTGTACACATACATAGTACTGCACTATACACACACCGCTGTACTATATACCGGTATACACACCTCTGTACACATACATAGTACTGCACTATACACACACCGCTGTACTATATACCGGTATACACACCTCTGTACACATACATAGTACTGCACTATACACACACTGCTGTACTATATACCGGTATACACACCTCTGTACACATACATAGTACTGCACTATACACACTGCTGTACTATATACCGGTATACACACCTCTGTACACATACATAGTACCGCACTATACACCTGTTCCGTACTGCTCTTCCTGTCTTTCACCTCACTGTTTGTACATATACATAATGTATGATGGGAGAACTTTATTGCTGAGTGATTCCCAGCTGTCGGCAGTGGTCATGGAGGGTGACAGGCTTGCGGCTTACAGTGACCCCTTGTAAGATGATACCAATCAATGTTGGGTTGCACGCTGGGAAGTGAGGTGCAAAGTGGAACGGACTCTTTCCAAATCTCATATGCGAAGATACCACTGGACTCCTCAAGATATGATGCAATTAAAGGTTCATGTTTTATTAGAAAATAGATTCCAAACTTAATCCAAAAGGGAGTATTAGGAAAGGACAGTAGTAATGTGACTAGATTCTGACGTCCTCTTGTGGGCCGTGGTCACAGGGAGAAAAGAAGGTGGAGTGTGTGGAGTGCCTGTGGGACAGCGGTATGGCGCTGCAGGGAGATGGCGCCTGTAGCAGTGGACTGAGCTCCCTGCAGCTCCATTCCGCTATCATGGACATATCGGTGGAGTTTGTCATGGTGGACCGATTTATGTCATTAATGCTCGCCGTGTGAAGAGTCTTCATTAGTGATTACTGATCATCCTCTGCTGGTTAGTCTGGAGCAGGGCTGTGGAGTCGGAAATCCAAGGTTATTTCACTCCGACTCCTGCTCTGACTCCTTAAAGAGGACCTGTCACCGCTCCTGACATATCTGGTGTAATAGCTTCATGCATTCCCCATGTGATAACAATTCTGGAGCATCTATTCTTATATCTCTATGTTGTGCCATTCCTGTATTATTTCTACTAGAAGTTATGAATGAATTACTATTTGCCTTCAGTAAGGGAACAGAGGGGAGGTAACCAGTTGGGGGTGTGTATCTGCACAGTCTGAACATGGCAGCACTGATTGGATAGAGTCACTCTGTGCAGAGACACACCCCCAACTGGTTACCTCCCCTCTGTACCCTTACTGCAGACTGCTAGGAATTCATTCATAACTTCTAGTAGAAATAATAAAGGAATGGCACAACATAGAGTAATAAGAATAGATGTTCCAGAATTGTTAGTACATGGGGAATGCATGAAGCTATTAAACTATACATGTCAGGAGAGGTGACAGGTCTTTAAAGGGGTTCTGCAGTTTTTTCAAACTGATGATCTATCCTCTGGATAGATCATCAGCATCTGATCGGCGGGGGTCCGACACCCGGGACCCCCGCCGATCAGCTGTTTGAGAAGGCAGCGGCGCTGCAGGAGTGCCGCGGCCTTCTCTGTGTTTACCGCGGGCCCAGTGACGTCACGACTAGTATCACTGGCCTGGGCGGGGCTAAGCTCTGTTCACATGAATGGAGCTTAGCCGCGCCCAGGCCAGTGATGAAAATGGTCAGAGGAGTGTTTTTACTCTTCTGGAAAAAATGTAGCGCGACCTCTGCTCCTAACTGTGCCATCCGCCATTAGTGGTGAGCTCCATCAGGGTATACCCACTGCTCTTCAGAGGGTTGTGCAATGTGTCGTTCCTCATGTTTCAGAAATAAACAGTTTCCATGAGTGTAATTACCGACTTATAAATGACGGGAAAACAATTTAGTGGCGTCCAGGCTGATTGTTACTCTGCCAGCCTGTGGTAATGGCTGTGCTGCCAGGGGAGCGCTGTGTTAATTAGTCACCCGCCTCATTGTGGCACTCCCTAGAGATGAGGCGGCTCCTCCAGGATCTAGTTCCTCATAATTAGCTTTGGTCATAGGAGACGTTCCTCATTGTTTAGTCTTGTAGCACCTGGAGAACATATGGTGGTGGCTTGTGCCTGTACTGAGGCGCAGTCTCTTTTACGGTCTGCTTCAGAGTGGCTGTGTTTCTGGACCTCACTCCAGTTTGCCATTCTACTCTTTGCTTGCCATCTGCCTGTGTGATAAAATAATGGCTCCAACTTGCCTTCCTGAGTCCTCTCTGAGCCAGCGCCACCACTGACACCTCTCAGCTGGGCTGCAGCCATGGCATTTGGTTTTTCCTGCAGCAGTGATGATCCGCATACAGCCAATCACTGGCCTCAACAGTGTTGTGCCCTACACCACTAAGGTCAGTGATTGGCTGCAGCATTATACTGGATGTCCCAGCCGCAGCCTGCCTGAGAGTACTTCATGGCAAGAGGCCTCCGGAAGGTTTAAATTATGTATTATATCACCCTGCCTGCAGTTGGCCCCTACAAACTTTGAGGGGGTGTTTTAGACTTTTAACAATTTATAGTGAGCAGTACCTAAAATATAACTTTTAATCAATTCCCATTAAAAAAATACCCTATCTACGGGTTATTCTGTAATACATAGGTGCATAAATCGTCAGAAATAATATACATAGGTGTGATTATCCTGTACGGGATATGGACTGGTAGGGAGGGGATAAAAAGCTGTCCCTTACAGAGTTAACCCTACAATAACCTCGGCAAAGAGATGCGACGTTAAGGTCCCCGTACCTACACCTATTTTGCCCTCAGCAAGTCCCTCACAGGGAAGACAACAATATGGTCCCAAGTCCCGACGCGTTTCCCCTTCACATTTATGGAAGGATCGTCAGGGGACCCTTGAAATCATGTATTAAAGGACAAGCAAAAAACATAAAAAGATGACTCAACAGATAAGGATACCCCTTATGATATAAATAGCCCTTTGGCAGATTGATCCAATAATCAAGATGTGCCTCTAGTAGATTGATATTTCATCAATACAAAAATCTGCACATAGGGCAAAGGTACAGTGACCTAGCCAGTCAAATCAACCGCACATTGGAGTGAGCCATGGTATTACTCACGGTTACCGCTACCCAAACTGGGCTAAAGGGGGTTCCAGAAGAGACTTTTACAAAAGAAAATAGAAAATAGAAATATTATTATTAAAAAGAAGAAAAATGTTTACCAATCAGTGGAGTTAACTCTCCACTGTTCCAGCACTGATACCCGGTGGTCCCTGACAGTCTTTGTCTGTTTTCCTGTATTGATGATGTGCTGTACATCTGTGTGACCACTGCAGCCAGTCTTTGACCTAATGACAGGACACAGTGATTGGCTGCAGTGGTCAGGTGGATTTATGTCACATTATTGATCCAGCAAAATAAACAAGGACTAAATTGGGCTGAGCTGAGATACCAAGCACAACAGTTATCAAATGTATGGCGCTGTGTTTGGTAAGCTGTGAGGAGGCCACGGTGCCCATCAGAGCTCCAGGGAGTGCCGCAGCTTCCTCAAACAGCTGATCGGCAGCAGTGCCGGAAATCAGCCCCCCACTGATTTCATATTGATGACCTAGCCTCTAATTTAGGGCTCATAAAAAATTTTTTTTAAAAATGCGGATCCGTTTTTTTGCGGATTACATACTGACCCATTCACTTCTATAGGCCCTTTTTTCCATTCCATGGCTCCGCAAAACCAATGAAACATGTTCTATACTTGTCAGTGAAAATCAGGATATGGCCTCATTGAAGTCTATGGGTCCGCAAAAATATGAAATGCAATCCGTTTTTTTGTGGACATGCTGAACTGTCCGCAAAAAAACGGATCCATATTTTGGCGGACATCATACGGCCGCCTGAATGAGCCCTTAGGGCCCATTCACACGACCGTATTATTGTGGGTCCGCAAAAATGCGGACCCGCAATACTACGGCTGCCGCCTGGCGTGTGTTCCACAGCGCTGCCCGCTCCCATAGAAGTGATTGGGGCCGCATCTATTCCGCAATATTGTGGAATAGATAAGGCCCCATTCATACGGTCGTGTGAATGGGGCCTTACTCTAAGCATATTAAACACGCACGTCCTTTAATAGTACACAACAGTGTAGGAACATATGTATGGGTCATAAAAGGTAGAACACAGATCCCTATAAGTACAGGCTTCCTGTATATGCCAAGGCCAGTGATTTGTACCAAAGCCTGTATGACAGGCCGAATCATTGTAAGTGCCCATTCACACGACCAAAATTGCGGAATAGGTGCGGGCCCGTTCATTTCTATGGCCGGCTCGCGATCTTGCCGAGCCGCGGCTCCGCAAGAAAATATAGAACATGCCCTATACTTGTCCACAACAGCAGACAAGTATAGGCATTTTGACTGGGGCGCCCGGCCGTGTGTTCCGCAAATTGCAGAACAGACGCTGGGCAGCACCCGTAGTATTGCGGGTCCGCATTTTTGTGGACCCGCAATGCTACGGCCGTCTGAATGCGGTCTAACAGGCCATAGGGCATTTACACAGCCTGCCTTATAGGAAGTGTCTGTAGTCCATTACTAGGACTGTGTGGAGGTCCTACACTTAAAGGGAACCTGTCATCTCCGAAACACCCCCTGAACTGGAGTAAGAGATGTATAGTGTAAGTGATGCTGAATCCGAATATGTAAGTTTTATCTTCATACTCACTTCCATTCTGACTCTGTGCTCCCACAAACCTGCAGTAAAATGCACTCAGTGGACTCCGGTGCTCACTCACATAATGGAGAGGACTCAAAGAAGAGTCCTCTCAATGTATTTTACTGCTGGTTTGTGGGAGCACAGCGTCAGAATGGAAGTGAGTATGAAGATAAAACTTACATATTCGGATTCAGCATCACTTACACTATACACCGCTTACTCTAGTTCAGGGGGTGTTTCGGGGATGACAGGTTCCCTTTAAAGAGGACCTTTCACCACTCCTGACATGCCTGTTTTAATAGCTTTATAGCCCCATGTACTAACAATTCTGGAACATCTATTTTTCTACTAGAAGTTATGAATGAATTGCTAGCAGTCTGCAGTAAGGGTACAGAGGGGAGGTAACAAGTTGGGGCTGCACAGTCTGAACATGACAGCACTGATTGGCTAGAGTCAGACTATGCAGATACACACCCCCAACTGGTTACCACCCCTCTGTACCCTTACTGCAGACTGCTAGCAATTCATTCATAACTTCTAGTAGAAATAATAAAGGAATGGCACGACATACAGACATAAGAATAGATGTTCCAGAATTGTTATTACATGGGGAACACATGAAGCTATTAAACCAGGCATGTCAGGAGTGGTGAGGTCCTCTTTAAGTCGCTATTACACAGACAGATTATTAAGATGATCGCTAACAAGTGATCTGGCGGTGTAATACTGCTGCCAATTACCCGATGAACGAGCTTAATTGGAATCTTTTAACATGCTTAAAAATCATTACTTGCCGGTGGCAGATTGTACCGTGTATTTGCCTCACTGCTGTTGACAAAGAATGATTCGGTATAGGGCCTAGCGATGGCATTAGCGATCTCTCCTCCCCATACTGTAGAGGAGATCGATTCGATTGCCAGAAAGGTGCAATTCCCTCCTGACAATCACCTGCAGAATCTGTCTGTGTAGTAGGACCTTTATATCTTCTTCTCAGCATGAAACATGTCCTCTCCTGGAAATCACCTGTATTATCAGCAGTGTAGATACTTGTGCATATCTACTATTGATAGCGGACTCTCCATAAAGCTAATTTATCTTCCCTTCCGGGAGGCGTGTAGCTTAGGTGAGGTGAGAGCCTGTGCTGCCAGGTACCATGTGATTTCATTGATTTTTCTCTGTCTTAGTGCTTGGATACTATCTTGTGTAAGTGGATGATGTGTAACCCTTTCAAGACCAACGCCTTTGGATACCTGAAAAGTCCAGAGCAAAATTTCCGGCCGGCCGATAAATATTGGCTGATTTCTCAGCAGGCCAACAGTTATGTCTCCTGATCCTCCAATACATATGCACACTAGCCTCGGCTCTGGCAGAACACAAAGGATCGAGCAGTCAGCCATCTGAGAAGCAGGAGGCGCCCTACTCATTGGATGGTTGGCTGATCCCATGGAAGTCAGTGGGTTTGGTCGATGCACATCTAATGAGTATAGCCAGTTTAAGGGTGGACTCGGCATGCATGTTGGTACCTGCGTCCCTGAATTAGTGGAGGCCTTTGAAGCACTAAATGGCAGAAGGCAGAGGGGACCCAGCATGCATGTGGAACCAACACCCCCTGATTATATGGAAGCCAAGGTTGGCACATAACATGTAGGAAATAGTGTTAGGTTCCCGTTCTACAGAGATCACCTTGACGATTTGGTGGACGGGCTCGGATAATTTTGTACAAAATATATTTGCCAAGAATCTCTAATTTACCAAACAAGCATAGCATGAGCTTCAGAGTACTCTATATCACTATGGCATTTTGTGCTTTATCTGGTTAGCAGTGTGCCGTTGCATTGTATGTATTTTCCTTTTCATGTCCTGTTCTTGTCCGCAGAAGGGGAAAAAATGAAAACTTTCTTTTAACGTTTTGAAAGGTAATGAGAGTAACCAGATCAGATTATGTCCAACCTCATTCATTGTCTTTGGGCACCAGATCGTGCCGTGCACGTAAATTCAGCTCTTTCCTCCACTGACGAGCAGCCAGTTGTCAGGAAGGAACGTTTCCTTCTCGTCAATTCTCTGCTCATTGGCACAGGGTGAATGCACCTTAAAGGAGTTGTCCCACAACAGAACCACATGCTCAGTTCCATCCTTTAAATGCCAATAGCTGCTACAGAAAGGACACCCCCTAACCTGACAGTTTGAAATAAATCTAGCAGAACAATTGGAGCAATGAATGTGGAGATCTCTGGATCCAATTAGGTACAGGTCTGGTTTTAGCTTTGTTAGAAAGCGGTTGTCATGTACTACCTTATGTATCAGTTACATTTTTCATGAAATAACCCCTTCAAGAGCAGATAGAGACAGATACAGCGGGACAAAAACTAGTGACCGGTAATATATGTGTGGTTAGAATTGTTTTTAATTTATTATTTATTCATTTTACTATTACTATTTTTTTCAGGATCTGGAGCATGATAAGAGGACACGATGGGTGTTATCCCATCATTCCTCTGCACGCAGATGACAGATAATAGTGTCATATCCTCCCAGCACGCTCCTTTCCCCCATCAGTGTGGGTTTTTTACATCCCAGGAGGGAAGCCTCTCAGCACTTGGGTCCCATTGATGAGCACAGCATTTACTTTGGAGTGCTTTCTTCTTGTGACAGAGAGCTGATCATTTCAGGACTGACTGACACAGTGTCATGGCTGATAGGTGAAAGCCCCCCTTCCCCCCAATACAATCAGAAATCCCTTACAGAATATCTGTAAATGGGCTTTCTTAACCAGACAGCTCCTTTAACATCTGTTTCTCAAAAAAAGCCATAAAACTATAACTGGATAAGCCATCAAGATGGCGGTCACTTTGTCGGAAGGTTGCCGTTCTGATGGTGGGAAGGTCACTCATGTAGGAATCTCTTATAAGTGGCATCGCTCCGTTTTTACAATGACGGCTGCAAAATTGTTCATTTTTTCTTAAGAGAAAGAAGTGGCGAGGAACTTGCACTGCGGTGACATAGTTATCACCCTGCCTTATCTCAGTGGAGGTTAAAGGTGCGGTGTTCTGCCATGGCGACAGTAGTGTCCTCTACTAGCAGAGTGTACAAGGTCATCAGCGGGATAGATCAGCTATTATATGTTTTACATGGTAGGGTATGGCCGCGCCTGACGGTTCTCACAGCTCCATGTCCTGACATATAATCATGTGCTGCTCGTGTGTCCACGATCTCTGTGATATTGTCTTTATATCCTTTTATCACTGTGAAATCACATTTTATACTCCTCTCTTTTACAGATCTAACAGAAGATTCCCGACAAAAAGCTAATGCATGCGGAGATCCATGTGTCCCAGTTTGTAGCGCAGACACCAATGTGGGTAGACTAAGAGCATTTTAAAGATGGGTCAAGACAAAGGAAAATTGGACTTTTATATTGGTCTCATCCTGGCAATTAGCTCAAGTATATTTATCGGTGGCAGCTTCATACTGAAGAAGAAAGGGCTGCTGCGGCTGGCAAGAAATGGCTCTATGAGAGCAGGTATATAACGGGTCTTGTTCTTGGCACCACGCTGTACTGGGCAGTTTTATCAGTATTAAGCTCTCTGGTCACCTTGTAGCTAGCAATGACTTCTTGGTAAATCCTTTCATCACATGGGAGGTTGAAGCAAATTGTCAGTTTAAATGGTGCAATAACTGCAGCAGTGTTCTGTAAGATTGTGGCCTGACCCTGCTGGTGTCGTGCACACTTATATATGAGAATGTGCCTGAGGGTTTCAGATAACTAATAATCATGAGAGCATTTTTCCAGGATTCCTCCCAGCAATGAATTACTAGAACATTACAGTCCACCCCTCCTTACAGTGAAATGGACCAGGATCAATAGCTAGCTCTCAACTTCACAACCAGAAATATTAGGTTTATTGTCCCTTTAAGATCGCAGTTGAGGACACTTGTATATAATGTATCATCAGAAAATTATATTGCAATTTGGGATATTATTTTCCATGTCACTATATTTAAAAAAATTACCTAAAGGAATGCAGTTTTTGTTTTAACCACTACTATGAATAATATGCTGAGACTTCATGTTCTGTACAGGTAACTTTTAAGTAGCCGTCACATTATTATGACATGCAGAATTACAATGACAAGTAACACCTCTGTGTAGATAATACAGGATCCATCAGTTACAATAGCTTATCATCTCCCTTCTGACCTCTGCACAGGTCACAGAGCATGCCTCCCCTAGAAGTCAATGGGGTCCCCCCTGTACATTTTGTCTATGGCCCATGTGGTTGCTGTTAAAAACAGGAAGTCTTAACCTATTGTAGGCCTAGTGGCCAGTGTAAAAACTGCATAAATTTAGGGGGGGAGTTATGCAGATTTAGGGGGGGAGTTATGCAGATGTAGATCGGGACATGGAAAATAAAAACAAATAAATAAAATCACCAAAAATTCTAAAACAAATGTATAACATAAAAACAATGTAAACAATAGCCCATTTTCTGATGACACATTTCCTTTAAAGTGATTACAGTAAAACTATTTCAGAAGGACACTTAAAAGTGGGGACCTCTGATCTCTCATACAGTGCACTGTATTGCATTACATTGTATTACGTCTGTCGGTGTATTGCATTACATTGTATTACGTCTGTCTGTGTATTGCATTACATTGTATTACGTCTGTCTGTGTATTGCATTGCATTGTATTACGTCTGTCTGTGTATTGCATTGTATTACGTCTGTCTGTGTATTGCATTGTATCACGTCTGTCGGTGTATTGCATTACATTGTATTACGTCTGTCGGTGTATTGCATTACATTGTATTACGTCTGTCGGTGCATTGCATTGTATTACGTCTGTCGGTGTATTGCATTGCATTGTATTATGTCTGTCTGTGTATTGCATTGTATTACGTCTGTCTGTGTATTGCATTGTATTACGTCTGTCGGTGTATTGCATTACATTGTATTACGTCTGTCGGTGTATTGCATTACATTGTATTACGTCTGTCGGTGTATTGCATTACATTGTATTACGTCTGTCGGTGTATTGCATTACATTGTATTACGTCTGTCGGTGCATTGCATTGTATTACGTCTGTCGGTGCATTGCATTGCATTGTATTACGTCTGTGTATTGCATTGTATTACGTCTGTCGGTGTATTGCATTACATTGTATTACGTCTGTCGGTGTATTGCATTACATTGTATTACGTCTGTCGGTGTATTGCATTACATTGTATTACGTCTGTCGGTGTACCTGGAAGCCCTGGAGTTATTTTTTGGCCCTTGACTCCCATAGTAACCTATGTCACAGGAGGCTGATGGAGTGAGATGCCTCTCTCTCTAACCACTTAAATGGCTGGGTCAGCACTGACATTGGCATCTAAGGGGTTAAACCACAGGGATTAGAATTAACTCCAATGCTGGCTTTTAGAGCAAGGAGGCCAGCAGGACAATATTGCTGGCACCTGCACTGCTCCTGTCTTGGTGCCATCACTGTGCCATAATATCATGGTGACTCACACTAACTACCTTACTGCCTTTTACAGCTATGTGTGAGACGGATGTAGAAAGAACAAACATGTATAAAATATTTGCAGTGTAATGCGTGAGCTGCCCGCCTTTAAAAGTCTCTGGTGAAAAGGCAAAGTTGAGTTCTGTCTCGTAAAAGCCAAAGTTAACACAATAAAAAAGCTAATAAAACCGCCATTCAGTGGCAGAGGGAAAGCCACGTTAATACTAATGTGATTGTTATGGTTTTCTCTTTCTTGTAGGTCAAGGTGGTCATGCGTATCTGAAAGAATGGCTGTGGTGGGCCGGGCTCCTCTCAAGTAAGTATCTAAAGAAAGCTACATGTTACTGGAGCCTCCTATGTGTGTTCTCGTGTCTCAACTCCCTGTAGCCACTTATACATGGTGTAACCATCATGCCAGTTACAAATGGGTTTTTCTGTTTTTCTTCCAGTGGGAGCTGGTGAAGTTGCAAATTTTGCTGCATATGCCTTTGCACCGGCCACACTTGTGACCCCATTAGGAGCCTTAAGTGTATTAGTCAGGTAATCTGTTCGTAAAGCGTTATTTTTTACATAAATGTCATTGAATTATGATTTGTCTATCAAATTGGTTTTCATTATACACTTGTAAAAGAAGCCATGTGACATTACATCCAGGCTCCATGAGTGAAAATTCTGCATTTCAAATGTAGATCGTTCGTCTCGAAGGATATAAAAACATAGTTTATAAAGTTGATAAGGTTGAAAAAGACACAGCTCCATGAAGTGTATCTTAATACTCCTACCGTATTGATCCTGAGGAAGGCAAAAAGAAACCCTGTGAGGTGGTCACCAGTTGCCCCATATTAGGACTGGGTGATTAATTGAATCAATTAATCTCCATTTCAATTATGCGCAATTCTGAAATCAATATTATGGTAGGGCGACATGGCAACACGTGTCGCAGAAAAGTCGCACAACATTTTTTTGTACTGATGACCTGACAGTCACAAAAAATCCATCCAAGTTATATTTTTGTGCAAATGTCACATCACAGTCAGTATGTCGTATGTCACAGTGTGGCGCCATTGACTATCAGTACAAAAAATGTGCGACTTTCCTGTGACAATGACACATGTTGGCATGTAGCACTAGCCTTAGCCTCACCTCTACAGGCAGGGCTAATATCGGGCCACTGATCTCCATCCAGCCATTCTAGATGCCGCTAGATGTGATATCAGTGTGTTTGTCACGACAAGTTTAATAACGATAATGAGTGTATAAAAATGCAAAAACAAAACAAAGAAATGTTAAGTCTGATGTACCCCAAAATGAAACCAATAATAACTACATCTCGCCCCACGTATGTCTACATCAGACGAAAATGGTGTTCCCATGCCTCAGTCTTGATCTCCCTACACTGGTGTGAGATGCGCCTAATTTATTAAGAGGCAAGTGCATTTTTACTACAAGCTGGCGCAGACTTCATCTGTAACGTGCGCCACTTTCTGCGTTTGGGGGCAGGGCTGCTCTAATCCCCCTCCTTCCCAAGAAGTCCCACACCTTTATCAGCACTTCGGAAAATTGGCACAAAAATTCCTTATTGCCAAAGTAGTGCTTTAGGGGTTAAGTCTCCCACATGATAAGGAATATCTAACTGATCAGTGGGGGTCTGAATTCAAAGACTCCCACAATCCTGAATATGGGGGATCCCATCCCAATCGAGTATCCGGTTGAGCATGCGTCTTCCTTTCCATTCATTCTCTATGGGACTAAAGATTTTCAAATGACAGATTAGACATGCTTTTTCGTCCACATGTAGAGGTGGCTCCGCAAAAATATCCAAGGATGGGGCTCTTAAGTTGGTATTATCCAGACGGGGTACAAAAGGGGTTATATCCTTCATATATCAAATGTTGTTGGATAAATTCTTAGAATCACATCCATTGGTTAGAATGAAAGGGTGGGAAAAGGATTTGGGGAAAATTACAAAGGAGCAGTGGGAAGACATCCTGGAAGCAGTCCCGAAGTCCTCGCTGAGTGAACAGGGGAAATTCTCACAGCTATTCATCATTCACAGGGTGTACAAAACGCCGGTGTTTTTACATCGCATAGGGGTCAGAACGGACGCAAAATGTCCAAGATGTCACGTTGAACCAGCAGACTTACTACATATGCTTTGGAATTGTCCAGAATTAGACAAATTTTGGAGTGAGGTACTAATTAAGATAGGGAGAGCTTTTTCGATTAGACTGCCTAGAGATCCTAAAGTTTGTATTCTAGGATACATGGCTGAGCTCAGTGAGGATGAGTTTGATAGAACAGCAATTGGGAAACTACTTTATGTGGCCAGGAAGTTAATAGCACTTCACTGGATACAGGCATGTCCACCTACTATTCAGGAATTCGGAACCAAAGTCAAAAATATGTTAACGAGTGAAAAAGCGGTATTTCTGAAACGGGTTGTCCTCTCATGTTTGATAAAGTGTGGGGTAAATGGCTAGCCACGGCTTATACTGCTGGGTAGACTTACTCAGGGGTGTCATCGCAGAGGTGTATGGGGAAAAGGGAAAGGGAGGGGGCGGGTGATTGTTCTCCTTGGGGGGGGTTTAAGGGAGCATTTGTTAATGTTTATAGGTCAATTATTATTCTATGTGATTCATTCTTGTATGTTTCTGGAATGTATAGTTTTGTAAAAATCAATAAAAATTATCTGATTAAAAAAAAAAGATTTTCAAATGGAAAATGCATGATTAAAATTGACAATTGTCCTTAAAGGGGTTGTCCGAGTTATTTTTTTGTTCTTTATATGTTTCTAACTTGTCAGGTATAACAACTTTCCCATATACTTTGTGTTTCTAAAGCTGCTGGTTTCTCAGAGTTGACTGAGGGTCACATGACCTGTGATGTCACCTTATCTCTCTGCTCTGTGATGTTTCGTTCACAAGCCTCAGAGTTCAGATAAGAGTCTGTACACGAGACGTCACTGGCCACGCCCCCTTTCTTTGCCGGCTGCTATCTGCTCTCCCTGGTTTCCTTCAGATAAAACATTAACCCCTTCAGCCAAAAGACACTGAGGGCTCAAGGCTTTAGAACAAACAGTAGCTGCAGCAATGAGAGGAGACAAATGCTGGGCAAGGAGCTATAGAGGAATTGTACAAGAACAGGTAGAGAGAATTTCCTGTGTGTATCAGCATTGTCATTGTACAGCTGGGACTTGTAGTCCTACACATACAACATGCTGCTGAGTATTCCAGCAGGCAGACATGTCACTCAGCACTTGTATTCATTCCCTTTGCAGAGAAGGGGGGGAGGGGCAGAGATTGTTGTTATTGCATGTAAACAAAGACCAGAAGAGAACAGGGAAATGAGGAAATATGGATTTTTTTTGCCTAAAACTTGCTTAACTTAGTTATATATTGCTGCCCATCAGATTTACAGTGCTATATTTTTTTTTTCATAACCCCTTTAAAGAGAATCTGTCAGCTCTGAAACACCCTCCAAGCTAGAGTAATCGGTGTATAGTGTAAGTGACGTTCGGTTATGTAATTTTTATCTTTACACTCACTTGCATTCTGACGCTGTGCTCTGACAAACCAGCAGTAAAATGCACTTAGTGGACTCCAGTGCTCACTCACATAATGGAGAGGACTCAAAGAAGAGTCCTCTCAATGCATTTTACTGCTGGTTTGTGGGAGCACAGCATCGGAATGGAAGTGAGTATGAAGATAAAACTTACATAATCGGATTCAGCACCACTTACACTATACACCGCTTACTCTAGTTCAGGGGGTGTTTCGGAGCTGACAGGTTCCCTTTAAAGGGGTATTCTGGGTGTGACAAGTTATCCCCGATTCCCAGGATAGGGGGAAAACTATTCGATCGGTGGGAGTCACAAGAACGGAGACCCTGTACCCCTCAGGGACCCCTGAAAAGACCGGAGCGGCAGGTCAGAGATGCACACTGCTGCTCTATTTATTTCTATGGAAGTTCTGTCCCCGGAACCATAGAATTTATTATAACATGTCACCACCCATTACAAAGGTTGCTATAAAATAAGATGCCTGAATTTGAGGGGGGTTCTATACATCTTAGCTGGCTTCAGACTAATTGACCAGATGAACTATATAGAAACATATATTCTAAAATGCGATCAGATGCCTATACTTCCTCAGATGTACCCAGGCTCACTCGCCTAGTCTAGTAATATTTCTTCCCTTTTACTAATGGAGGCAGGCCTTTTTTCCTTATTTGATACATTAGGAATATGTTTTTGCTTCATTTTCTTGTGATGCCTTTCTCTTGCCTGGAATTCCTTAGCATGTGTCTTATGAATTGTAATCTAGACAAGCCAAGAACATGTCCCCCTGCCTGAGTCTTAAAGGGGTATTCTCATCTTAGACAATGGGGACATATCAAGATCGGAGTGGGGAGCGCTGCGCCTGGAGGACCCTAGGTTTCCCTGGGTCCGGCCACCACCAGGCGCTGCTCCCATAGAAATGAATAGGAGCGCACTGCGCATGCACAGCCACCGCTTCCATTCATTTCTATGTAGCCAACGGAAATAGCTGAGCCAGCTGGCTTGGCTATTTTCGGCGGCCCCATAGAAATGAATGGAGGGCAGCTGCGCATGCGCAGTGCGCCCTCCTTTACTTTGGGGCTCCGTTCTCGATATAGGTGCAGGTCCCAGCGGTGGGACCCGCACCTATAAGACAATGGGGGCATATTCTAGCGATATGCCCCCATTGTCTAAGATGAGAATAACCCTTTAAGTTCACCAGTCATGGCTGTAAGGAGTGGAAGGACCCTACAGAGCTGTCATATGATCCTGAGGCTGGAGACAAGATTCCCTTATTATGTAATAGGAATATCACAGTATTAATATTCCTGCTGTTTATCGGTGAACATGGTTTCTATAGTTTCTTGGGTATTACATGCAAAGTGCTGTAGAGCGGTTTATGTCTCCACAGGGTTTAACAAAATGTCGTGTTTGCCTTTTTTTTATGAGCTTTTAATAAGGTTGACATCTCATCTTTTATATTTCAGCGCCATCCTGTCTTCATATTTCCTAAGTGAGAAATTAAACCTTCATGGAAAAATTGGATGTTTGCTGAGTATATTGGGATCAACAGTTATGGTCATCCATGCCCCTCAAGAAGAGGAGATTGAAAATTTAAATGAAATGTCCATCAAGTTAGCAGATCCAGGTAGTGTATTAGTGTGAGGTGACTGTTATATATTACATACATATGCACCCTGTGTATCTACTACTGTGCGTCAGTAGTTCACATTGAGTTGGTCTTCATTTGTGTCCATGCGATGGAATTTTCTGTTCATTGTAATAGAAGCTGCACAGCGTATCTCCTGTATGTGACATGAGACCCTTAAAGCTGCTGATAATATACAAAGCCAACCATAATGAATGTTCGGCAGGTGAAATTTAACAACGGACCCCATCAGAAAGTCGGCCATGTTTGAATTTTTTGTCTCATAGTTGAACAAATGATTTTTTCCTTGCAAAAATGTTCCCAGGAAGATTGTTTGTCCGTTGCCTGGTTTCGTTTGATACAATTGGCCGATATGATCCATCAGCCTACTTCTGTATCATGTATTTGGCCACCTTAAGAGACAGCGAACACAGACCACAGGCAGTCTGCCGTATATTAGCAGAGGAAATTATTTTAATATTATAGTGATCTTATGAAACGACTGTGCAAAGTTAGCCCGACTCAATGTGAACAGGGTGGCCACTATTTACTGCACATGGGCTGGAAACGGCACATAAAGGCAGGTACTGATCCACTGTTCGTTGATGTCCAATCCTTGTGTATTATTTTTTTCTTACCTCCAGCCTGGCACTGCGGTCCTAAAATGGCTACCAGCAGCCTTCTTTGACTAACACTGCAGGCCGATGGGAGAATCAGGGCATGTACAGTCCATCCACAGTTTTAGGGCTCATGTACATGAAAGTCTGCGGACTGCAATTTGCACGGGCACCGACTGTCTGGCCCATTCACTTGTGTGGGGTCCGCGATCCGCATCTGGCGGTCTGCACCACTAAAAAGTAGTGCATGCATTACTTTTTTGGAGTGCAGAGGCACGGACAGAAAGCCCACGTGGGCTTCCGATCCGTTCCTCTGTTCTGCACCATATCTCCCGGATTGCGGACCCATTCAAGTGAATGGGTCCACATCTGTGATACACTGTGCATATGGCCGGTGCCTGTATATATTGCCCAGCCATGCAAAGAGCAGGCCTGCAACACCCATGTGCATGAGCCCTTAGTCAGTGGAAGCCACTGATGGATGGGACTGCAGTGCCAGGCTGCAGGTAAGAGAGAGTGCCAATGGTTTAACAGCTGTGAATCACCAGATGCCTTTATGTGCTGTTCCCAGTCCATGTGCAGCAATAAACATGGCCAACCCCTGTGACTAATGATACGAGTAGGTTTTATATCGACAGGAACGACACTTAAGATGCATCATGTTTGGTTCCCCTTTACCTGACCAACTACTGTGTTTGTTATGACCATGCTGATTTCGACTATGTTCACACTAGTGTCATGGCTTCCATTTATAACCCATCCATGACAGCAATGCTTAATACTTTTTCAGTCGTACAGTGACAAATCGTGGTGAACTCCGTTGACAGTGGGGTGCGTTTGGTATTTGTAATTGCAACAGTAGTTCTACATACTGCTTTATTGGCCATACACTTTAGATTAATGTCTTCATGTACCCTGCACTTGCCGACCGTCTAATATGCATGGGAGTGTCCCATCTCTTCCCCGACAGTACGTGTCATTGGAAAGAAGGATCAGGCATGTTGCATTTCTGAACCTTTTGTTCTCACAGGAGATAAACCACCACCAGAGGTGCCTGGCAGTGACTTATTGCTCTCGCCCTCTTGTGAACACATGCACACACAGTCGAATGTTGCCAGGGTCGCACCGCCAATTAGGAATAGATGTAGGTCAGCTATTAAGTTGTATGACACCTTAGCTCTTGTGGGCAATGGCTTCCTGCCTTGTGACCACCAACCATAAAGACACATTGACAGAACTAGAGCAGTTATGAGATCAGGAGAATACAAAACATGTATTATTGCCCTTATTATCAGCTTCAGATCCATGGAACTAAAGATTTCTAAAGACTAAACATTTCATAGAAGAGCGTTAAACTTCACTTTCTTGTTTGTTTTGCAGGTTTTTTGCTTTTTGCTACAGGGGTGGTTATTGTCTCCCTTATCCTAATCTTTGTTGTCGGACCAAGTCATGGCCAGTCCAATATATTGGTCTATATCTCCATATGCTCTGTGATTGGAGCGCTGTCGGTCTCGTGCGTTAAAGGATTGGGAATTGCTGTTAAGGGACTATTCGCTGGAGAACCCGTTCTGAAGAATCCCTTGTCCTGGATCCTCCTGATCAGCCTTATTGTGTGTGTGAGCACTCAGATTAACTACTTAAACAGAGCTCTGGACATATTTAACACCTCACTAGTGACGCCTATTTACTATGTGTTCTTCACCACCTCAGTGCTTACCTGCTCTGCAATTCTGTTCAAGGAGTGGCAGCACATGTCTGCCAAGGACATGATTGGCACCTTTAGTGGTTTCATGACTATCATCATTGGAATCTTTTTGCTGCATGCCTTCAAAGATGTCTCTCTTACCCTATCCAACCTGCCAGTTTCTCTCCGAAAGGATGAGCGGCTCCTGAACGGGAACCTTTCTAACATCATTTATGAGCATTTGAACGGTGACGAGGAGAGCCACCATTGTGACATTGAGCAGCAGATGAATGAGAGCACTGCTTCCCGGCGCAATGGAAATCTTACAACGTTTTAAGGACCAAAAATATCTTCTTCACTGCCAGCAAAACCACACAATCCTAAACTGTTCTGATGGGGTACTGGGTGAATATTTCTTATGTTTATTGCTTTTGACAATTTGCTCAATGACTTTAAATAATGTATTGCCCTCTGGGTATGTGTGGCACCATTCTGCTGCTCCTCATGTTCCGGACCAGAAGGTAGTGGGCAGTGTGCCTAACAAATGTACAGAAATCATCCTGTAAAATTCCGAAGCCAAAATATGTTCATATTCTGCAGTATTTATATTTAAAGGGGAACTTAACTATTTCCGCAGGTGAATTGAACCTCAGGTCTCCATTTTCTGGTTCTGAACAGGGCAGCACTGCTACATCACTGGTTTATTTCTTATGCAGGTCTGCACGTAGTTGTATAGGATTTGCCAAGCAGCGACCCAGAGGACACACCCCAAAGTCTTCAGTGAAATGAAGATTTCTAACTGGACATTGGCTATCCTATCAGATATTGCTTTCTTGTTGTGCAATAGACTTTACCACCCTGAATGGGTCCAGCTATTATCGATGGTTTGGTGGCAGAGCATGCTGTGACTTGTAGTTATCCAGCCTCTGCAGGAGATCCACATCTATAGAGTACAAGGAGGCACAGCATGTTGATGTTCACAGTGGAAATTTGCTTTGAGGTGAGCTTTCTGTGATTACTGGGTTGTCCCATCTGGACAGGTATGGCATGGCTACAGGATAAGCTAAAACTATGTGAGTGTCCCACCTCTGGGACCCGTTGGGGCCCCATCCATGTCAGGAATGGAGAGAAATCCAAGCATGCACACTTCGTCATTCACTGTTTAGGGACTCTTGAAAATAGCCGAGCTTACCTATTGGACATTTATGATACATCCTGTGGATATGCACGCCATGAATATCCAGATGGGACAACCCCTTTTAAAGGGTTTCTGTCATTTTACACTGGCTGATATTAGCAACGTGCTAATGTCAGCAGACCCTAACTCTGGTATTGTAAGCTTTATTCATGCCCCCGTTCCTTCGGAATTTTAACTTTTGTAATATGCAAATTAGCCTCTAGGAGCGGGGGGAGGGCGTTGCTCCTGGAGGCTCCGTTCTCCTACCGAATTCCACTTCCCGCCATCCTTGATTCACAGGGCCAGGCCAGCGTTCGTCTACTGCTGCCGGCCCTGTGTGCTGGGTAAACTGCATAGCGCATGCGCAAGATTTATCCGGCACACAGTGTTAGCAGGAGAAGATGAATGCTAGTCCTGTCGATCAAGGACGGGGCAAGGGCGAGGAGAACGGAGCCTCTAGGAGCAGGAGCAAGGCCCCCCCCCCCCACCCCCTAGAGGCTCATTTACATATTACAAAAGTAAAAATTCTGAAGGAACATGAATGGAGCATGAATAAAGCTTACAATACCAGAGTTAGGGTCTGCTGCCATTAACACATTGCTAATGTCAGCCAGTGTAAAAAAAAAAGTTAATTCTGATGACAGAAACCCTTTAAGGGTTTGTCTCACAATCAACACTTACAGCATTTTTATGGGGTTTTTTTACACATTTTTATTGTATGTGCAGTTTTTTTTTTCTGGAAAAAAAACATGCCATCTCCAGACATTAGCTGAAAGTCTGTAACACAAGTGTTTTGTTTTTTTTATTGTCCCTTTTTTTTTCAATTTGTTTTTTTAAATTAAAGCCACACATTGAAGCAATGGCCTTTTTCATCCTTTTCTTTATAGGGGAAAAAAAACACCATTCTATTGTTAACAAAAATGCCACTAAATGCAGAATTGCACTGCGATGCGTCTTCTGTCATGGCACAGCACTTCGTGTGATTTCTTCACTATAGACGGTGAAATATGAGTCCTCTGACTGAGAGGGTAATGTTTTCAGGACAAACCTGTATGTGTAGACAGGACCAGTATTTTTGTGATGGCCCATAACCAGGACATGACAGATATGAGAACAAACCAGCTCTCCTTCTGCAGTCATCCTGCAGTAATCTCTGGTAAACCTTTTATTCTGAGAGCTGGTATGAACTATGTGAACAACTGCGTCTTCAATGCTTTTACTGATTCCACCCCAGCCCCAAAAGCTGTGCAGACAATCATTTTAAGATTGATTTTGATCAGACAAATTTGTGTGCTGTTTTAATTTGCCTTATGCATTCTCTTCTGCTTGTTATTAATTTGAGAATGGAGATGTGTACATAATTTATAATGGAATTACAAAAAAAAAAAAATTCACAGGGTTGCCTCATGTGGACATTTATGGCTTATCGGCAAGAACAGGGATTCATTGTGTGCAGTTCACCTGTGCTATGGGACTACTGAAAGTAGCCAGGCCAGGGCCAGCTATTTTCAGAAGCCGGGTATGGACAAAGCCATGCTTACTCTCCAGAGGGGGAACCTGCATCTATCGGACATTATTTTGTTATTTTCAATAGTCCTATAGCAGTGAATTGAGAGAACACCCCTCAATTTACCTCTATGGCATTTCTGAAATTAGACCCGTTCTATCATACATTTCTGGCATGTCTTATATGTACACATGGGAGTAACCGCTTTAAGTTTTGTTTTAAAATATGTTGCACTGAAATTTTAACTGTATATAAAAATGTGGGTACATTTTGGCTCTGGCTGCATAATGCTGTAGATATTTCGTCCTCTGTACGTTAGATTTGCTGCATTTGTATGAAAGGGGAGTGAGTAAGTACTATTAAATTGTAAAAATATAACTTATTTTGAAATAAAAGATTTCAGAATTTAGTATAGTGAAAGCATTTTTACTTCTATTAAAACTGTGCAGATCGGTGATAACTGCTAGCAAATTACCAGCCATGTTGTGTCATCAGACCTGGGCATGCAAGGTTTTGGTACCTAGTACAGCAGTAAGTACTTCTTAAAGGGGTATTCCCATCTTAGACAATGGGGGCATATCGCTAGGATATGCCCCCATTGTCTTATAGGTGCGGGTCCCACTGCTGGGACCAGCACCCATATTGAGAACGAAGCGGGGGAGCCCTGAGCCTCATTCGTTTCTATTAGCGCAGCGTCTGGTGGTGGTCGGAACCCGGGGTCCTCCAGGCTCAGAGCTCCTGCGCTTCGTTCTCAATATAGGTGCGGGTCCCAGCAGTGGGACCCGCACCTATAAGACAATGAGGGCATATCCTAGCGATATGCCCCCATTGTCTAAGATGGGAACACCCCTTTAATGTACAGTGCTATAGACATATGGATGTTCTAGTCTTTTTTATTAGTTTGTAAAAGCCAGTTCTAGGTTTGAGTATAACTCTGAACAGCAAGATGCCTATCACTTTGTATATATTGTTTCGAGAATTTTGCAAATATTATAAGGGCATTTTCCCAACGTTTCGGTCATAGAGTGACTTTTTTCAAGGTAGTTGTGGCCCAGTAGGAATCATGACTGTTATGCAATATTTGCAAAATTCTCAAAACAATATATAGGGCTCTTTTGTTTACTAACGCACACTGCCAGGCGGAGGCTTCCACCCGGCAGTGTGTTCGGTGACGTCACCGGCTCTGATGTGCCAGCTTTAGCGCTGCCTTTAGCGCTAAAGCCCGCCCATCAGTGCCAGTGATGTCACGGGGCTCACTGCTGGGCGGAAGCCTCTGCCTGGCAGAGCCTGGTTTGTCACTGGAACTGGGCATAATGCCTTTGCCCTGCACAATTTAGCGCAGGACAAAGGAGGGCATTGGAGCATGAGATGCTCCAATGCTAACATCAGGCAGGCTGCCTGGGTAAAATTAAGGGTATGTCCGGGTTCAGCTCTGAACCCGGACAACCCCTTTAACCACCCAAAAGTAGCCTCTGAGAGTCTTATAGGGCACTGGTGGAAGCAATTTTGAGACATAACTGCATACAGAGTTATTTTTTGTCAATGAATGTATGACTCATTGCAGGAGTAGTATATGTAGAGCTAAAAACAGATCAGGTAATGTCAAATACATTTTATCATAGATTTGTAAAAGCAGTTTAGTCCTCCCTTTGGTGGAAAAAATACTCCATACATTTGTTTGGACATGTAATACAGACACACAGTGCACACAGGTATGTCTGGGATGTGTCTGCAATCTTCTGTGGGGCACTGCTGTTAGTTATAGGTGAAAATGAGGTGAAAGACTCCCTTTAAATGAGCACATGTTCAAAACATCAAAAAAATTGAGTTAAGAAAAGTGTTCATTCACTTGCATTTACTTTTTTCTGTTCATTCCAAACATGAAATTTAAGGGGTTTAAAAAAAATAAAAATCCCCTGAATAAAAACTATATCTTCCACAAAAATTAAGCGTTCACAGGGCTAGGTTGGCTGGAAAAATAAAAATGCTATGGATCTATGAATGCAGCGACACACACAAAAAAAACAAAAAAAAAAAAAAACATTTAAGAGTATTGTGTAACAGTAGGGAAAAAAAAAAAAAAAACAACAACTTTGTGTGATCATACTAGCTAGGGATGAGCGAATTTCATATTTTTTTTTTTTTACAATTATGATTTTTATTGAATACAAATTTTTTGTATACAGTATTACAATGAATGTCAGTATACAGGTGGAGTTGCAATATCAGTGCCAATCAACACAGTGCAAATAAAGTAACCAAAATACCTTATAAATTGTCGTTTTTTATAAGAGCGTAAGACAACAGGCATTGCATAGAAATGTGCATAAAATGCATAGAAAAAATGCAATTATCACTAGCACTATAACAGAGAACTATAGCTAGTAAGATATTATTTCAACAGACCTATAAAGGCCAACTGTGCAACATAGCAAGCCCAGGCAGGCAAACATACAAACAAAGAAGACGACTCGACAAGGACGACTACAGGCAAGACAGGACACATGAGGAAATAAAGGATTCAAACAGGAAAAAAGAATCCAACCAGACAAGAACTACATATCTGCGTAGGGGTGACAGTCCCATAACTCCCAGATACGGTCAAATCTAAGGACCTGTGCAGTAATCTCCGCCACATGGCGTTCCATTCTCCTAATGTCATTAATTTTGTTAATCAGATCAGTATGTGAAGGTATGATACTCTTCTTCCAAAAACTTGCTATTAAGCATCTGGCTGCTGTCAGTATGTGCAGAATAAGCGCCATAGCATATTTCTTTTGGGGAGTAGAGGCCACATTTAAAATATAAAAAAAGGGATCCAAAGGGAACCTTATACCTAAGACCTGTTGCAAGGTGGTTTGGACTACTTTCCAGAAAGGATAAATCAGAGGACAGTCCCAAAATATGTGTATGAGAGATCCCACACCTGTTCCGCATCTCCAACACCTGTTCGACACAGCAGGGTTCAGACGATTCAACAATGTTGGGGTGTGATACCAAAACATTAATATTTTATAGATATTTTCTTTATACGAAACACATGAGGAGGTACCAGCTGCTCTCCTCCAAATTAAAGCCCATTCTCCCTGAGAGATTGTGCGACCAAGAATAGACTCCCACTTCGCCATATATGCATGCCGAACAGGTGTTGAAGGGAGGGGGGTTGAAATGAGAAGGTATATTGCAGATATAAGCCCTTTAGTGGAGTCTGAAAGTTTGCACAACTTTTCAAAGGCGGATGGAGTAGACACCTGCTGAGATTTAAACATACTTGAGAAGAAATGCTGTATTTGTATATAGTGGTATCCAGCGGCATCCGGCAGCTGAAAAGAGGACTGGAGGGTATCAAATGGCAAAAGACGCAAAGTTTTATAGTCAGTGATGTCTGCAAACCGGAAGAGTTTCTTAGAAAACCACGGCTTAAAGAATTCCGGAGAAGTGCTAGTGGGAAGGGCTGGGTTGAATAGAAAAGACATCATAGACGATTTTTCAGAGGCTAGCCGGAAACGCTTATTGCACGTCTGCCAAATATGTAAGGTATGAGACATGGGTCCCAACAGTCGGCCTGTTATCGAAGTCTGGGAAGAGGACCACAACAGAGAGTTGGGGTGTATAGGTGCTATCCATAATTTTTCTATCTCCATCCACCTGGCAAAAGCATAAAGGGACGACCATGCAGGGAGACGTCTTAAGTGCGTAGCCCAATAGTATTTAGTAACATCAGGAACCGACAGTCCCCCATGGGTCTTTAGTGCAAGCAGCACCCCACAAGCTATTCTGTGCCTCTTCCCATTCCATATGAACTTGAGGATGGCAGACTGTAAGGATCTTAATTCCCGTAGGGGTACGGGCACTGGCAGAGTTTCATATAAATAAAGCAATTTGGGAAGAATGGTCATTTTGACCGCTGTTATGCGCCCAAAAAAAGAAATAGGGAACGAGTTCCACTTATTCAGAAAGGTTCTTAGGTTCTGAAATAAGGGAGGGAAGTTCATGCTATATAGGGAAGAATAGGTAGGAGTTAGTTGAATCCCCAGATAGCGGAGAGATCGAGTACTCCAGTTAAAATGGAAATTAGATTGTAGTAGGTTTAAATCTGCCTTAGGAATGTTAAGTGGGAGAGCCTCAGTCTTGGCGGTATTCACCTTATACCCGGACAATCTACCATATTCTTGCAATGTTCTAAAAAGGTTTGGGAGGGTGGTATGCAGATCTGTCAATGTAAGAAGAATATCGTCTGCAAACAATGACACCTTAAACTCCACATTATTAACCATAATACCATGAATGTCCGGGTGTAACCGAATGGCAGCTGCAAGGGGTTCAATGCTTAAAACAAAAAGGAGGGGCGAAAGCGGGCAGCCCTGCCTCGTGCCATTCCGTATTGGGAATGGGTCAGATTGGGCATGAGGCATCCGAATAGTGGCAGTGGGATGTGCATACAATGCACGAAGTGCTGCTAAGAACGGGCCACAGATTCCAAACGCCCGCAGGGTGGAGAACATATACGGCCAACACAGCCGATCAAACGCCTTCTCGGCATCCAAACCTAGCAGGAGCGCACGCTGCTGCTGCTTATTAATAATATCAAGCAAACTGATAGTTCTCCTCGTATTGTCTCCACCCTGCCGACACGGAACAAAGCCTACCTGATCTTTGTGCACCAACTGAGGAAGCCAGTAAGATAGTCTATTAGCAAGTATCTTCGTAAATATTTTCAATATTGCCAACCTTCTCTTAACATTAGAGTTGAGGCCCTTCACGTTTAGAGATATTATCTTAATCATGACTTGGGTATTATGAGCAACATACCTGCCAATCGAGCAGACCAAATTTCCCACCAGGAGAACCCAATCCACCTACTTGGGAACAGGAACTGCCAGGGCTTCCAGTTTGATCTATGAAGCAAAAAAATAATAGAAGGGGAGAAACAAACGGGAATAGGGAAAGACACAGGACACCACTCAAAAACAAAACACGGATTATTCGTTACATCAGGCAAAATAGCCCAGAAAGGGGCCAATGAAAAAAACACAAGAAAAAGCAACACGCCCAGCATTCTCCCTCCAATTTCGTAGAACAGAAGGAGAAGACAAAGGGCAAATGAAATTTCCCCACTAATGGGAATGTGATTGGTCGCTCTCGGCGCCGGCAAACCCACAAAATAGTGAGCAGACCAGCACCAGGAGGAGAAAAAAGAAAGACAAAGAAATAACATGTTAGAAACTGCAGAAACTAACATCGTAGAGATCCAAAACTGAACAGCTGCTCAAGAAAGAAGGGCCTGAGTACTAGACTCAGGCAATATACCATAGGGGACAATAATTACAAATCTAAAGTAGCAGCGGCGGTTGAAACAAAGGGCTCAAGACCCAAAGCCTGGGGATCCATCTGGAGGTGCGGGACGCTGCCTCTTCTGTCTGACAGCCCGCCACACCGGAGCTGGTGCCGGCGACGGCTCCGGGACTTCCCAGTCCTCAATCTCCGGAACAGGGACTCCCATTGATGAGCAAAAATCTGGCAAGTCAGCATGGGACCTGATGGAGGAAGTCTTCCCATTTACAGTAGCAATCAAGGCGAAGGGGAAGCCCCATCTGTACGCAATTTTGCGCTCCCGAAGACTGGATAGCAGAGGCTGAAGGGCACGTCTCTTCTGTAAAGTCAGCCACGAGAGATCCTGATAAAGCTGCACTGGAGAGCCATGAAAATCCACAGACTTCAGCAGACGAGATTTAGCCATAATCGACTCTTTCAATCGGAAATCGTGTACGCAGCATATCACGTCACGGGGCTGTTTAGATGAAGTTTTAGGGCGAAGCGCTCTGTGTGCTCGGTCTAATTTAATGGGCTGAGGGGGATTAGACCCCAGCACAAGGTTGAAGAGGTCTCCTATGATTTCCTGTAAATTCTCTTCTTTGTCTGCTTCAGGGAGGCCTCTAATCCGTATATTATTCCTCCGGCCCCGATTATCTAGGTCTTCCAGGTGACGAGAATGCTCCCTGATAGTACGGGTTTGGTGCACTACAGTAGATTGGAGATGGGCGATATATTTGCGCGTATCATCATGATCATTTTCCACAGTATCTATGCGGGATGCAAGAAGCTTAAAGTCCTGCCGTAGGGAGGATATCTCTGATTTACACGCCGTTCTCACCTCCGCAATGAGCGCCTTGAAATCTTCTTTTGTTGGTAAATGCCGCAGCGTTTGCTGTAGGGAGACAGATGCTTGTGACACTGGAGTAGTGTCCTCTCCTTCCTCAACTGAGTCTGAGGGAGGGTTCCACATAGCTGCAGCCCCATCGTTGCTGTCTTCTCGGAGGAGAGGGTCTTGGGGGTCCTCAGGGGGTTCTTCCCAGCCCCTGCGTCGCTGACATGGCGTTGCCGCCAATTTAGCTTGTTTAGCTGCCACCTTAGGAGGCATGGCAGCGCACTGTTGTGTGCTCCCCCGAATCAATGGGGCTGATGCTGCGCTCACCGGGAGCTGCGGGCACCGTGGAGTAAATTCCTGAGCCTCCGGAGACAAGGGGAGACTCCGAGCCGAGTGCGTGGAAGCACTCTCAACCCGAGGCCGCAATGGGAGCCGGGCCGCCTGGTCACGCGGCCGCACCGCCACGGAGGCTAAAGACGGAAGTAGGCCGCAGCAAGGAGGGTGAGCCGCGGGACCTCGGATGAGGTAAGTGTCCAGCGTCTGCCGCCTAGATTTCACCACCGGAGAGTCTCTGGGCTTCTTATGTGGGGTCCTCTTCCCCATAGAACTCTCCACCGCCACGCAAAGGTCCCCAAAACTAAGCTGAGCAGCGGAGCTCAGAGATCACACCGCCATCCTTTTGAGCGGCCAAGCCACGCCCCCGAATTTCATATTTTGAAGTTCGTTTTCGGTTCGGGTTGTGGTATAAGCTAAATTGCGTTATGGATTCTGTTACCACAGACCATAATGCAATTCCATGACAAAATGCATAACGGAATTCCTTTAGAGGCATTCCTTCATAATAGAAGTCTATGGTCTGCATAACGGATCCATCCAGTTTCCATTATGCAGGAGAGTACTCCAGAATAATGGAACCCAGATGGATCCGTTATGCAGACTATAGACTTCTATTATGACAGAATGAATAACAGAATGCCTGTAAAGGCATTCTGTCATGGAATTGCGTTATGGTCCATGGTAACGGAATCCATAACGCAATTCAGCTTATACCACAACCAGAACTGAACTTCAAAATATGAAATTCGCTCCCTACTACTACCCACGTAGTACGGTTATGCCCCTTATACCACACGGTAAATGCCATAAAAACAAAAGTACAGTACAACAGACCCGTGGTTTACAATGCAATCCCTATCATCCAATGAGTTCTGGTCAGAAGAGCCACCGTTGGTCCGGTACATCCAATACACAGGCTGTGTTTCCCGAACCAAGCATGGTAGGGTGTGAGCTCTTAGGCCACTGTCACATGTTTAGAGGGTTTTTTTATGCAGTTTTTGAAACCTGAACATAGTAAGGACTAGAGTTGTCATGATAACAAAATTTTGATTACATTTCGATACCAAGAAAAAGTATTCGATACTCGATACCATGCCGAAAAAATAAAACACAAAAAATCTGTGTGCCCCATCAGCCCGCCGTGCCCCCATCAGACCTCGGATCAGCCCGCCATTCCCCCATCAGACCTCAGATCAGCCCGCCGTGCCCCCATCAGACCTCAGATCAGCCCGCCGTTCCCCCATCAGACCTCACATCAGCCCGCCGTGCCCGCATCAGACCTCAGATCAGCCCGCCGTGCCCCCATCAGACCTCAGATCAGCCCGCCGTTCCCCCATCAGACCTCACATCAGCCCGCCGTGGCCGCATCAGACCTCACATAAGCCCGCCGTGCCCCCATCAGACCTCAGATCAGCCCCCCGTGCCCCCATCAGACCTCAGATCAGCCCCCCGTGCCCCCATCAGACCTCAGATCAGCCCGCCGTTCCCCCATCAGACCTCACATCAGCCCGCCGTGCCCGCATCAGACCTCAGATCAGCCCGCCGTGCCCGCATCAGACCTCAGATCAGCCCGCCGTTCCCCCATCAGACCTCACATCAGCCCGCCGTGCCCCCATCAGACCTCACATAAGCCCGCCGTGCCCCCATCAGACCTCACATCAGCCCGCCGTGCCCCCATCAGACCTCAGATCAGCCCGCCGTGCCCGCATCAGACCTCAGATCAGCCCGCCGTTCCCCCATCAGACCTCACATCAGCCCGCCGTTCCCCCATCAGACCTCACATCAGCCCGCCGTGCCCCCATCAGACCTCAGATCAGCCCCCCGTGCCCCCATCAGACCTCAGATCAGCCCCCCGTGCCCCCATCAGACCTCAGATCAGCCCGCCGTTCCCCCATCAGACCTCACATCAGCCCGCCGTGCCCGCATCAGACCTCACATCAGCCCGCCGTGCCCCCATCAGACCTCAGATCAGCCCGCCGTTCCCTCATCAGACCTCACATCAGCCCGCCGTGCCCGCATCAGACCTCACATAAGCCCGCCGTGCCCCCATCAGACCTCAGATCAGCCCCCCGTGCCCCCATCAGACCTCAGATCAGCCCCCTGTGCCCCCATCAGACCTCAGATCAGCCCAACTTACATGTCCTGCCCTGCGGCTCCGTTCCGGGTCCGGCGCTCCTCTTCTTCTCTTTCCAGCGCTGCGCTGTCACCTGACTGCGTGCAGCGTCAGGTCAGAGTGTGCGCACTACGTCCTGACGCTGTACGCGGTCAGGACAGTGCAGCGCGGGCCCGGAGAAGAAGAGGAGCGCCGGAGCGGAGTAGCGGCGCAGGACAGGTAAGAGATTTTTATTTTAGTATCGCAAAATAGGAAATTCCGGTACCGAAGCGATACTGGTATAAAAGTATAGATTCAGTATCGAATTATCGATACCCGAGGCAACCCTAGTAAGGACAGATACTACTACTATAAAAAAAAAAATACATATACAAAAAAAAAAAAAAAACCTAAACATGTGGCTATACCCTTAGGCCAATTTCACACAAGCCTATTCAGTCTGTGAAATACACTGTGACAGCAATATTTTCCATGAATTCACAGGATTATAAATAATAATGCTTTGTGTTCTTGCCCGACCCCAGCTGTACTGAATTGTACTGACAGCATTAAGCGAGTACAGTTCAGTACAAATGCTGTACTACATAAATATTTTCATATGTGCCTTCCAAAAAAAAAAGCCATGTTAATATAAACTTTTATTGAAAATGATGAGGAATTTCATGATTATTGGAGATTACATTTTTACAAGTCATAGAGATACATTGCTATTAGAAAGTAAATTAAGAACCCAATAATTACAGAAAGGTATGCATCTTTATCCCAGAATGTGAAAATGATTTCTATAAAGAATTAAGGGTGGGCAGGTAGTGTTATACAGCAGTGAATATATTATTGGAAAATAATTTAAATAGCAGACAATGCAAAACTCTGCTAAGAGTACCCCTTGTATAGCATCCCTTGTCCACCCTCCGCAGAGGAAACCCTTTACTGAGTGTCTATACGTTCTCATTCATTATGGCTGCCTTCTCCACCAGTGAATACAGTAGAATAATGAGTCATTATACAGTGGTAATGCCAAGTATATATTACACTTAAAAAGCCTAGTTGCTGGCCAGTGACTGGTGAATTGGAGGCTGAAAGCATCGCACATGTTCCACTGATGTATTTTCTCCATCACCAGCCTTCAGGTACTTGTCCAAAATGGAGAAGATCTCGTCATTGAGGATCTGGAACTTGCGAATACGTTCAACCATTTTCTTCAGTGGCTGCAGAAATGAAAGCCAGATGGTTAATGAAATGTGTTGGAAAAAAAAACACGTTAGGCAGGAATCACATGCATTTTTTTTTGACAAATACAGAATTGTGTTCAACAGTAATGGCAAATGTAAAGGAAGGACTTCTACTTCCTTCTGGATCCATGTCTGGCCAAACTGCATGTGTATTTCCAAACAAATGTAACAAAAACATTACCAAAATGCTTCTAAAAAGCACTATGAAAAATACTTCAAACTCATGGCACGTGAAAAAAAAAATTGTTTGCCGGAGGCCTTAAAAGCATATTCCAACCATGAGCTTACACTGCCAGTTATATACATACCACACTCTTGATGATTTCATCCTTGCCATCATGTTTCTGCACCTTCAGCAAGTGGTAGCAGAAGTCCAAGACATCAAATCGTCTCTCTTGTCCCAGGAGAACAATGATCATGCAGCCAGCCCAGTGCAGGCCGTCACCAAAGCACTGCCTGTAACACCAAGAACAAGTGTCAGTCACAATACATCATGAGCACAAGGCAATGCTGTAACTATTGGCCCACAAACTAATGTGTGATGGACCCCTGGGACCATCACCGATCACAAGAATGGTGGAGATCCCAAAGTCCCGTGTGAATAAAACAGAAATGCACATGCATGAACACTGCTCCATTCTCACAGAGGACTCGGGGGCCCCTGTTCTCGTGATCTGTGGGGGGAGGCAGTGGTTAGACCCCTAATGATCACACATGTATCACATATCCATCTGGTTGTCACTATCACTTATGCAATCAGTGGCGGACAGTGCAGGTGACACCCAGATGGACCTTTATTACAGACTGCTGGCAAGTCATTTATAAACTTCTAGAAGGAATAATTGAGGGATGGCACAACATAGAGATATATAATGATGGTCCACAAGTGGTATTACTAGTGTTGAACGAAGCAAACTTTGGATTAATAGTGCACAGAGATCTATCGTCATACAGTATTAGAATGTATGGGCTCCAATGAGTGGCGTAGCTATAGGGGTCGCAGCGGTCGCAGTTGCGACCGGGCCCCTAAGCCAGGGGGGCCCCCGAGGCGTCTCCCCTGCCCATTCCTCTGATAGGTTGCAGGCGGCGCGATGACGTCATTGCACCGCCTGAGCCGTACAGCGCAGGACACAGCTCCATGGAGGTAAGTATAGGTGTTTTTTTAATTGTTGCAATTACGGACCGGAACTCTATTGGGGGTACTAGGGGCATTTCTTACTAGCACATGGTGGCACTGGGGGCATTTCTTACTGGCACTGGGGACATTTTTGACTGGCACTGGGGACATTTTTGACTGGCACATGGGGGAAATGGGGGAATTTCTTTCTGGCACAATTTGGGGGACATCTATGGGGGTGGGACACTTTACTGGCACATGATTTTGGGGGGGAATCAATGGGGGGACTTCTGGTGCATTATTAGGGCGTTTCTTACTGGCACAATTTGGGGGGCATCTATGGGTGGGGAACACTTCTTACTGGCACATTATTGGGGCACTTCTTACTGGCACATTGGAAGCATTGTTACTTCTGGAGCACAGTGGGGACATTAGTACTGTTGGGGGCACTATTACTAACAAGTGCACTCTGGCAGAGAATTATTAGTTGGGACTTTGGGGGCACTATCACTGTGGGGGGCACTATTACTGTGGAGGGCACCCTGGCGTCTGGTCTGAAAGGAGAAGATGAGGAAAGAGAAGATCTAAATCAGAGGAGACGTCACTGGATGTAAGAGGTATAAGGCGTTGTATTATACTGGATGTAAGAGGTATGGGGCGCTGTATTAGGCTACTTTCACACTAGCGTTTGGATCTGCAAAAATGCTTCCGTTACAATAATACAACCGCATGCATCCGTCATGAACGGATCCGGTTGCATTCTGTCTTATAGAGCCATGATGGATCTGTAATGAACACCATTGAAAGTCAATAGGGGATGGATCCGTTTTCTATTGTGTCAGAGAAAATGGATCCGTCACCATTGACTTACATTGTTTGTCAGAATTGATCCGTCTTGCTCCACACCACATCGCGGACAGAAAAACGCTGCTTGCAGCGTTATTCTGTCCACGAAGGGAGCGCAATGCATTCTGGTGCATTCCGTTCAGTTCAGTTTTGTCCCTATTGACAATGAATGGGGACAAAACTTAAAACCTATGACGGATCTCAATAGCGGAATTGAAAACGCTAGTGTGAAAGTAGCCTAATTCTCAAGAAAGGCCATCAAAATTAGTTCAGTGTGGGTCCAACTCTCAGCACCCATTCATCTGTACATTGCAGCCTCTTCATTGTTTACGTGGAGCCGCCTACTTTGCAACGACAGTGAAGGGTATTATAGCGCCATCCTATTCAAGTAAAGAGGACAATGCTACTGTGCCCTTCACCGCTACTACTCAGTAGACAGAGTGCAAGCAGATGAACCAAAGTAAATGAAGGCCACCAATATCTGGAACTCAGAAAATCCCATTTAACGTACACAGTGTATAAGCTACTTATGTTCTGGATATGAGTGCTACTTACTCTACAGTGAATTCATGTGTGCCCACTGGGATGCAGTAGACAAACTGCATGGCACTCCAGAGCCGATGGAATTCCACACACTCATCCACATGCATTACACCGTTGCTGGGTAAGGGTCCACGCCAGATGGGATCATCAAGGAAGGAGCGCACTCTGGCAAGGATGACTTGAAACATTGACAAACCGCAGCAAAGACGCTCTTTGGTCAGCAAATCTCCTTCTCTTGCTATGGCAATTTGCTGTAAAAATATGATAAAAGATTAAAACCCATGTCCATGCTCCCCTTCAAGCCCCCTTTCCCCCCCAGTGAGCGGTTCAGTTGTAGAGGACAGTGCAGAAGCCAGAGACCACCTTTTGATTTATTTAACGTCTAGTGCTGTACAGGTTTCACATAATTACAGTTGTTTCATGCTTCTTCACCATATACACATACATATATATTTCTTGTAGTCTGTAGGCAGCACAGTCACAAATGGGTTAAAGCCCCCTAGGTACAACTACACAGAGACAAGATAATAAGCAGTAATGATGAATCAATCAATTAACCAATCATCATGATCCCTATAAAGTGGAGCAGGAGGAAGCAGCCAGCGTATTTTATTTCCCTCTAGGTCATTATGGAGACAAGGTCTTACTACATTGTGCCTTTTACAGACATTTCTCCAGCACTCTCAAAGCCTTTCTGGGCTGCCTGTTTACCGGCCCCCCTTCTCTGTGAGTTAGGAGGTGTACTACTAGGCAGTGTGGAGGTACTCGCTGGTGCCCAGGCTGCATACTGTGCTGTGTCTCAGTCCCTCTGCCTGAAGGCAATTCAAGATGGTGCCTTCCCTCTGAAGTGGCCTAGCCACTGTGCCTCTTGATTGCAAGGAGGAGGTCTACCTTTGTTTTTGGCTCTCGTCATGGTTGGCTGCTCCACCCCTGAAGTTGTGTATGCAGCACCTCTCTTGTGCGTCCACCGACCGGCTGAGAGGGGCTGGATGAGTGGTGCATCGCCAGAGAGTGTCTACATGTCACTGGACTCCAGGTCAGTGCACCCCTCAAAACGGTCTACTGTTTACTCTGAACGAGCCTGGATAGCTCAGCAATTACAGCTTCTGACTTTGTTCTGAGGATCAGATTCCTGTTGTGGTCACTCATTCTGTGTGCTACCTGGTTTTGTGGTGGTGATTTGACTTTTTAGTTCAGTATGCTGCATACTCCCAGCAATGGCACCCTCTACTTGCCCTAGGTAAGTATGGCAGTCTTTGTCAGTACATTTATCATAGCTGTGCTCACTCTGCTGTATGCTTCCTGGTACACTATGGCTACAGTTCTCTGGGAGATGTGTCTGCCTATGTTAGTGTCCCTCAGATTTCTCACACCTTGTATGTTCTCTTCTTAAATGTCTGGCTATCATGAAGACTCCAAGAAAAAGTCTAGAAAAATCAGACAGGGAATGCCAGCAGTCTTTAACAGAGAACTTTGCTTCTGGTGCCTGCACTACCTGTGCACCACGTAGACTGCATTCTCTGCTAAATGAATCCAGGGAATGTTTTGTCTTGGCGTTAAGATATTTTACTTCTGCCTCATCTCAATCCTGACAAGGTCCAGCTCTACCTTATGGAAGCTGAGCAAGGTTTTAGTATAGATGGAAGACCACCTATGCTTCTATTCAGCAGTGCTTTCCTAATGAAGGGAAATTTCCTGCACGTCTAATATGTTATGTGTGAAGACAGTCTGCAGGATTTATTAAAGTCAGTTAAAGATGCTGAAGAAAAGGACAAAAATGTATTCAGCAGTGGCTGTGTTTCCCTCAGAGTGGTCATCACATCTGAAGGGATCCATGGATTTGTTAAATTACACGTCTTACACTTCACCTTCAGTAAAACGTCCCGGAATGTATCTCTAGGACAATGGTACTGTGAATCTGGCTGAGCCAATTGTGTTAAGCTGTGTAAGGGGGTCGTCTAGGGGAGAGATCCTACAGAACCGACCCTTGTTGAAGTCTGCTCTGAAGTTCCTCTGTGATGCTCCTATGGTTATTAAGTTCCTTTGCATTCTTGGCAGAGAAGGTATTATGGGCAAACGATGGCCTGCCGTTAGTATATCCACTGCGATGTCATCGAATAATTATTAGATTATTTTAACAAAAGATGTATTTTATAGAAGAGCTCACAATGGGGTATTTAACTCAGCTATGTGATGTAGACATTACTCTTGCCAAAGGGGGTGTGTCCATTGAAATGTCGCAGATAGCGAAGGCGACATGCTGCACATGAATTGCTCAACCTATAGGCCAAGCTGAGTGCACTGTGAAGCCAGTGGTTTGATGATCCGTATGGTCTTCAGTCATTCTACCTATGTAAGGTCTCTTTTACTATTGAGTATGGTGGATGTATTTTTCACAACACCTAGTGAATAAAGAAGGAAGGATATACATTCTGTGTGAACACAGCTGACTGGTGGACTGATCCAAAAGACCCATTTCTGTAACCTGCTACGACACCCAGGTTCAGAGAATTCCTTCCCGATTACAAGTTCTTCAGCTACCCCAGGGATTGATGAAAAAGGCAGTATTAGAAGTGCCATCTTCAGAATCTGAAAATGTAAAATGAGGACTATTTATCTTCCAGAAGGGATGCCGTCTTCTTCATCCACACAAATTGCAACCCAAGGTGTGGAAGCTGCAAAGACAACCTGTTATACCTAGGATTTCCACGGAGGTTTTTAACACTATGTTAGCAGCCTGAAGGCCCAGGATATTTTTGTATTATATATTAGAGGATAAAAAAAATCACTCAGGATGTACCATCATCAAGACACACTTGCAAAGCAAGATTTATAATGGCCATCTTCTCAGGTATTTTTCTTCAGAGCCTTAAAGAATCTCAGCCCAGCATTTCATTGCCTGCAGCTTCTTGTGGTTGTCTATAGTGTTGGCTGCACTGATTAAACATCAGTTTAAAATATTAGAGGATTTTTCTCCCAGGAGTTCATCATTTTCAAGATCTTTTTGAGTAGTAGTTATCACCAGGATTTGTCAAACAAGGGACCTTAGTTCAGAAATCTAAGATCCAAAAGGTCAGGAGGAATGGCACCAACTTCATGTCATAGGGACTGTCTTAATATAACCAAGGGTCAGACATCTTCAGAAAGTCTGAAGCCTTGTTTCTTCAGCATTAAGGTCCCAATAATGGTCAAAAAGGAAGTAGTGCCACTAGTGTGGTAAATCAGGGGACCTATTGAAAAGTGCCACCAGTTACTCCACATGCTCCACTGCCATCTCCTGCACTGAACTAGGGCACATAACAATGGAAAAAAAATTGCATTGCTGCTGCATGGTCAACATTTTCACCACTCTTAATGGGAAATTATAGGCTACACATTCTCATTCCACAGATCTCCATTTACCATAGAATACTGAATGTGTTCTTTTGTCCCACCCACTTCAACATTGCTTTGTAAGTCCCATTCCTGGTTGAGCTGCCATAGGACGTCTAGGAAAACGAAAATTTATTTACCTGAAATTTTCATTTCCTGTAGTCCTTTGCCAACACCTCTTTCCCACCATTTAAGAAAATGTAATATTGCTTTATAAAAATACACTGGCTCCTTCTTCCTGCTCAGCATTAGAAGCGTCCACGGTGATTGGTTAATTGATCATTACTGCTATTCTGTCTCTATAGTTGCACCTAGGGGGCTTAAACCTATTTGTGACTGTGCTGCCTACAGACTACAGGAAATAAAAATTTCAGATAAATACATTTTCATTATATATGGTTAAAGAAGGGTAGGAGACAAATAGTGGCAGATGCAGTGAATAAGAGATGGAAAGCGGAAACAGTAAACCCCCTCCCACATTCACTATATTGCATAGACATAATGGTTGATAGAAGACCACTACTAGTTAGCACTTACCTGAGGAGTCCCCAATCTCTCTATGAGAGGCACTAGGTGCAGTGGAGCATATTTCGATTCTAACCTCTTCATCTTTGCTTCTAACCGTTCTCCCTCTGAAGCCATACAAAAATAGAAAAAAAACGTATTATGTAACTTCAAGCAATCTATCTATATCTGCAAGAATTCTGGTGTAATTTGCACCAAAAAACTGGTGTACATGGTTTGCACATATACTGTTTTAGACACCTTTTCCGATGAGGGAGTGTGACTTAAAGGGTTATTCTCATCTTAGACAATGGTGGCATATCGCTCGGATATGCCCCCATTGTCTTATATGTACGGGTCCCACCGCTGGGACCTGCACCTATATCGAGAACGCAGCCGCCCTCCATTCATTTCTATGGGAGCAGCGGGGAGCTGCGCCTGGTGGTGGCCGGACCCCAGGAAACCTGGCGTCCTCCAGGCGCATAGCTCTCCGCTCCATTCTCGATATACTGTAGATGCGGGTCCCAGCTGTGGCCTAGCGATATGCCCCCATTGTCTAAGATGGGAAAACCCCTTTAATAGAAAAACATTTTAGTGCACGATTCTGGTGTAAAGTAAACTAACTAACTGATGCGCCAGGTTTATTATCCAGAATCACCCACTTTGATAAATCTGGCGCATTATTAAACTGTCTAGTCTAAGTTTACACTATAAACTTTAGAAAGTATTTGTAAATCTGCCCAATAATATCACTGCATTAAAAGGGTATTCCTATTTTATACATTTATGATTTATCGACAGCATATGCCACATATTTGATTGGAAATGGGTAACCAAGAAAGTTTCCTAACCTAACCTATCCACTAGGCACGGTAAATAATTCTAGATTTCATTTACAACTGAGGGATTCGGCACATGATACTGACAGAATACGGGCAAAAGTGGCAGCCTGTATCCTGTGAACCTTTCCCACAGTTGAAAAATAAAACCAGGGCGGTGTCTAATTCCTACACAAAAGCATTTCTCCTTAGTTTGGTGCTATACCAAGATTATCAGATTTATAAATACATACTGTATGTGCTGATTTTTGGTGGAAACTGATGTGGTCAATTGAGCATCCTTAACCCCTTAGTGACTATTCTGTTTTACTACTGTTACACAATAAAAATATTTTTTAATGTTTTATGTTTAATTCTACGGAGCTGTTGGGGGCTTGATTTTTTCAGGATGACTTGTATAGTGTAGTTTTAATTGGCATCATTTTCGGGCACATTACATTTTTTTTTAAGTTTGTTTAGGGGGTGAATAAGCAGGAAAAAAATTTCTGGTGTTTTTTTTTTCTTTATTGCGTCCACTGTGATAATTGTGTAGTGCAGATGTGGCGATACTAAATATATGGAGGGGATTTTATTTATGCTTCTTATGCAATCTTTTTCCATTGAAAAGGTTTTTTTTTCCAATGAAAAAAGGTGTATTTGATTTTTTATTTAATAAAACTAACTTTTTTTTTATTTAAGAGTCTAAAAGGGGACTTTAACAGGTGGTCTATATTACAGTGTATTATACTATCAGTGCAATACTGACAGGCACCATCAGGTTGCGGCAGAGAGGCACAGCTTGATGAGCACACACTGCAGACAGGCCTGGGGCATGCTGCCATGTGAAGATGCTGGCACCCCGCAATATTATTTGTGGGGTGCCAATACATTCGTGCTTTTAGAGCAGGAGCCCGGTACTCGTGACAGCTCAGCCCTCACTCTGCACTGCATGGGAGAGCGTTACAGCGCTTAGACTAGGACGCTTTAAAGAGGCGTACTGGTGATCACTCATGGCTGAAAGTAAACCTGTCATGTTGGCCATGGTGTCTAATCTGCATACGGCATGTTATAGAGCAGGAGGAGCTGAACAGATTGATATATTCCTGCTCATTCTGGGCTTAGGAGTCCAGTGGGCAATTTTATTAGTGATTATCAGATCTCTCTATGCAAAGTGATACATGGAAAGCTGTCTATCATTGAATAATATCGCCTAATGGACTCCAAAGCATAGAAATATATCTACTCTATGACATACTGTCTGCAGTCCAGGCACCATGTTCAGTGTGACAGGTTCCCTTTAAGAGAAGAAACGGGAATGAAGCAAGAGACATCACACAGAAACAAACCTTTAACATGGACCCTGGGCAGAATGTTCTGGAAAGGTGCAGCATGAAGCAGGTCACACACCTCTTCTAGAGACTATAGGAGAAAGAAAAAGGTGATTTCAAAAAGGTTGTCTCCATAGATACATGACAATCATTTTTCATACGTGGTCTAAAGATTTGGCGTCCTGGCTATTCTGCGCTTCTTAATCTACCAACCGATAAATAATCCACATTTCTATCAATTAGCATCTAATGTTCCGGCTAAATGAAGCTAAATTGCTGCACTCCTATGACTTGGCTAATTCTGTTGCTACGCTACAGTGAGCAATGAAAAGCATGTGATTAGCCGTCATTTTACAAGACCATTCAGCCCCAGAATCATAAATCATAACATCCCTTCTAATCCCTCAGCAGGACGGCTCTCAGATTGGAGGGATTCAGTAAATGCAGAATAATGTTCTGAACAGGTGACCGAACCAAGAGCGACACATACACCTACGGCTATGGACCCTTAGCTGAGAGATCAGATGAGAACAATAGGAGCGATGGCGCTATATTGCACAAATATAAAGGCCTATTGAAGCTAGCTGACCATTATATCTACACTGAATATCAGAACAGGAATTACCTTCACACAACACTGGACAGAACAGAATAATACATGATTTTGTATTGTAAAATAACAAGTAAAAAGAGGAAATTTGCATTAAGAATCTGGTCCCTGGAAATGCACGTTAATTGCGTTAACCTACAGTCGCAATGCGTAACAGAAAGGACAAGGCAGGGTCTATAAGCAGGAGAGCGATTCTGACAGTCAATAGCACCATTTCATATGTAGATAGATGGAAACTGACTGGGTTCTAAAGATCCACCTTAGGAGGCATACACAACTGTATCCATTTTGCAGCCTTGTGAGTTCCACACTTTGCGGAGCAGTACGTTCCACCCTTTGTGATAAAGACTGCACAAAATTTGATCCAATGAAGCACTGACAAATATTATCAAAAATGTGTCTATATGTAAAGGCAATGCGTCACCTACTGTATAGGTTTTCTGCCAGTTAAAACCAGATCTAATTTTCTGAACATGATGGGGAGGTCATCATACCGGAGCTGCTGTTAACAGCATTTAGAGGTATGCTTTACAGCAGATGAAATGTCAGTTTTAATAGGACAACACCCCGGGTCTGAGGTACATTGAGCTACTTGATGTAACTAGAAACAATTCTTATTAAACATTTGTTTTGTACATGGCATCAAATCAGACACATTTTTACCAAGAGTATTACGACTTGCCAACTCAAAAATATGAATTATAGAACGGATCATATTATACTCAAACATTCTTTCTGTAGCATTCGTGAAGGGCTATGTATAAAGACTACATACCAGGCTTTGCTCTATAAGAAGGCAGAAAAGGAGGGCATTGCCCACTTCCCTCAGATTTTGAAAGCACACGGTCTTCAGCTCTGCATATTCCACTATGTCCTTTAACTGATGATGGAAGAATTCCAAGATTCCTAATGTGCAAGACAAAAAGAAAACTCACTTGAGTGGCATTCTTTTTATTTGGAGAAGCTAGGTAACCACTAGCTCCAATTACAGGGCAGATTTGTTTCAGAGACTAAAAATCTGTTCCAGGGGCATGAATGAGGCAGTTTCTGCAACAAATCTGTGTATGCGATCATAATCATATTGTAAAACGCATGAAATAATCTGTGCAATGGAACAGAAAATACACAAAAAATAAAAAAATATAATCTCCATTCCCTTGGTTCTATCTTGTCTTAAATTACAGTTAAAACTGTGAAGAAATCTTAACAGTGTCGCAGATGGTCATCCATGCCCTCCCTTCTCCTCACTTTTCTGTGGCAAGACAAGTGGCCAGAGCAGGATTGTTAAGCCCCGTCCTCCATCCGTCTCCAGCTGAAGATGTAGAAGATCAGCAGGCATTTTAACCCCTTTGTTCTTTGCAGGTTTTCAACAAGACTGGATTTTGGTTGTTTGTAGTACTCCACCCACCCTGGCCACTGCTTAGGAGGGTTAGAGTCCATTCACACATCGGCAAATTGCGGATCCGCAAAACACGAACACTGGCCATGTGTGTTCCGCATTTTGTGGACCGCACATGGCTGGCGCTATATTAGAAATGCCTTTTCTTGTCTGTGGCTGCAGACAAGAATAGGACATGTTCTATTTTTTGGCGGGGCCGTGGAACGGAAGTGCGGATGCGGACAGCACACTGTGTGCCGTCCGCATCTTTTGCGGCCCATTGAAAATTTATGGGTCCACACTCGTTCCGCAAATTTGCGGAATGGATGCGGACCCATTATGCGAACGTCTGAATGGACCCTTAGTCTGATGTCAGCAATGAAAAGCTGAGATAGGAAACCAAATGTTTACCATGAGAGTGTAACATCTCTGGTGTATTTAAGTAAATTGTCAGCCACCAGACCTGTGAAAACAATCATGACCTCTTCTGCTGTCGTCACCATTTAAACTGAGGTGTTCCTTAAGAACGCCTCCCTTCAATAATTCACGTTTGAGAGCAATTCTTTTTTGTACCATGAATCTCTGGGTACACATCTTTACATGTCGTGCTATTCACAGGCCTCGTCATAAATTACCAGCTTCCTCTGGCTCTCTATGACTGGAATGAAACTCAGGGTTCCTGGTGTAAATTATCAAATCAGCCGGGGCCAATAGCCCTGCCCTAGCAGTACCCACACTTCACCCTTGCCAAGTCTCCTTTTTGTAGACTTGGCGAGGGTGGTGTAAAATGCAGATTTTGGCTAGAAAAGTTGCAACTTTTCTATGCCAAAAAGGAGTAAGTGGAATGCTGAATTTCACCCTTAGTCCTCAGTCAGGAAACATCTAATTCTATGGAAGATGTCGTGGGCATGCTTAGTGCAAGCATTAGTTTGCAGATTTTGGGTTGGGGTATGTTGCCACATAGGTGCAGGTATCACAGTATGACTGGTGGCCTATGATTGAGGTCTATACATGTGATAGAGGACCATGAAGTAGCAAGGTACTGCCTGGAAATGGTGTATACTTGAAGGAAAGGTGCCACATCTGTCTGTAGATTAGGATAGATTAGATATCTAGATTGATCTGCCAACGTATAAAGAGCATAAGGGCTGTATTACACTGGCAGATGAGGCTGACAATTATCAGGAAGGAAGCGTTCCTTCCCGACAATTGCCTGCTTGTCAGTGAAGAAGAGCACTGCAATTACATACAGCGATCTCCTCCACAGTATGAACGCTGGTTTGCGATGATCTGGCCGACCCTCAGTCAGTGTAATACAGCCCTAAATGGATCTTAAAGAGACAGTGGACATATTTAATTGATGCAGATTTATTAATATTGTTACACAGTTTTCTGACGTAAACACACTGAAATATGGAGCTCTGGCCACACTTGATATATAGAACGCCCCTTTGGCATTTTTCTGACACATGCAAAGGGTTAAGATGTGTTGGGTAAAGTAGGAAGGATTCAGTGTCCATGCAGTGTGATTCTTATCAGCAGTATCCTACCCCATGCCACATACCTGAACATGGTGTGTGCCAATGATAAATATACAGACAAGAAAATCTTGTGCCAAATACTAACAAGCTCTTCTGGTACCCAGCACATTGATCATGAAGCAAAGCTAATGAATATTCTACAATCCACAAGTGCTACATATCAGATCATGCGAGTAAATTTCTCTTGTAGAGTTTAGTGAATAAAATATCATTTCTGTTCTATGCAAAAAAATATATCCAGAAACATGTACAGGATTAGTCCAAGGATTAGGACCTCAGCCCCAGCTCACAAATCCCCTCTGAAGAGCTGATATGACAGATGACACGTTTTAGTCCTGTATCGCTGGTCTGCAGTAAAGCCAACAAACACATTCAAAAACCAACCTTTAGTAAAACTAAAAGCACATCTGTATGTCAAGTGCAACATCCATTTCTAAGGTACAGAACTGGTATCTGGGGCAGGAGGTGGATTCATTGGATGTAATGGCTTCGTCTGTAGCACTACTTGTTTCTGCTGCAGGGGATAACGGTTATATCTTCACTTCCACACTCAAATATTTCATAAGCCATCTGCATTGTTTTCGTGCCGCACTGGGTTCCATGCATTTCTTGACTGCATTTCTTGACTGCTGCAATGACATTTTAAATATTGCAGTCTGCACCCAATGGGGTCATTTATCAACGGACTTCCGACAACTTTCTTAGACGAAAGTCTTAAAGAACAACTCCCGGAAATTTTTTTATTCTCTGACTGGTTAGAAAGGTGCAAGATATAATCTGTAGTGAATGTCATTTTCTTATCAGAGGCTGAAATTAAGAGTTCTCCACTCTCTTCTTATTGTAGCTGGGTCATGTGACCAACTCCCTGACCTCCAACTGACCCAGGACAGGAAGCCAGTAACTGCTCTATTCATTCCTATGGGAGCCTCACTTTCAGTCTCATAGGAATACATAGAGAATTAGACTTCCTGTTCACACATAAGGTGCTGTGTGAGTTGGTGGGTCTAATTCCTAGTCACATGACACAGATGAGAAACATCAGGGAGATATAACTCAAAAATGGAGCCACTGGTAAGAAAATGACATTCACTACAGATTACATCATGTACACTTCTTGCAGGACATAGAATAAAATTTTTTTGCAGGAGTTGTTCTTTAAGTCCCTTTTTAACTGGGCATGCGGCCGTTTTTACGCCGTGCTCAAGAGTTGGTTGGGAGGGTGGCGGAGCAGAGGCTTGTTGGGGGCAGCGCCAAGGCCAGAAATCTGGTCCCGGTAAATTTACTAACATTTCTGCCTGAAACAGGTGGAAATAGGTACAGGTGTAGATGCACCTAATTTATGATGAGGAGCACACCTTGTCATAAATAAGACAAATCTTACAGCAGTGAAGGGGAATAATCTAAGATTGGCATAAAAAGCTGGTCTTAGTAAATGACCCCAATGTCTTTCTACATTAATGCAAATAAAAGGCGCCAAACACATTAGATGATCAACAGCTATTTCTCCTGAACCCACCTATTACACTTCCTTAGCTTCCGTGAGAACAAAGGATCGTGCATGTTAAAATCCAACATGCCTGATCATTCTCTTCCCTCAAAATTTGCCATCGAATGAAATTCTGGACAACCCCATACAGATTAGATGGTCAGATAGTCTGTCCAAACCAAATCCAAACATTACTATCATTACTTTGCTCTGATAATAAGGGTGTATTTACACAGCTCGATTGTCAGATTATTGGGAACAAACCTTCCTGCGAACGCTTGTTCCCGACAATCTGCCCATCTAAATGTGCTGCCGATCACCCAATAAATGAGAGAAACGCCCGTTCATCGGATGATCCTGTCGTTCGTGCAGGCACACCAATTATCGTTTCTGGGCAGCAGGTCGTGAAGCTGACTGTCGGGAAGGAACTGTGATTGTATTTCCCTTTTTTGTGTGTATTTTATTGCATTTTGTGTATTTTCAGGCTGTAGAAATCGATGCCAGAATATTTACAGCTTTAAGCATACTTTTTCTATAGATCTATAAAAATCAGCAGACTTCTAAACCACCCGTCCTCTACAGTAAGTGAAAGCTCCAGTGTTGTGATGAGTGCAGAGACCCTGCCACCCACCAGCACTCTCTGGAAGAATAGTCAGAGACACTAAAACCATACCGACCTGAAGGTTAATGCTGAGCTATTCTGAGAAGCAGCACAATATATCAGGCAGCTCAGCGAGGAGAAGTAACAGAAATGTGAAATGAAAAGTATTTACCCAACAGCCTTCTAAATGAATGTACTCACCATCCATAAAAGAAATGACGTCTGATGAAACAATTGGGACATGCATATGAGGCAGCAATTTACAGCATGTCAAATAAGCTAGTTCTGCATTTTTTATGCAAATGCTCAGCGGATTTTATTTTACGCCAAGCCACAGGGGGAATTTCATACATTTTCAATAGCTAAGAAATTTTTAAACCACAGCCAAAAGCCCTTAAAGGGGATGGCTAACCATTTTAAAATGCCCTATTTTGGAATTTTAATTTAAAGATTATGTACACCTTTGGGGGAAGTTTTGTTTTCTTCTTGCACTGTACCAATTCTGAGCTAAAATCATTTTTTCAATTGGTCTTTATTAAAAATTTTGAACCACTGTCTTTGTGTAGCCTTGAGATTCTCTGGTAGCAGGATCTAAATTTTCTCTTTGTTCCGTCAGGCAGCTCAGCTAACGGCTACTTATCTCTGACCTTATAGACGGTCATTATAACTCAATTCTTATTTTACTGATAATGTGAATGAAACAAGTGTTTATCACCTTTTAGTAATTTAGGGATAAGGTTTATTAGATGACTGGCACAAAGTGAAAGAAAAAAAACGTATGATTCACACAGTTAACCCTTTGCAACAGAACGGCTCAATATTTTTAATAAAGACCCACTGAAAAAATTACCGTATTTTTCGCTTTATAAGACGCACCCGAAGATAAGACGCACCCCAGATTTTAGAGTAGGAAAATAAGAAAAAAATATTTTTCATCAGACCTCATATCTGACCCCCCATAAATTTCAGGACATCACATCAGGCCCCCATCATACCTCAGAACAGCCCAGCGTTCCCCCATCAGACCTCAGATCAGCCCAGCGTTCCCCCATCAGACCTCAGAACAGCCCACAGTGCCCCATCAGACCTCAGACCAGCACACAGTGCCCCCATGAGACCACTCTGTGCCCCCATCAGACCTCAGAACAGCCCACAGTGCCCCCATGAGACCACTCTGTGCCCCCATCAGACCTCAGACCAGCTAACAGTGCCCCCATTAGACCACTCTGTGCCCCCATCAGACCTCAGACCAGCTCACAGTGCCCCCATTAGACCACTCTGTGCCTCCATCAGACCTCAGACCAGCTCACAGTGCCCCCATGAGACCACTCCGTGCCCCCATCAGACCTCAGACCAGCTCACAGTGCCCCCATTAGACCACTCTGTGCCCCCATGAGACCAGCTAACAGTGCCCCCATTAGACCACTCTGTGCCCCCATCAGACCTCAGACCAGCTCACAGTGCCCCCATTAGACCACTCTGTGCCCCCATCAGACCTCAGACCAGCTCACAGTGCCCCCATTAGACCACTCTGTGCCTCCATCAGACCTCATACCAGCTCACAGTGCCCCCATTAGACCACTCTGTTCCCCCATCAGACCTCAGATCAGCCCAGCGTGCCGCATAACAATAAAAAAAAACCTTCACTTACCTGTCCAGAGCCGTGGCTCCGCTCCGGGTCCGGCGCTTCTTAGGCTTCCCGACCCGGCGCTGCACTGTCACCTGACTGCGTGCAGCGTCAGGTCATAGTGCGCGCACTACGTCCTGACGCTGTACGCGTTCAGGACAGTGCAGCGCCGGGCCGGGAAGCCTAAGAAGCGCTGGACCCGGAGCGGAGCCACGGCTCTGGACAGGTAAGTGAAGTTTTTTTTTATTATTGTTATGGGGCAAGCTGGGCTGATCTGAGGACTGATGGGGGGTCCCGGCCCCCCGGCAGCTAAAACATACAAGTGAGCGCTTCCATAATGGAAGCGTTCACTTGTATTCGTTTTATAAGACGCACTGCAATTTTCCCCCTACTTTTGGGGGAAAAAAGTGCGTCTTATAAAGCGAAAAATACGGTACTTTTAGCCCAAAATGAGTAAAATGCAATCATAAAAAAAAAAATTGCCCCCGAAGGTGAACATAGCCTTTAATAATATGAAGTCCCCATTCGGGTCATCCATCTTTAGCCAGAGCCCCCCACAATGAAGGATCTTGTATGTCCATGCATTGCACAGACTGTCCATCTATTCTATTTAACAGAAAACTAATGCTCTCAATGATTATAGCGGACCACTCTTGGGATACCCTGGAGAAGCATTCTGCGGATTTCTCTAACAAAAAGTGAATAAAACCCAGACATACAAATATTAGGTGTGCTGGAAGGTCAAGATAATGATCAATGGCCAATATATATTAACAACTGAGAAATGCAGACCTTGGGGGAGATTTATCAGACTGGTGAAAAGGATAACTGGCTTAATTGTCCATAGCAACCAATCAGTTGGAAGAAAACCAACTCCAAGGAAGACCTCATAACATCCAAACAAGCTGTTCTCAACTTCAAGTCTGCACTCGTCTCCAGAACCACTTCACTAGTCTCATATCACCTTTTTCCCCACAACCTCAAACAATTGTGTAAAACTTTTACCTACCTACTACTTTAACTTAAGAACATCTCGATCCTCAACCCTGAGTCAACTAAAATGTTTGTACATAACCTTGCACTTACTCGGCTGTTCTTGCAACTCCTATTGAAGTGAAAGGAGGATTCTGGGAGTTGTAGTTTCAGAACAACTGGAGGTTGATTATACCTGGTCTACAGGATTTCTCACGTCTATCCAATACTCTGGACCGCATTACCTGGAGTTCCAGGAATTCTGGAATTGGCCTATACTCTGTAACTCAGGAGCCGAGCACTTCAAAACACTCCTCAAACATCCAAACCTTAAAAAGCGACCTGAAAACCCACCTCCTCAGGAAATAAGCATGCTGCCACCACACAGCCAAACAAGCAGCTATACCTTCTCCTACTTTCTCCTCCCCCTTCCTTTGTATATGGTAAGCCCTAGGGCACGAGGGCATGGTGCTCACCCCTTCTGCACCAGTCTGTTAATAAGTTCATCCTTATTGTACTTGTTTTGGTGCTCGTTTTATCACATATGTATACCCCCTTTTAGCTATACATCGCCTTGGAATTAATGGTGCTATAAAAAAGTAATAATAATAAAAGTAATAATACTTTGTTCAGATCATGTTGGTGCTTCGGAAGCAAAACCATAAATTATTGGTCATAATGGATTAGAAATTAATACACGTATCACCGCCGTTCTCCAGCATTAACTCGCCACAAAAGACTTCACCTTCTGGGTGCATCAAGGTCTACACAGAAGTGAACATTACAAGCTGTTATTTCTCATCTGAATAAGTCAGTTGTAATTTGTATGAGAAACTGGCCTTGAATGCTGCCAATCATTTCTCCAAATAGCACGAAATTCTGCACGCACACCATTTTCATTATGATGAGCATGAAAACAAGAACACGATGTTCTGGTCTGAAAGGAACCATTCTGACAACATTACAAGGGAACAAACCTGGGGAGCCATATTCATGCCTGGGCAGCCTGCAGATCTTCGGCATCACTTCCATCAGAGTGTTCACGTACTGGAGAATGGTACCTTGCAGCTACAAGTATAAAGCCACAGTCAGACACATAATAAAAGAAAACGATATATGTAAATGTTTTAGCTCCTGTTTCATCTTAAGAACTAAGATTTGCCTTTTGATTTGCCTTAATGGCGCAATTCTAAACTATTCCAATAGTTAAACCTTCATGTCATTTGTAGTTAACGAATTGCAAACCGACTACACGAGTTGCGGATGGGATGGACTGATACAATGGCGATCGAAGATCTCACGCGGTAGCTGCTAAACGAGTACGTCAGGGCTCAGTGTCACCATGTAGATTAGCACAATAAATGTGGCTCAGAATCCACAAAAGACTTCAGCAATCATAGACTGGTTCTGCCTAATAAAATTCTACAGGAAAAGACATCTACATCTGAGCGGCTGATGATTTAAAGGGTTTAATCCCGTTTTTTTAAAAACTGAGGGCTGCCCATGCAGGCAATGTGGCCTCTACATTCACTGCTGCTTGTTCCATTCCTTTGATCCCTGCTGCCAATCAATGGATGTAGCAGTGACATGACACAAGTTCATCGCTGTGGGCTGTGACTGGCGGCAGTGGAGCTGGGTATATATAGAGACAGGCGGGGACCAGCAGGGTATTGGTAAGGTATTACTCCTCTTCTTATTTTATATGACTGTTTGTGAAAAATTGAATGGGGATGGAAAATAATAATAAAGAACTACTCACCAGGCTCTTTACAACTTTCAGCAGTTCCTCCATCACCACAGCAATACCTTGGTACCCTAGAAGTCGGCAAATCATTTTAAAGTGTGGGGGGCCCACAAAGTTTCGGTAGTTGCTGAAAATGCTGTTGTACGCCAGGTTCAAATTCTGTGAAGACAGAAGAAAAAGTTTTGCTGCGACACGTGCAACATGAAGGAGGAGGACGGCCCACCAGATCTTTACAGGTGAAGTGTCCATCAATAAATGGGTAATGTATCCTCTCAGGAGAGCACCTGAATACTTTTGTGATTGGATTAGAAGATGTGACAGTAACAGAGAGAGAGAGAGACCTGCAGCAGAAAGGACACAACCCCTGAGCGGTGATAAAAATAGATGCAGCAGAAAGGACATGGCCCTTAAAGGGGTTTTCCGAGTTATACATATTGATCACCTATCCTCAGGATCGGTCATCAATATCAGATCGGCGGGGGTCCGACACCTGGCACCCCTGCTGATCAGCTGTTTGAAGAGGAGGCGTTCGCCGTATCAGCGCTGCCTCCTCTTCACTGTTTACATGGCCGTAACGGGGGTAGTGGTGAGTAGGTGTAATTACACCTAACTGCCTCATTAATTTCAATGGGAAGAATCGCTCCCATACAAGTCTACACCTACTCACTACTACCCCGTTACGTCCAGCATGTAAACAGTGAAGAAGAGGCAGCGCTGATACTGCACTCGCCTCCTCTTCAAACAGCTGATCGGCGGGGGTGCCGGGTGTCAGACCCCCGCCGATCTGATACTGATGACCGATCCTGAGGATAGGTCATCAATATATATAACTCGGAAAACCCCTTTAAGGGTAAATTCCCCTGAGCTGCAGTAGAAAGGACATGTTACTAGAGCTGCCAGTTTGAAATAAATCTAGCAGAGCAATGAATGGTGAGATCTCTGCATCTATGGGAAGTACACAGCCGACTTTTATTTTTTGGGATAGCACACATACACACATACATCACTTTCCATCTACCTATACATCCCCAGAGAAATACAAGCAGACTGTACTGACGGATGTTGACCTCAGGCTACTATATGACATGGGATGAGCAGTTGCATGTGCCTTGTTTTCTTTAATTTCTAATGAACTCTTAATATAGCAGATGCTGTGCAGATTAAGCATGACCCTGTTCTGAAAGACTGCTTTGGCAAACCGAGCTTTGATTGTATTTAATTAAAATCCTCGCCATGTCAGATAAAGCTTCAGCACAAGAGGAGATGGAGTAGAGGCTCCTTGGCCATCTCACCTCTTATGAACTCTAATTTCAGCTAGAAACGAGAGCAGTGAAAACCATGCAACCATCCAATCCACTGCTAAATACATTATTATAATAAAATACAATACACTAAAAGTCATAGATCTGTAGTGCGGGGAATTTGACGCATTTTTAAATCAAAATGCTTTTGACTAGAGGTGCTCCCTCAGTTTTTACACCCCCACCCCTCTGGAGGAAGATTTCACTTTTTTGTGACTTTTTAATAAGTTGCAGTTGACAAATCTGGCATGCACCTAAGTAAATAGCTAACCATGCTTACTTTTCAAAAGGAGCAAGAGCATCGCTTTAGGCAGTCCCATAAATGTAGTATTCTAGAAGTAATAAATGAATTCAGTCCTCTCTTAAACCCATGTACAACCCTAAACATCCGCTCCCCATCACAGCGCAGACTATTCACGGTCTATTAGATGGTGCCACTTTCTACAAGGACAGTCTTTTCCACCTCTCACAGAGGTCCCATGCCTCTCCTCTCTTTCTTTTTTGCTGCCAAAATCTGCCTGGCACTTGTACGGTAGTAACCAAGCCACCAGACTTGTGATCATCATAATTAGGCCACATTCAGACGGAACCGCAATACTACGGTTGACGCCCGTTCACTTCAATGGCCGGCACCTATTCTTGCCGAGCCGCGGCTCCGCAAGAAATTATAGAACATATCCTATTCTTGTCCGCAACAGCGGACAAGAATAGACATTTTGAATTGGGCGCCCGGCAGTGTGTTCTGCAAATTGCTGTTGCGGACAAGAATCGGACATGTTCTATAACTTCTTGAGGAGCCGCGGCTCGGCAAGTATAGGTGCCGGCCATTGAAGTGAACGGGACAATTTTGCGGAATAGGTGCGGACCCGTTCACACGGTCGTGTGAACAGGCCCTTAACCTGTTCAATACTGATCACATTGCTGACAAAATGAGGGGACTTCCTTTGTGGTTTTCCTGCTAACCCCAGAATTTGGTGTTGTCAGGTCTGATGGTTGGTTTTATATGGATAGCCCAACAAAGGCCTCCAGGGCTGTCCAGAAATGATGCATGATTTGCAAAGTCAGCAATATAGCGTCATATAGATTTATGACTTTGCATTATATCTTTGAAAAAAATATCGAAAGATAAAAGCTCCCTAATAAGATTAAGAAATGTTTTAAATAAAGCGTACATTAATAATAAAAAGAAAAAAACTGATAGTTATTGTTACAATGGATCCGCAAAAAAAAACAAAAAAAAAAAAAAAACTGATGCACTACAGATGTCAAATGGACGCCATTCGTATTTTTTGTGGACAGCAAAACACATACGGTCGTGTGAATGTAGCCTAAATGCCTGTGGTCTTCCAAACCATCACGTGGCTGGAGAAGACGACCAGTGGCCTCAGGTAATTCTAAATGTAAGACACTTGGCCAATGCAGCAATGTAAACAGTGGACATTTGGGACTTACATGTTGCAGAAACTGCAGAGAATCATTCTGGCCTCCAGAAATGTAGGTTTAGGTCTATTAGTTACTAATGCTTATTTATGAAATTATCACCATGTTCCGCATTGCTGTGCAGAGATGGAATTACACCTAATGGGACTGAGAACCGAATATATTCCGAGGCAGGGAAAAGAAGGAACGGGAGTGCTCCCTGAGCAGACAAGGGAAATAAATGAATAAAAGGGATCACTAGGATGTTGTAAGTTATTTGTTGCACTGCTCATCCACAGCCGGCAGCGCCTGTAGAAGTAGCCTGCCTTAAAAAGAAAATCTGTCCTAGCCTAATGACAGCTCGTTTCTGCCTGTCTGGTGATGACCTCAAAGAGAAGGGGGCAGTTCCAGAGTTCAGTGCTCTCCCTAAAGAAGAGGACATAAGGCGATGTAAGAGACGAGCTGAAGAGGGGGGAGGGCTAAAAAGAAAAAAAAAATAATCTTTTTATGTCTTTTAAAAACCAAGGCAACCGAGCAGTCGGAATACGTGCTCACATGTGTATTCATGCAGCAGAGACAAAGGAGTCGTTTCACCAGTGTCTCTGGAGAACGAGAACACAAGTGACGGGCACAGGGAGCTGGCAGACTGAGGAATGCAGGAACTGGTAAGCCACAGGTGCCAATCACATCAAATATATCACAGCCAGCAGTGAAGTCAGAGACATCCATTCTGCAGAAGACAAGTTCACTTCTGGCAGCACGCCTGAGGTAGGCAATTACTTCTTAACTTGGACCATGTATGTGACAAATGCTGATCTGTTACCATTGTGTGGTCATTGTAGTCTGCTCACATGTAGGAGTCATTCATTGCATTTAACACTTGTGTGGTGCTCTTATTCATTAAATTAAGCCTGTCTGTGCCGACGAGTTTACATTACTGCTAAAAAGAAATGACCTCCCCGTGCACGGATGCAGTTGCCAGCGCCCATCTAATGCCTGACCATACATATAGAAAGAATAGATCTAAACCAGTAATAAATCCTCTGAGCCTACGATATGGACTGCTTAGAATAACACACGAGATGGCCGTATTGTGAGGTCTGGTGAGAAAGCCCTACCAGCAGCTGTCTGAGCATAACTCTGCCTCTGACATAAGCATGTGGCATCGAGAAGCCTCAAAGAGTGCCTGAAAGAATAAGCGACCAATTTCTACAATGCCGACATAAGTGGTAAGAATGTCAGCTCAGAGAGCATGAGAAAAGACAAGTCACACTTTACATAAATGTGTTTGAGATTTTTTCCTCCTTTAAACAATAGTAACAAATGGTCAATGATAGCGCATAATATAGAGCATGACGTCCTTTTTCATCATATCTTACTAATGAAAGGATTTTGCTTGCTTTGAAGTATGAATACATTTATGAAATGGGTCAGGTAATGGAGGCCAAAGAAAAAAGTGATCTGCTCAAGTGAATGCCTGGCAGTGTGAACAGAGTTTTGTAGAAACTTTCAGGAGGGTGGTACAGGAACAGTTACATTGTACATAAAGATCTGTCAGGACACTACTTTGCCTGTTACCATATGCATTATACACAGGTCTGTAGACACAAACTCTTAGAATAAAGTGGTCCCACAAGATACAATATTAATTGGTTCCAGTATGACCATTGTATGTTGAAACCATTGTAAGTTGGGTAATCAGTTCCAAAGCCCCAAAATGTCATCCAACATAAGAGAAAATTGAGATTTAAGAAAAATAAGCAGATAACTAAGACAGATAAGACAAGTCCTTACATATAACAGTCAGGAATAGCTGATAACTAGCAACTAATCCAGTTATTTTACCAGAGAAGTGACCTTGATTGGTTGGATCTGAGTCTGAGACATTGTATGTTGAGTCTGGTTTCAACTTAGGATGGGTCAGAAAAGACCATTTTATGTTGAAAATATTGTATCCTGAGGCCATTGTATCTTGAGGGATCACTGCACCATGCACTTGTAGACATGTATGTGACCATTAGACTTCCAAGGTTGATTGGAGGCAGATGGTTTATTAAAAGATAATTCATAAGTCACAAGTCATTTTCTTTTTTTCTTAGAGTTTTTGGCTGGTGTCTTATTACTGCGCTCATCCAGAACACTAGAATGGTGATCACTGTCCAGAACGTCACTGCTAACACAGCCATGGTCATCTGGCCAACAATCCCAAGCTGTGCTGACAGCTTCTACAGCGTCATGTACCAGTCTAACTGGAACACAATGATGTCCGGATACTCCAGAGAACACTTTCAAAGACAGGAGAGGATTCCAGCCAGTCGGACATTCTATATCGTAGAAAACCTCACCCCCCTCACGACATATATCCTGTGTGTAACCTGTCAGTCTGCCAATCCTTCCAGTGACCAATGCAAGATCTTCCATACTTCAGCACAAGATCCATCATCGGTCAACAGCAAGAAGAAAGATCTGGCTTTAGGCATCTGGCTCACCAGCAGCGTCATACTCCTTATAATAGCCTGCATCCTCCTCTACGGGTGCCTGCATATATGGTGGCGCAAACGTCAAGAGCGTGCTAGAGCAGACAATGTAGAGGGCAATGACAGAGACAAGAGGCAAGCCTGGGTAAAAGGTGAAAAGTCAGATGAGAACTATGAAAAGCCAGGACTGCTACCTGTGAACGAGGACAGCAAGAGAGAAGATACAGGCACTGATGGGAGCCATGTGGCCCCTATGGTCATAGATCCATTAACTGCTGATGAAACCAATAGCCTTACTCCGAAGGATCATGAAGAAGTAGCTATACAACCAACTGCAGAGAACTGATCTTCTAGCAGCAACGTATACCATCCAATAATCATATAGAGCAATGCATGCCAGTATATACACTATGTAAGCAAGATTATTAGGTTATGTTCTTATAGCTATTCTGTACTTTGTATTCCTGTAAAATTTACACTGGTGTATATTATATATTGTCTAAGGGTCTGAAGTGTACATACCTACAAGGAAGTACATTAAAAATTCAGGAGCGACAATGTTAGATATGATGGACTGTCTCCAGGTCATTCAGCAACAGTGCAAGATTTTATCATTGGGAAAATGGACGATAAATAGCGTTGAGCGAGTTGTGGTTTCAAGTTCGACATACAAGGTTCGGTTATCTAAGAATTCCAATATGGAATAACTTATGGACCTTAGATAATCAGATCCTTGTATGCCGAACTTGAGACCACAACTTCACTCAACACTTCTGCTAAAACAAAGAGCCAATGTCCCAATATAAGCTAAAGCTAGTCCCAAAATCAAAGGTACCATTACCGTGGAAACGGCGATTGTACAAGGACAAGGTGCCACTGGTGACTTTCTTCTCGACACAGTTAAATGGGTTCTCCATGTTTTATGTAAATAAAGTGTAATCACTGGATCAATGAAAAGCTTTCCAACTTTCTAATACACAACACGGTCATCTAATGGTTTCACTCCTTCAAAGGTGGTACGAAAAGGAGGCGGGCCTTAGTAAATGTACT